>CM059576.1:107410886-107788541 GCA_030386875.1 Morinoia aosen
ATGTTATGGTCATAAAAGTATTAAAGTTGTTAATTCAATTATTTTTCATTCTACGAGTTAGTTTGGGACTCCCTCGTCATATTAATAAAAACAATTTTAACAGAGGGAAGAAAAATGGCCATTTGGAATGGACTGTAGAAAACAGCGTAATTTCCATTTATTTCTGAGCGTTTTAACGTGACTTGTTTGAAATTTAAAATTTAATGAAGTTATTTAAGTGGATTTTTCAAGTATAATGGTTGGGTAAATAATTTTTGACGAGTTCCATAAATTTTCAGTGAGCTTAATCAAATAATTGCCGTAGCGGTTATGAATAGAAATTTTGTTTGGCATTTATTCGATATGCGTCTTCGTTGATCTTTTCATTTAATGATCAGTTTCGACTAGCGTATGTAATATAAAGAGCTGAAACAAAAAAAGAATGAACAGCTATTAAATTCACAAAGCGAAAACAAATCCAAATCTAAAGTGCATGGCACGAACAAGGTTTCAATCAACAAACATGAAAACTCCGCAGAACATGGTAGAATATTGAACCCGTCTCCACAATGTCCAGGAAGTAAATGGACCAAAGTCAACCGAAGTCGAATTCGCCGATACAAATTACGAAAAACACAAAAGCGGACGGTACTTACAGCTCATGTATTATGGTATAGGAATGAACTGCATAAGCCTATGCTTTTTCAGTTTATCTTTCAAATACCCGAAGAAATGAGAAGTTGTTAGAAGACCTACATGTCAAAATATAAAAGCAGCTCGTAAGTGTAAATTGGCGAGAATTTCAAAAACTCATTTATAATTTACGCATTCGGAATTTTGCTCCTAAACTATCACACTCGCGTTTTGTTCTCTGAACTGAATAAAAAGGTTAACAATGTTGACCAAATTAAAAAAAATTTAAGACACATTCGTATTCTAACTCCAGGTAAAAAAAAAATTCTCACACAGCAATTATAAAGCATGATGACCAACAACTACAGATTTCTGAAGTCAAGTTTTTTTTCCTCACTGCTACTGCAATTTTTATTTTTTGTAACTAACTAGGATCAAACCAGGGTACTTTTCTCAAAGTCTGTAGTTCAACGCTGCATTGCGGAAAAAGGAATTTTCAGCAGTGGTTAGTTGTTAGACATGGCCATCTGGATGTCGAATATGTTTGCATAAAGACATTTCTCTGGATAATATGTATAAACACAGCAAAACGGATATCAACATGGTAGAACGGGTATAAACACGACAAAACGGGTATCAACAAGGCAAAACGGGTATAAACACGGCAAAACGTGTATAAACACGGCAAAACAGATAAAAACACGGCAAAACCGGTATCAACAGGGCAGAACGGGTATAAACACGGCAAAACGGGTATTAACACGGCAAAACAGGTGTAAGCAGGGCAAAACGGGTATAAACACAGCAAAACAGGTGTAAACAGGGCAAAACGGGTATCAGCAAGGCAAAACGGGTAGAAACACGGCAAAACGGGAATAAACAATAGAAACACAGCTTGGCCTGGGGGTAACCGTCATTGCGCCATTAGTTGAGAGGCATTTGAAAACCAATACACAAAATTATATGTTCCAGCTCAATTGAAATCCGTTTTTTGGTGAATCAATAAAACAAATGCGTTTTACATGCATTCACGATATAAGTAACTTTGAAGACTGTACTGCAAATTTGCCTGTCAAATAAATAGGCTTGTGAGGGTGAGGCGAATATGTGAATTGTAAAACAAAAAATAAAATAAAAAACGCTTTTCTAAAATTTTTGATGAATAAAATACCATGAAAGCAATCGGATATTAGATATTTCTTAACATAAAGGTCCTGAATTAATGAAAAAAATTAGGACTGGAGTATAGCTATAGTTGAATATATATTTGTAAAAAAATGATAAATACTGCTTAAATCGCAATGCTGCTCTGTGCTCGTTCTGATATGTTCACTGCAAGTCCTGATCTAGTCACACAACTAAGCAAATAATTATTGTGAGTACTTGATGGGATATGTAACTATTGTGAACAATAAGAAATCTTTTTTATAAAATTTTAAGAAAACATTCACATTCAGAAAGTTTATTGATGAACATCTTTCAATGATGAATAGCTTCGGTTTGAAAATTGCGTCGTCATTTCAATTATTAAGAAAAATAACATTGCTTCACGTTTCAAAGATGCCATTAAATTATAATTGCAATAGTAAATCTGATTTGGAGAAATGTCTTTATGCACATTCAACATCCACATTGCTGTGTCTGGTAACTAACCGCTGCTCAAAATTCTCCTCTCCGTGTCGCAGCGTTGGACTGCGGACGTCGTACAAGAAAGACTAGTTTGACCCCAGTTTAGAAGCAGGTGTATATTCACTGGGACGCAGCTCTCTAGTGTCGATAGTCAACAGAGACGAAGGGAAGAAAGAGAGATGATTTTACTCTCTGAAAGTCTACAGTGTGCATGATTGAAACAATTTTATTCATTCTTTTTAATCTGATACACATATTTACATCAGTACATGCATGATTTAACTGAATAATTTATGCAATTGTTTACATAAAAACAATGCCAAGTTATGTATATTTTGAATCTAGCATCTCTTTTGTTCAATAACTGTGACTAATTTCAATAAGTTAATTATAGATCCAATATAGGTGATATAGTCGAAAACGTCTCGGGTCGCATGAAATTAGCACAGTTCAATGAGTTAGGCGGCCAAAAGTCACTCTATTTTGATAAGTTAGGGGTCCCATTACGTTAATATAGTTTAATAAATCAAGGATCCCATAAAATTAGCATAGTTGAAAAAGTGTGAGGCTTGCGTAGAACGCATAGCTTCAAAAGCCCGTGTTCTTTCTTACATGTTCCCTGCATGAGCTCACTCGTGTTCGGTGATTCATGTCTCATTGCGTGAAATTTTGGCTCCCAGCTATTGCAATGCAAAGCGAGACCAGCGCTCGGTACAAACTATCTTATTTTCACACGATTTATGCACGTTTTCCCATGATCAATAAGACCATTAGCTTCGTAAGCATGTTGGCTTCGAGTTATCATTCTCTAAAGCGAGACCAGCGCGCGCTATAAAACTATTTTATTTTCAAGCGATTTCTGCACACCGTGTTCCCATGCTCACCAAGACCTGCCAGCTGCAACCCAATTCATCACAGTTGCCACAACACCTGTTCATGATGAGAACTGCGCCACCACCGCCTCACTTCTAGTGTTGTGCCATTGTCTTTGTTATTGCATGGTTATTTTTTGCGATGGTTCTATTTTAACATTAGCAGTATAGACGTGAGCGAAAGTGTATCCGTCGAATGGCTACCTCACGAGTGTTTTTTTCGAGGATATAAGAATTTTAACTTTTTTTGAACACAATTCTAGCATGCAACATCGGGCAGCACTGCAGCGTTGCCTGATGTTGAGTGCTGTGCTGCTATGATATTGTATTGCGTTGACTATTTTGACCTGAACGATGAAACTCTGGCACGTGCCGATTTTTGGCAAGTGTTCCAAGTTATTAGATCTCTTTTGATTCCAAAAACTTATTATGCACGTCGATTTGTTAGAACTTGTGTGTAAAGTAATTGCGATATTTAGCTCACATCTGGCACGCTCGATGAACACACCTGCTGGAAACGTACGTGAGGGTTAGGGATTTCAGTGAGAACTGCATTGCAGTTTTGGAGAGCAGTCAGGGAGGTTACTTGGTGCGCGGAAAAATCTTTGTACGAAAAAAGATCTCTAACTTTTTCACCGTCATTTATTCAAGTGGACGAAAAAAAACTATAAACACACAAGAACGGCTGACCGTAGATATTTCGAAACAGTTTTTCTACTACTTTCGTGTTTAGGAAAGTGCTGCCAAGAACGTGCGGTTGAAGAAACTTCTACAAACCCAGCTATCAGTCGTATAAAAGGTTTGTATTGAACAATCGCCAGCTTTGTTTAAATCTGCTCATTGCTACTCTGAGCTTATTATTTCAAATCTGTGAAGCTGAAATATCTACACATGAATAAGTCAAGTTTTTAACTCACTTATTTGATGACATTTCCTCCAGTAACACTGTGATTTTCCGTATCTTTACATCGTATATTATACTAGGTATAGGACAATCGATCATGAAACCACGATTAAGTTTATCTGTTAGTTACGTTGATCAATTTCACCTATTTGTTACTTATAAGTTGAAACTGTATTTTTATTTTATCTCTTGTACCCATGTTTCTGTGTTATTTTTGGGAAAACAGAAAGAATGAGAAGCCTAAAATACTTCAGTTGTTTTTGGAATGTAATTTGATTTTTCCCATATACCTGCGAGAACATTAGAAACTAGCTCATTTTTGCGTGTTATAAGTTGTTATATTTTATTTTTCTTTGAAATTAGACTGAACAATATAGACGTGTCGTCAGTACGGCAAAGAAGAATAAAGTGTTTTATATTATTTTATTTATTCTATTTATTTTATTTATTTTATTTATTTTATTTATTCTATTTATTTTATTTATTTTATTTATTTTATTTATTTTATTTATTTTATTTATTTCATTTATTTTATTTATTTTATTCATTTTATTTATTTTATTTATTGTATTTATTTTATTTATTTTAAATATTTTATTTACTTTATTTACTTTCTTTATTTTACTATATTTTTCATATTTGTTTTTTATTTTTTTTATTTAATTTTTTTTTATTTATTTTTTTTTTATTATTTTTATTTACTTTATTTGCTTAATTTTTTATTTGTTTTATTTGTTTCACAAGTTTTATTTATTTTTTATTTATTTCATTAATCAGTTTTTCATTTTGTTTATTTTATATTTTATTGTATATACAATATATTTTATTGTCTGGTCCAAAAATGTAACTTGCCATGGGTAAATAACCGATCTTCAGTCTGCTTTTAAATCGTTTTATCGAATATATTGTTAAATATAGCCGATTTGACCTATATTGTAAAATACAGCATCAAATATCGAGTTAATTATCTCATTTATCAGTCTAATGCAAAACTAGTTTTAGTGAATTAGGTTAAACATTATTGTACAACACAGAATAACGTGATGATAGGATGCCATAGAAGTCGCTGAACTTTTTCGGGCCCACAGGTAGCTATACTCAAATTTGACCATTGTACTAGACTTAAGAAACATTCTACCTCTGTATCACCTGTGGTAAATAAATTGTTTAAATTGTTAAAAATTGTTCAAATTGTTTGTTATGAAGTGTTTTATTTCTCTGCGTTAAAACTTAAAGCCATGACGATCACATTTTCTATGTGCGTTAATAATCAGAATAAACAAGATATTTCATGAAATAAAATAATTACACTGGCTCACAACTTTAAGGAAAAATTGTGACCACAGAGAACGTCGTTCGTACCTACATTATAAAATGTTAATAAATGATAGAATATAAAAACGCAATCTTACCTTAGGATTCATAAAACATTCTTCTCTCTCATGGTACAGTGAACTTGTTATGAAATTTGTTTCTGCATGTAAGTTTGTTAATTTGTTTTAGACACGCGTGCGGTGCTGCCTTTTCTTTCTGTAAATTACTTTAGCAAATCTTTCCTTATTTTTTAATAATTAATAAAGACGGTATTTTTGTCTGTTTAGTGCAGTGTTTAATGTCTTTTCTTATTTGTAATAAATAGCAAACATCCTTCAAGGCATTCTGACACAGAATTGAAAGCATTCTTGAGTTTTCAGTCGTAAGGTCTAGGGTAAAATATTCAAAAGTACATACTTTCATTGTTTCTCCTATTCATGAAATTACCCTTTGGCACGACTGTTATTACCTTGTATGGTTTGTCAGTCAATTGAGCACCTTTATAAAATGAAATATTTAAATTCCAACTGGTTGCTGCGCATTACATATACAAATTTTTGGGGGAATGAAATGTTTTCTTTTATTTCACTTTTTCTTGACCCATTATCGGTCACTGGAAAGGGAAGACGCGTGTTGAAAGTGTAGGAAGTGTTTTGGTGAATGTGGAAATGAAAAGAAAGAAAAGAAGAAAACCCTTTCATTTGAAATTAGATACATGAAATGCAAAACATGCAAAATGGTGTTAAATATATAGTGACATAGAGGTCCTATATTGATAGACATCCCTTATGAAGAAGACTATCGCTGTGACAAATGTGAATACATAATTAAAAGAAAAAAATTAAAATTAATATGCAAGTGCGTCGTAGCAATGCTGGAGGGAAGGCCCTCTGTTTCATGAATGTAATAAAAATATCCTCTCTGGTTTTACTAAAATGTGAGAAGGAATAGCAACAGTGTTGAAACAAAGACAACATTCTGAAAATTCACTACACAAAATGAATGTTTACTTTTTGTTCGTGACATTTATTTGAAGTTTTATATTGAAAAACATGAAAAAATTTGTGTACTTAAATACTCTGATTGAGAAGCGAAGCTTTATCTTTATTTATTCTATTTTTGCCCTGAATTTTTGTCTATTTTGTCAATAATTTCTAGCTCGGTTCCAATTAAAAATTATAGTTTTGGAGTATATGGGAGGATATTCTTTCATTTCTTTCCGATTTGTTGCAAATCGAATGACTTCAGGATAAAAGTGATGTATAATCTTGTAAGACTTATATTGAATTCACTTTATTGAAAAGTAATCTTAAATTTTCAACAGTTATAGTATTCAACGATAGTAGTTTAATTGGTCATATGTAAATTCTTTTGAACCTAACATAGTAAAGTAACAATAATAAATCTATGTCACTAAATATTAACTTCATTGACTCCAGATTTCAAATTTTATGTTTTATATACAAACCTTATATTTGCTGAAAACGTTAAGAAATAAAACGTACTGAAAAGAATTTATTGAACTGCCACTAGTGAATAAAGCCGTGCAGTCTTCTAAACAACAGAACACAAGGGATATTCAACAGAACCCCTTTATATTCAACAGAAGAACACTGCCGTCTGTCAATCAACAGAAGCGCCCGTTAAGATGCAACAGATGGCGTCGTTGGGTCTCCTGTTGACCATCTTTGCTGGATTTGGGCAGGTAAATCCTCATTTAACCAAGATTTGTTATTGTAATGAAAAGAATATTTTTTATAAAGGCTTTTCGTGAAAGTAATATGTAGTATTAAAATTAAAAAATTGTTAGCGTATTCCAGCAAATTTTGATTCGGACGGTTTTCATTGGAATTGTAGAAGACTCGCCCCGGTAACATTTGCGTTGGTACCGTACTGTACAACGAAAGTTGTACTCACGCCTGAAAATTTTATTCCAGGCACACGAAAATAACATGTCAAGTATACAGCCGAGGTTTTCCGATGATTCGGTAAAAAGCATCTTTAGCGTTTAAGATTTAAATTGTACTAAAATAAATGTGTTTAGTTTTCAGTTATGTAGAATATCGACCTTAATGTCTCATGAACCTTCGTTTAGTTGTGTAAAATTAATTACATTTGTACTTTTCGCATCAAACTTAATTTGTTCAATGTTTTTTCTCTGCAGAAACAACGTGTTAATAAACGATAACCATCGTCTCGAATCAACTTAATTAAAAAAAAAAAACATAAAACAAAAAATAGTTTTCTCTAGGGATTCTTGCGGTAAATTTTTCACATTTTAAAATTCTTCAAATTCTTTTTCTTTTCAGTTATTATAACATTGTGAGTTTTTTCTAATAAAGAAGATTTGTATTCTGAGTTCGTATTTGGAAGTTTTGGTGAGAAATTCACTGGAAAATTATTTTGAGCGGTAAAAAAATTGTGTGTTTTCAAATTTTTGTACAATTGTTTACATCATTGTATCGAGAGCTTTATTTTTATTCAGAGCTCAGTGCTAGAGAATTTCAATTTTTTGTAATTCGCGCTTGCAAAATTAGTTAAAATTTTAGATTTGTTGTAGATATTGTTAGAGATATGTATATCGTCATTCATATTATAAGATAGTACTGAATATATAACATAATGTGATTATAATTTTGTTATTAACATATAATTTTCACATATCCTTGCTTTCTATGCATTATATGTGGCTGTTAGTTTCAAAAATTGTTCTAGTTTATTTCATTCTCATTTCACAAACAGTGGGGGCAAAATAATGCAACACGTTGATTTAATCGTCAGATTACACATTTCTAAGCCCCATACAAATACTAAATTGGACTACACACAAAAAATAGTGTGAAAAAGGAAACAATATATCTAAAGCCAAGAAAAATAAAATGTAAAAATACATCGGAACATGCATAATAAATACGTGAACAAAAGTTTAAAATACCCGACTTTTTTCTCGATATTATACAATAAAATAATTGTAGGATAATTCCAGAATATTCAAATACATTCTACTATTTGGCAATCGAACTTTCGTCAGCATTCATCTCCAATAACGTGTCATTTGTACCGAAGTTCTCGTTCGGAAAGGTCGAAAGTATGGACTTCAGCCAAGACCTTCGCGAAAATATTGTGGAGCTCCATAATGAAGGCTGGGGATATCGGAAGATATGTGACAACTGTGTATGCCTATAGCCTCGGTTGGAACGATAATGCGTAAGTGGAAATACTGGAATACGACGTTCAGTAAGTGTCGAGGATTAACGACCGTGGTGCTCGAAAATTAATTCGAACAGTAGTGCAAATATCACAAACTACGCGTGAAGAATTTAAGTGTGATCTCAAGGCTTCAGGGATCGAAGTCAGCAAACACACGATCAGCAGGGCACTACACCTTGAAGGTCTTCGCTCCTACACTTCTCGTAGGACACATCTTCTCCAGAAACGTCACGTCAATGCCAGGCTGAAGTATGCCAGCGATCATTTGAACAAGCCAGCAGCGTTTTGGAACTCAGTACTGTGGTCAGATGAGACCAAAATCGAACTATTTGGGAGAAACAGCACAAACAATGTTTGAAGGCAACAAAAAGCAGAGTGTAAACCAAAGAGCACAATACCCACTTTTAAATCAGGGGTAAGCAAACTTCATATAATTGAAGGGACCATGAAAAGCAGGAAATATCGTAAAATATTGGAAGAATAATTCCTATCTTCAGTTCGTTTGGTAAAATTGAAACGTGGATGGGCCTTCCAACAAGACAACGATCCAAAGCATACTGCAAACGAAACAAAGAACGATTGAGGATGAGAAAGATGAACATTTTAGAATGCCCAAGTCAATCCCTAAACATGAATCCGATAGAAATCTGGTGGAGGGAATTGAAGATGAAGATTCAGAAGAGAGGCCCCAATTACATCACTGAACTCAAAGAAATTGGCATCGAAGAATGGAATAAGATTACATCCGAAACTTTCAAAAGGCTGATAGCGAACTACTCTAAATGTCTCGAAGCCATAAGCAATTAAAACGGCTATGCAACGAGATATTAAAATTCGAGTATGTATATTTAGAAAAGTGTTTAAGCTTTCATTCACGTATAAATTTCAAATTTTCCTATCCATTTTTTCTTTTAAATATTTGTGGGTTTTTGACATATTGTTAGCATTTTTATACTTTTGTTTAGATGTAGTAAAATTTTCAAAATTGTACGTGGTTTAGAGATATGAAATATGGCGATTTTATCAATGTCTTGTTCTGTCCCCCACTGTTTGTAAAATGAGAATGAAATAAACTAGAATAATTTTTGAAAAGAACAACCGCATATAATATAAAAAAGCAATGATATGTGCAAGTTACATATTATTAGGAAACTGATTATCACATTATGTGATATATTCCATATTATTCTATAATATAAATGATTGTATACAGCAATTTGTTTACAGTATTTGACAGATTTTTAAAATATGGATTAAATTTGCGAAGCGTGGATTCCAAAAATTTAAAATTCTCTAGCACTGAATTCTGAATAAAAACAACGCTCTCGATCCAATGATGAGAACAATTATACTGAAATTTGAAAACGTAAAATTTATTTCCTGTTCAAATTAATTTGGCACTGAGATTCCCGCTGAAATTTTAAAATAAAATCACAAAAAAAAATAATTTAACAAGAAAAAGACAAAACCTAATAAGCTAATTACTGAACAGAAAACATTTTTCGAATTTCGAAAAAGAATAAAACTAGCCGGATTACCCATAAGAGATTCCAATTAAACCCCTCCGAAACAAAACTTGCTGGAAAATGCACACAATTTTTCTTAGTACAACAAATACGATGTTTTTGGGGGTAACTTACTTGAAAATTTTCGAGAATGATGATGAATTGGGGCAATATTGAACACATAACGCAGCGTGGCCTGGTTCAAGATGTTAGTGTTTAAGTTAGGGTTCAAGATAGGGTAAAGGCTTAGAGCAATATTAGGGTTACTATAATTTCGGGGTTTGGGTTCATGTTAGGGTGTATGTGAGGGCTCAGGTTAATGTTCAAGATAAGGTCGAAATTATTCATAAAATTCATCTAAGGGTTAGGTTCAGAGGGCGTTAGGTTTGAGTTAGGATTCAGCTTCGGGTTATGGTTAAAGTATACATTAGGGATCTGGTTAGGGTAAGGGTTCAGTTTAAGGTTCAAGTCAATGTTAAAGTCCATAATACGGTTGGGGTTCAAGTTATCGTAAGGGTTCTAGTTAGCGTTAGGGTTCAGGTCCGGGTTAGGGCTCAGGCTAGGGTCCCGGTTAGGGCTCAGGTTACGGGCCAGGTTAGGATTAGCGAACAGATTGGGATTAGGGTTGAAATCCAGGTTAGGGTTCAGGTCAGAGTTAAGGTTCAAGTTGAAGTTAAGGTTCAGCTGAGGGTTAGGGTTCAGGCTAGGGTTAGCTCAATGAGTTATGAGGTGTGTTAAAGGGTTAACATTCAAATGAATCCGCACTTGAGTTTAAATAACTGGCTTATTTCAGGTTTAGGGCTCATTTAACTGCAGTATTTTGTGGTACAATAAATCCTAATATCACACTACGTGCTATTCTGTAATTAATTCTTTTATATATACAAATTACGCTCTGTGCGGACGATACAGGATTCTCACGTGTGATCCCATAATATTATTACGATTTTAAAAAAACATTTTTGTGTTTCTTATTAACTTATTGAAGGTGTTATGCAAGGGTGTTGTTCTTTCATTTAATAAACTGAAGCAAAATTATTGAAGAAAACCATCTCTTCAATTTGATCGTTTTCGACCACATATTTTTTACTTTATTTTGGGCGCATTTTCCATATTTTGTTCATTTTTTTAAATCGGCGAATACTTACGTTGTATTTTTACAACTGCGAACATATTTACCCTATTTATTCACTGTGTGCGAATGCGTCATATTTTTCAGAACGGTATGAATTTTTACCTAACATTTTAGGATTGCATACATTTTCAGACTGATATAATATTTCAATTTTCCAGGTTCTCTGCGAGCGTGAAAGTGCTGTAAGAAATATCGTCGGAGACATACGGGAAAAGGCGAAACATCACGAATTTTAAAATATATATTAGAAGTAGTACATGTATGATGACGGCAAGTATGATAAGTAGTATGATAAGTTGAAATACCAATTAAAATGCCTGTGTTTAACATCATGAAAACTTATCTGATTACTTGAGTACTTGCAAGCGGGTGATGAGGGTAAAGAGGCATGACTATCTATTCAATTTTCCCTATATTCATCCATGGCATGTTCTCACCAAACTTATAAATGAATACCCGGTATTATTATAAAATAATACTTCATCAAATGACACCACAAACTAGTATTCAAATAACAGGTATTTTAATGAAGATATTATTTCCTCACATTGCTTCACCAAATCATTATTTTGCATGAAAATATCATTGTAACTATTAAGATGGAAGTATAACATTTCTTGCTGTTGATTGTAATGGACGGGCAACTGAATTCCTCTTCATACTTCCCATTTACCCTTCACAGTTTTCAATTTCCCATCACACTTTTCATTTTTCCACACGTCCCCAATTTTTCTTTGTCGCCTCAATTTTCCTTTCACTCCACAGATTGCTTTTCACTCTCCAATTTCTCTGGCATTTCCCAATGTTTAGTTCACTCCCTAAGTTCCTTTTCTCACTCCCCAACTTCCCCCAGTTCACCACCACGGGGGGCACCGCAGTGCAGGGGCACCTGTTCCGCCAGTGCGCCAACGAAGCTGCTGCCATAGAAGGCAGCCTCTACTCCATAGATGTGACCGAGAGCAAAGGTTTCGTGCGAGCTGTCCTTAAAGAGGATCAAGACGTCACCTGGACGGACACGGGCCTTGAGGCTGATCAAGGGGTCGTGCAGTGCGCTATCAAGGCCCTTGAAGTTGGTGAGTGATCGGCGCTAGGGATTCTACCTGTATTAACGTTATTATAACCACCGTCATTAGATCAGTACTAGCATCAGGTTGTCACTGGAATCACAATGAGGTAAGAAAATCCACTTGTTCGAAAACTCTGAAGAATACAGTATGGTATAAATTCAATGAATTCATTATACCTAGGCTTTTTTGAATGAGAACTATTAAGTTCAGTGGATCGTTTAACAGTTAAGAATTTATTAATGGGATGTATGAGATTCAATAGTTTTAAAAGAGGTATTTTGGGGATTTATGGGGAAAAACGCAAAATTCACTGTTTTTTCCAAAGATTTTCAGAGATTTTTGGTTTTACAGGCGTGATTTGTGCGTTTATATGTGTAAATTTTGGCTGCTAAAGGTTCACCGGTAAATGTCACGCACTTTGTCAAACTTTACAAGCGTACGGGAAGTCTGATGTCGCAGAGGAGACTCGATTAAATCCTCGTTAGGGAAACATAGTTAAGTAGTAGAATGAAAGAAAAAACACTCTAAGAAAAAATATAGATATAGAAAAATTTCTACACAACATTTTCTTGATCAACATTAGGATTATAACGAATAACCAAAAAAATTCAGTTACTTTTTCAAAGTAATTTAGTGACTTAATGAAGGCATAATTGTGAATGAGCGCACAACTTAATACAACGACATTATTAATAGGAGAACTTAGAACAATCTATCGACACAAAACATTGGCACGGTACAGTGTGTAAATTAGATTAATAATATTTCAATCCTCACATTGTACTTTAAACGTCACACATACTCTTTGCGAGCAGAGGCGCAAAAAATACTAACCGAATCCTGAAACCTCCACCCACAATTAGTGAACACCCAAAGGCCGTTTTATTTTGGAGTAGCCTCATGAATAACACACTCATTTTCTACGTTGGTGACTCTTTTCCAAGCTAGATTATCATTCCAAACTTTTGATGTAAAATAATAATATTAATATCAACGTTATCACCACTTTCATTAGATTATGCAGCTGTCGATTAGCTCGCCATGCGTTGGATTTGGTTATTTTTATTACGCTGTCCCAAATCGCGCTTTTCAAATGTTGTATAAGTTTCACCCTCGTCAATAATGCAGAATAGGCGATAATAAGCATTTTCTAAGCTGTTGTTGGGAATTGCGCTGCTGAAACTGCTTTCGAATTTTACCTCCTCCCTCCATCTTTTTTTTCAAGCAACTTGTGTTTGGTCTTGATTTCTTCCTGCCCTTCCCCTTCCTGTTCATCCAAGTGTTAATCCTACACCGCTTCAATTAGTGTAACATGAGTTTTACTACACAAAAGACTCTTTGCGTTGTTCACCTCGACCTCGTATACAAATCCAGCCGTCTGTTCTTGATTCTTCTCGAATGACCGACGCCCATTCAGCATTTTTGACTAACCCTCTAGCATCCATCAACATTCCCTCTCGTCAACGTCTAAACTTTATAAGCATATATCACTCATATTTTAAGTTCAAATATACCCACAAAGTCAGTTAATACTAATAGGAAGTGTCCCTATTCTTCAATCCCCAGCTGTCCCCAACATACGCCTCCCGACGCCACGATACAAATTTCACTCTTTCACCCCTCGTGTGGCGAAAGAACACCCTAATTCGTACTAAACAACACCGTTTTCTTTCCCTGTTTTTAAAATAGTTTCATACAACGGTATATTTGGGTTATCAGATAGTATTTTGGTGGTTTATGGGCCTACAGTAGTTTTGGAAATTTATGCCGTTACCGGAACGATTTTGGGTAACTGGACTAGCAGGGGAGATTTTAGGGGCTTATAGTTTTACCGGGAAGATTCACAGGTTTCGAAAAGGAATTAGGAGCGTTTATGAACCAATACAAAATATTAAAAGAAGGATTTTGGGGTTTATGGATAACAGGAGTGATTTTCAGAATTTATGAGGTTCGTTAGTATCTTAATTAATTTTTTTTTCATTTCTATTGCAGTGTCAAAATTGCAGTGATTGCAGCTTCGTCTCTCTCTTTTTCGTTCTTAATCATGATTATTATTCACGACTGTAATTGCGCAGCGAAGAAAATGAATTGCCATATTGAATAGATACATAACAACTGGTGGCAGCGTTGGGATTATACGCTTGGGTCCACAGATTCATTTTTGGATTTATGGATTCACGCAATGATTGAGTGTTTGATGAATAATAGAGAATATTCATTAGCGTAAGGACTGGGCGGGAAAATTTTTGTTTATCGATGTATTTATAAGACGATTTGAGGTAATTTACGGATGTGTAGGAGAAACATACAAGATAAATCTTCATACAGGAAGTATTTAGGGATTTACTGATTTATCTGAAAAAAATTCATGGAGCTGATTGGCTTAGGAGATTGGGATTTATTTGGTTTTGCAGCAGGGGTTAGTGGGATACACAGGTTTACACAAAAAAAATTTGAGACGAAAGTGGACAAGGATTATTATACATTATGGTTTTCAGTGAGGCGAATTTATAAAGATAATTATTTCGTGAGGCAGGGATTTACAGAGCCTATTTGTCTACAAAATAGACTCATGGTACTTATTCGTTTACTAAGGGTGAAATCATGGGCTTACTGGACGGTTGTGGCTTCATAGGCTTATGTGGATAGTGGCTCAAAATTGTATGGATTTCATGACAGAAATGTATACATGGGATTTTTACCTCAGTATAACTAATGAGGTAGTTCATCATGTAATATTGGTATTAAACCAAGGTAAAAAAATTTAAGAAAAGTGAAAAATATAAAATTTAATCTTAATCATAAGGTATATGGCGTCCACAATTAATTATAACCAATATCGATTACGCTAGGATTATATCTTTTTTGAGGTCCTATAAGCTTAACATTATATACTCCTAGATCACCAGTGACATTGAGTTTAGTTGGGATATGGGTTGATGTTCGGGAAACTTTTTTACAGAGACAGAGCAAAATTTTAGAGTGCGGTTTTTGGAATTAATAAATAAATTAATACACACTTTTAAAAACTTACACCAATTCTCATTCTTTCATAAAAACTAAATTAGTACTATTTCTATATGTCGACGTACAGTAATAAAAAAGACTGAATCAACTTGCTTTTCGCCCCCAAGGTTCACAAATGTACAAGTACGACGGGCTGTGTTGGGCGCATCTCCAGGGCGTGTCGGAGGACCTCCTCACGACCGACTGTAGCGCTGGAGACGTTGTCTACGTTCGCAAACGTAAGTTAAATTTTCACTCACTTGCTTTGTGTACAATTTTTCGAAGTTCATATGAGGCAAACTCACATTCTATAGTTGAGGTTGAAATGTTCGGTGCGTTCTTCTAAAAGTGGAGTTGATTGGGAATTTGAGACATTTTAACGCCTTACTGTAAAACCATTTTTTCACAGTTTTTTAGAGTTCGATTAAGCGAAAACGGAGTAAGCTTTTGCAACTATTGAATTTCGGATCGAAGGGAGGGCACACATCCACACAAACAAATACATGATAACGCAATTTGCATGAGCAAAACATGAACACGGCGTTACGATAACAAGACACCACATTTAAGCGAGTAAAAATTCAAATTAACATGGGCCCTAACTAATTCCGTAGGACAGACTTACAAATTCATAACCTTTTTCTTAAGGGTACCTTAAATCTTTTGCACTTTTTTCTTTATCTATGAACCAATGCTAATGAACTCTGACTTATAGAAATATATTTTTCGAATACAATCTATGCAGAATCCAGTGCAATTCCAATGTGCACTTACATTTTCTTCAAAATACAACCCAACAATAGCTTTAAGGCACCAAACGGCATGCAGGGACGTTGGTGTAATACATATGTTCCCAAATTAAGCCCAAAAATCATTTCAAAATAACCAATTAAGTTTAAGTTGTGAGAATTACAAATCAATATTTAATACATCAAAAATTACATGAATCAAATCGAAGTGCAAAATGTGAAATGTAAATGTGTAAAGTATAAACAATAAGTTATACTAATACTGTGTTTTAATTTTAAAACTGTTGATGGTGGTTTGTGCGCTTGTTGGTGCGTGGACTGTTAGGTCTTCATAATATCAGCAAGTGTATTGGTCTTTACGAAAAATAACTATTAAAGAAATATTGACTCATGAACTTTAGTTCAATTTGAAAGATCCGTAAAACTGCGCAACAACAGAGCTCACAAGAAATTCAATCTCGACAAAATACGACGTAGAAAATATTAGACTTGTACACAGACGTTTAGTTTTTGAGTCTCTTCACTGCAACAGAAACGCGCTACCAGATCCATCCTAGAACTCAGTTAAGCCACACATCATTGCATGAACAGACCTATAAATTGTGGGAATTGCACAAAACAACAAAGACGGTCAATCACATCTACTGATGGGCAAAGATTTTCGCAGGACTCAGCCTGCACTCATTTTTGAGCATGACATGTGCATTTGCAAGACGTCTCTAATTAAAACATAAACGCTTCAAAAAAAAAAATAGGGAGTGAAAATGCATAGCCAAAAAGTGATCCTTATCAACACATAACCTAACACATTGAATCCTCGGCATCAATGAATTCAAGCAATGGATTCGCTACCACAACGCTCAACTACGTTGAGGTTGATGTGAAAGCTTGGTACATGAATGGCTCATGTTCGTGTGAGGCATATGAACATACACGGCTGTGAACACACATGGTTTAGCCCCACACCCTACAGAACGAGTAAACATTTCTCATTTATACCCTTGTAGATAAAACAAATGAACCATTCATAGAACATTCAAATCTGTAATGTATGTCTTACTATCATTGATATTACTGCCATTGATATTACAAATTTTTATCACATTTACATGATCAACGCAAAAACTCATTGAAATTCCTGTTTCATTAAGGTGTTTCCTAGCCTGCAGTCCTGGCAAATTCAAGTGCAATGACGGGGAGTGTGTGGCGGACACCGTAACGTGTGACGGTAAAGACGATTGCGCGGAGGGGGAGGACGAGCTTGTGTGCGGTGAGTGGGCCCATAGTTAGCTGTTACCCAGCTGGCCAGGATCTTTATTACATCGTTCCCGAGCAGTTCCTAGATTGCCTGGTTGCCTAGATAAAAAGTTGACTAGTTAACTAGTTGTCCCAGTTGCCTTATCTAGTTGCCTGTCTAAATAATGAAAGAGTCGCTCATGTGCCAAGTTAACTAGTTTTCTGGTCACTTAGCAGCCTTTTTATTTTTTTAACTAGTGATATAGGTAGTCAACTATTTAGTTACAGAGATGCCCCATAAATTAGTTACTAAAGTTATAATTCACAGTTAACTTATGACCCGGTGCAATGGATTGTAAATCTACAATTTCAAAAATGTTCTGATTCAATAATCCCCCACATTTCTTACTCTCCATTTGATTAACTCATCAATCCCGCCATATTTTTGTCCCTCACACATTATTTATTTAACTGTAAAAATCCTCCATATATTATACATTTCCCTTTATAAATTTATTGTATTATTATATTATGTTCTTTATTTTCCTTGTCAAATTTTATTTTAAATTTAATGTTTTTAAATACTATTTGTGAAACTTAATTGAAGTACAGGTGCAATTAATTTACTGTGTAAGTTAAAAGAACGTAAAATAGTTATGGACAAAAGTAAATTAATTAGAATTTTTACGGTAAAATTAAAGTGCATTAACAGAAAAGTCGTTAATTTGCCTCCTACTTAAGAATCCCACTTAAATTATTCCTAGACCTCGTTGAAATTTTTTTTAATTTCATTTTTTCAGAATTCCGTACATTCATTGCCGATTTTTGCTCAACATTTACAATTAAAAAACTGAATAAACTGAAAAAAGTTACTTCTATGTTTTACTTCTATACAACGATTTCATTGGATTGAAGGATTTTTTAAAAATTTTCTGCCAAAATTGTTTCTCGTTAATTTTCCTGTTTCAACACATTCTTCCCAAATTTTTTTCGAATAAAGAAGGTTTTTCCTGAACCTAGGTCACATACTTCAACACATTTTTAATGAAATATTACTCACATTTCAAAGCGGTTTTGAACACATTTTCCTCGACCTTCAACCTATTTTGGCAGATTGCAATCAAGTAATTTCTCCCATGTTTCAACCAAATGTCATGAGAGGTTTTTTCCTATTACTAATTTGCACTAACTATTGAATTTCGGATCGAAGGGAGGGCACACATCCACACAAACAAATACATGATAACGCAATTTGCATGAGCAAAACATGAACACGGCGTTACGATAACAAGACACCACATTTAAGCGAGTAAAAATTCAAATTAACATGGGCCCTAACTAATTCCGTAGGACAGACTTACAAATTCATAACCTTTTTCTTAAGGGTACCTTAAATCTTTTGCACTTTTTTCTTTATCTATGAACCAATGCTAATGAACTCTGACAGACTGGTAAAAAGTATGAAACCAATGGGGGTCACCCTACGAAAAATTATCGATTTGCTTCTTAGAAAATGAGTTACGACAATGAAAACGAAATATACGAGGGGAACGGTAAACTTCACTCCTATTACGAATCTCAACCTACAGACATGAAACAAGTGTCATTTGAAAGACAAACATTTGGGCAACACTTTTAAGGTAGGAATGTTTGAAACTTGTTTAATTTCGTAGGTATTTTTGGTTAAAGAAAGAATTTTAAAAAATTGCCAGCGACCTCGATTTTTACTCCGACGACCTGCCGTTTTATACCTAAGATGAAGATCTCAAATTGATACCTTGGGGCTGCAGCCCTGTTATTTTTGTTTCAGAAAAACATTATATCGATTCTCTACACCAAAATTGTATGAGTAGCATTTCGCGTGAGGAAAAGTTAGGTTTCTACATATGTAGAAAAACAAAATGACACTTTCACAATAAAACATTTTGTTTGTGTGTAAAAAAATGTTTTTTGTTGTGATTTTGTTTTTATGATTGAAGAAATTTTAAATAATTGTTTTTCAAAAAGAAGAAAGTTTTGTAAGAAAAACATGTTTACAACAAATACAGTTTCTCCTCACCACCATTCCACCCCTATAGTAAGTGTTCTATTGCGTGCACGGCTGTTAAATTGACTGTGGATGTTCAGCACAGGAATTTTGGGAACATTTGGCCGAAAAAGGTGTACGGTAGCCTGAAATATTTTTTTTTTCTTGAAGCAGGAACTTATTGCCAAATATTTTTGGGATATGATACGGTTGAATAGTTTGCGAAACTATTCTATACAGCAAACTCGCAACTACAAATTGATATACATAAATTATGACACTCGTAAAGTCTTTTTATTTGTAAGCTAATTTAATTCCAAAATTACGGACGTAGGACTGTGAAATATGAAGTTGAAGGACCGCAAACTTTCATACACACATTACTTAACAAGAGAGACATAGGTATAGATAGGCACACAACTGTTTTGAGTTACACAAAATGATTTCAACTTTATACTACCACATTTTTCTGCTCGTTCAGTTCATTTTCCCATTATTCTTCGGCATTTACTAGTGGAAGATTTACTTACTGAATAATATTAACTTTCACATCAACGATAGTAAAAGCAAAGAAAAGAGCTCGACTTGCTGATGAGAATGTATTCTATTTACTATTTCCCCTTTAGATTTTGAGGGCAGCTTCCTATGTATTTTTCTCGTTTTTCTTTCTTGAGATACTTCAGACTGCTCGTCTTCATTATAAACACACTTATGAAAAAATTCAACATAATCGGGATGACGTTTCTTCAAAGAAATCTATTGAACTGATCTAACTGATGCCAACATACTAGATTTGTTTACATTAAATGCAGATGATCAGTCTTGACTTCACCGAAATATTGATTAGTGCTGTATTTCTTACGATTGAATCTTCTTATTCACTTCCACGCGACATAATTTCATTGCAGTATACAAATCTATAGTAACCCTTATTCAAAAAAATTCACGCCACACCCAATCACACTCTCAAAACTTTTTCATCTAAATTTCCAAGGGCCTATCTACGATTTAAAAGTCAATTTCCAATTTTAGGCTCCTCTTGGCAAACCAAGTACTCTCCGAATTGCAGAAAACTATTTTTGTTTTATCTTTCCTCCAATTTATGTGAACTTTCAATGGCTTACGCCGATAGCCAGAGGGAATAGAGACACAAACCAACGCTCGAGTCTATGCTAATCTATGCTCCCGTTTAATGCTCCCATCACTATCGATAAAAGAAAGCTAGCTCACATAGCTATCTAAGCTGGTACTCCTCCAGTTTATTTACTGAAATACATTGAATAATCCTAACATTTTATATTATTCGTCGTACCACTTCTTTATCGCATTTCAATAAAGCCATTTTTACAGAATTTAACATACTTTTCATATTTTAGCCACCCATTCTTCCCAGACTAGTGCCAATTTTTTGTTCGATTCCAACACATGTTCACATGATTTTATTTCATTTTCTATTACATTCCTTTCAGAGGGGACCTAATACCTAAAATTCACCGATTTTTTCAAATTTCAATCTATTCATTCCTATTGACACTAGGTGAATGAAAATGCATATAGATGTGTAAAATTGAATTCTGCACAAGTTTACGTCAATTAAAATTTTCATTTTCGCAATAGAAAAAAGTTATTTCGCGAACATGAAAAATCATTTATATCTGCGCAAAACAATTCTTCATCTTCAATTTTCAACGTAGATGCGTGATTTTAATCTCAATTGACGCGGAATTACTGTGGGAACAGCGTAACGAAAGTTATTTTCGAATTTAGATTTCGAAAAAAAATTATTTATACATATGTTCAAAACTTTGGTTTTCGATAAAAAATTGTAGGTTTTTTCACCATAAAAATTCAATTTAAAATCTATATGGAATTCCGCTTCATCACACATTTTTCACGGTATTTCCGCGTTCGATAACACCAAAATCCCGTTCGTACGTTGCAAACGGTAGAATAAGAATTGCTTTGAATGTTAATATATTAAATTCTGAGAAAATTGCAAGACAATTTTTTAAGTAGGGTAATAGGTGTAGTAAAAGACTAGGACTCACCTCTGCTAAGACGAGGATATTCGACAATACGACGAACGCAGTACGATGCAAAAGTGAATATCTACAAGTTTTAATGAATAACGAACAAAGACAACGAACAAAACAACAAACAAAGCAACACAACCCAACACTGAAGAACTACACTAGCACGAAACAGTAACACGAAACACGCTGGAACGCCGGCAAACAAGCGACTGCACCACCGTCACAACCTCTCACTACGACGTTCAGCTCCTGTTCAACCTCACATGCCATGCCGCCGGCCACATGCCGCAAGCCACACGCCGCCAGTCACACGCAGCCAGCCACATCTCGGCAACCACAATAAGCTACAGGAGAGTTTTTTGAGGATTGAGGCTGCACCGCCACGATCACAAGGCATGCCAAAGACATGTCTTAGTTCGTGGCTGCCTTTCAAAGTCACTTGAGTGCTATTTTATGTCGCACGGGCCCTTAGGGTGCAGTGCACCAGTAAGTATTGTTCAGTTTATATTGGCGCTAGCACCATAGGCTGCGAAAGCGACCACTGGAGAAGTCAATCGGGAGGCAAATACTAGCCTGGAAAACAAAAGAGAAACACTGCGTGCAACATGAAAGGAACGCAAGTGCGAGGGAAGCTTTCGAGGAGGCGGCACAACGCTGCTCGTACAGGCAGTGCTGCTGTTGCTGGTGACATCAAGCATATATGCATCCAGAATACTTTTATCTTGAATACCATAATTATGGTAATAGTGTGCTGCATTGCCACATAACCTAAAAAAAACAATGAATTAAAGGCAAACAGGGCCTGGAAAGTAGTACCACTCGCACCAGCGATCTGTGCCCACCCTTCGCCGTCCGTCCTCCTGAGCGCCTCTCTTTACTCCACTTGGTAACGCGTAGCTAGGGAAGTAAGGCAGCTATGTTCCTGAGACTTAGACACCACATTTCAAACCAAATCTGCCATAAAGACTTTCAAAAAACAAAAATTCAAAAAATATGGCAAATTTTAGGGCATTCGGTCCCCTTCAGTTCTAACTCAGTTTTTCACCAAATTCACAGAGTTCAATGCATTTTTATATCACATGTTTCATGTTTCCCATAAGTCGATATATTCCTCTATGTAGAAAACCTTTGCCTCAAGATTTCAACACTTCTCAGCCACACATCTCCCGGATTTCAATTCATTGTTCACTACACATTTCTCATATACAAAAACATTTTTTTCCGGTTAAACGTGTTTGTTCAAATTTAAACATATTTTTTACCACAATCATCTCCGCTAAAAGTTGCAAAATATTTCAACAAGTGTCTCAAACTTTGACGCAAGTCCTATTAATTTTATCAAGTTTCATTCACTTTTCGTCGAATTTCTTTCAAATTTCCATGCACTTGTCATGAACTTCTTTACATCTAGACATTTTTTACCTCGTTCTTGTCACATTCCCTCATATTTTTACTCCATTCCTTTAGCATTTCCACACTCCTTTCACTGACCTAATTTTTAATTTCAGCACTTTCCCTGTATTTTTTTCAGATTTCAACTTATTTAACGGCGAGCGAATACCGTACGGTGAATATTCTGGTTGCTTCTACAGCTCTCCCAACGGCATGGCTTTCGGCAGTGGGTTGAAGTTATTAAATATTTTGGTATAGGTGAATATTTTCATTACGGAGATTAAATGCATCATATAGGATATTAAAACATATCATTGTGAAATATTTTTATGTAGGAACTGAAAATTAGTTTGTAGATTACGCATAACCCGTATGATATACAGTATTTTTGGGTAGAGTATTGAATGCATTATATGGTACATTAGTTTCTGCAATATCCTTGTATAATAAAACGATCGGTGCACCCACAAATTGATTAACATATGTATAAATAACTGAATTAAAATTTGTATATGGGTGTAATTCTGTGTTGTTGAATGGCTGGTAGATCCGCCTTCCTGTCCTGAAAAATTTTCATGATACTGTTAAATGACCAGTACTCGAAAGGTCAGTTTTCATAAATGATTATTAATTAAGGGAAAATGAGGACGTGATCCAGTTAATGGTTACTATTTTGAAAAGTTCTTATAACAATTGATTGTTTGTCATTCACATCGGGAATATTTATTTAAAAGAAAATACCAAGTCCCGTCTTTTTTGACGGGTCGTGTACACTCGTATTATATAACGTATCACATAAAAAATTTCAACATACTACTTTCAGTGATCACACAAAGCAAAAACCAACAACGGCAGCATCATACCCAGCTCTCAGTAATAACATAGGACCAATGTTCAACATTTGATCTCAGTTAATAACATGAGGCAACATTAAAAACCATCGTGTCAGCAATAACAAAGAACGGCATTCAACATTACCGCACACCGTATCGTGGATCCGATCTGCTATATATATATATCCATTTTACGAAGAATATTTCTTAATTATTTGTAACAAAAGCAGCATGCCTCAACGCAGCTCGAGTGGTGAAGGAAAACATGAAATAAAAATTAACTACTCACTCTAAAATAAACAAAATATGCACGCTTATACCCGCAGTAATGCAATTGATAAATTTATGCTTAAATATCTACTCTAACGCTGCACAGAGAAGTTTGACCGCCTGGTGGAAGAGCATCTTCCATCAGAGAAGGCCAAGTGTTGCCCGTTCCTGGAGAACGGAATTTGTGTTTACGTCGACGACATAGCAACGCAAGAAATAAATTTTTGTGAGGCCGCTGCCCGGTGTGAAGCTTTTGGCTTCTCGATGTTCTCCAAAGAAGTTGTTGCGACAGGGGCCAGCTCTTACATATCTTCTCTTTATAAGAGCGGTGATGGTGAGTTTGGAAAGGCAGTAGAGGAATTAACGAATTGTGTTTCTGAGTCGTGGAACGGCGATGGAGGAAATCTGGAATGGTGATGGAGGATTTGAGGAATGATTATGGGGAATTGGGTGAATAGTGGAGGGGTTGAGGGGTATGTAGGGAAAAGTGGAGGGATGGTGGAGTATTTTGGGAAAATGGGAGTGGTTAGAGATGTTGTGCCAAAAAGCTGACGTTTTATGGTTTGAGTGAAGTAAGGTTTCGTGATATTTGTTAAGTGTGAATATTATGCATCTATTATAATTTATCATCGGTGCTGTCTCATAATATCTATATTATGGTAGAAATTATTTTAGGGTATAATGCATGTTTATGGTTTGACGACTTTTAGTAAATAACTGTTCTGACATTCGTCATTTTTTAGAAACTATGATAAACAAATAATTTCTATGATTTATACGTAGGTATGGGATATTTTCCATGATGGAATCTCCGATTCCATCCTCAGTGCTCGAAAACAAAGAACAATAACGAAAATGAACAAATTGCAAGAACTACTTATTAAAAACTAATTACCATATACATACCTCGAAAAATAGCTACGCCTAGCTAGTGAAAGTCTGAATTTTCTTAAACATTCGAAGCCATTCGTATGCATGTACCCGAATTGAGCAACTAAACAAACAAAGAATAACATCTACACAAAGAAATCGAACTATACTCAAACACATCCGAACACCCTTCCATTTACAACTTTGGGGCAATGTTTAATTTCCTTATATTTTGATCATAACTTAAACAAGGTCTATGGGTGAAAATGAACAATAATTCCAAAATCATCAGGTCAAATTCATCTGTAGCTCTGCAAAGCGTGCAGTAATCAGGACTTTTAAAAAGGTGCTTTGAAGTATGACAATGATCTCTGATAGCTGACTGGGAGGAAGATGAGTGTTGGCGGCTTGTTCTATGGGACATACCAGAGTGTTGCCTGTGACGAATAAATTGCTGGAGTGTGGTACTTCCGACGTAGGACTGCAAGCAGCAATCAAATTTATTCAAGTAGATACATCCATTTTTCATTAACTCTTCTAAACGGTCTTTCCTATTAAAAAATGAATCTATTTTATTACTATTTCTATAAGGTGGCACGTCAATGCAAGTAAAATGAGAGTGTATCAGGGATAGAAGCTCCTTCTTCATCTTATTGTTCAGATAGCGCAAGAAAGGGAGCTCAGGAAGCACTTTCTGCTTTGGTGCGGTAAGAATTGTAACAGGAGGTAAAAGTTGTTTTATAAAACTTTTTCATCAGATTTTTGACAAAAGGAACAAAGGTTTTATTAATATTTTGTATTTTATATTTTATTTTACATGATTTTTATATATTTTCACATTTTATATTTCTACAAAATAGTAATAAATATAAATTTTAACTTTATTCCGTTATCATGCATAGAGGGAATTGTTCTTTTTCATTGGCTTTCTCTTCACCAACAATTTCTTGATGGCTCATTATTTACACTTATTTCTTGATGGCTCATTATTTACACTTATTTCTTGATGGCTCATTATTTACACTTATTTCTTGATGGCTCATTATTTACACTTATTTCTTGATGGCTCATTATTTACACTTATTTGATAAAGCGATAATCGCAGGAAACTCGACTGACAACTTATTCAAATCAGCCTGAATGATAATTAATGCATTAACTTTAGAGTCGGTGTTGAATACAGTAAAAGGCGCTTCGAAAAATTTCAATTTCTTTCTAGTGATATAACAATTGTCTATTTACTTCTGACATCAATTGCTTCTTACATTTCTATATAATCGTGCATTCGATCCCAATTATATGCATACCCTTCAACTAATATTATTTTTATACACTCCAGTTAATTTCAGGTTCCCAACCTTCACGAATTATCAAGTTTCAACCCTTCAATTATACTTCTATATCTAGTTACTGATATTAGTTAAATTCCCACTCATGCAGAAATTTGAACTCCCTTGTTTCAATTAATTCTCACAACCAATCAATTAGCTGACTTTCACCCATAAATTACGATTAGCCCCCCACTCTTCAAAACAGTTAGAAATTAACAGTTTTTTCAAAAGAGGTGATGACAAATATATCATTGATTTTTAAAACATCTTACCATAAAACTCCTTAGATGACATACACTCATGAGTCTCGAAATATTCATGTCCATTTTAAAAGGTACAAATAGACAACATTTCATTAATAATATCACGCGATTAATCTGTCGCCTAGATCATCCTGTTACCTAAATCAGTCACTTAAATCCAACTGTTAACTTGATTCATCTAAGAATCACCTAAATCTTATCTTCACCTAAATCTTTCACGATAATTCATCAAAGTGTTGCCTCAACACCAAAAGGTCACCTATATCCATCTAAGTACCACATTAATACAAGTTTCCAACATATCCATTTAATCTTATCTACACCAAAGAGTCCAATAACGCCATCAGACGGCCAGCCAAACTCATTCAAGTGTCACCTAAATCCCTGTGTAAAATTAGTACATCTATGTAACACCTAAATACATCTCAGTAAAACTTAAATGCTCGTGCCACTTAAATACATCTGTGTGCCATCTGAATACATCGAAGTGACACCTAAATCCATCCAAGAGTCACCGAAAACCATCAATTGGCGACCTAAATCCAAGTGTCACTTGAATGCATCAAAGTGTGACCTAACGCTTGCTGTCCATCACAGTTACACAAAAGATTCCCGTGAACTACATGCGAGACGGGGAGGGTGTGTGGAGATGGATGCCGTCTGGAGATATAGGACCGAAACAAGGTTTCAACCAGGAGCCAACCATTGACCAGAACTGCACCGTTGTGGGGTTTGGAGAGCCTTTAGCCGAGCCTGCGAATTGTGAAGATGCTGTAGGATACAATTCTGTGTGTTTTGGGGTAGGCACTCAGCTTCTTCAGTGTGCATAGGGAGGATGGTTAGTGTCATAGTTCTGGGAGAAGGGTTAGGTTTATAGTCTGGGGGAATGATTGTAGTGGTGTTTGGAGAGGAAAGTAGTGTTATAGTTCGGGGTGAAGGAAACAGTGATGCTTGACTAGGATGGTCAGGGTTATTATTTAAGGAGGACAGCTATAGTGATGCGTGGGATGGAGCGTTAGGGTAATGGTTTAGGAAGTAGGGATGTGGTGTGGGGAGGAAGGTTAGGATTATGGGATAGGAGGTTAAGATTATAGTATAAGGGGTTAATTGAAGTGATGCTTCGGGAGGAGGGTTAAAATTATGGTATGGGAGGATGATTATGGAGATTCATGGGAGGGTAATTTGTGTTTTGTTATAATAAGGTGGGTATGAGGCAGCTCACGTATGATGTTGGAGATGCTGTGGGAAAAAATTCACCATGTTGACGAAGGAAAAGGATTAAGATTCTTGATTTTGCCTGGAATGTGTTTGTTTAATTTCTCACGTTTTGTGTGTCATGATAATGTTTTTTCTTTCAAGTTCTATATACAAGATGAAGGGAAACTTTAACGGCACCTCTTTTAATGCCAGCTGAATAACAGTCATGTTCTGCGTTTTTTTTCGTCGTCACCACCACCAGCACCGTAAACAGGATACCTGAACAGTACATACTGTAAAATTCTGTTTTAAAATTGCAATTTTTCTGCATTAATTGAAATTTCCTCAAACTTTACCATATTACAAAACCATCAATTCAAAAAATAAATGAAAAGGATCCAAGCACTTGATTTTAACACAGTTTTCTCGCCTCAATTGAAGGGCAAATATGCACAGTGCCCTAACCCACAAATCAGAGGTCAAAACTGGAGAGTGGATTAAGTGATAATTTCACCTCATAGCGGCGTAGATGTCTGGCAGGGAAAGAGGCCTAGTTCCAAGTTCAGTTCCTAGTTCAGTTCCTAGTTAGTGACTTGGCTAGGAAAAGCCAGTTTAGCAGCCCTGCGATGAACACCACGCCTCTAACTTGAGTCTCCTATAATTCTGTATTTTTTTGGGTTAGGGCACTCAACATATATGCCCACCAATTGTAACTCTAACTTTAGCTACTTCGGTGAACGAAACAATCAAGCTCACGCACGGAAATCAATTTAGCTTTGGTACACTAATTAAATTTACTTAGGTATACGAATTGATGAGGCTTAGGTGCATGAATTAATTACGCTTCGATAATCAAGTAAATAAATTTGAAATACGCAAACTAACAACGCATAGACACCTAAACTAAACGAGCATATATGGGTAAATTTATTTAATGAGGCTTAGGTAATCGAAGTAATTCAACTTAGGTACATGAGTTATTCAAGTTTGAGCGCACGAATACATTAAAATTAGGTGCACCAATTAGTAACTCTAACATAAACGAATAGATTTAAATTAATACGAATTACAGCAGCCCGAATTATACAATTTTGATATTCTAAATTTGAACAAATTCAAAATTCAATTCAACAGATACATTTTGACAGATTAATTTAAGCACATTAAGGTCAATTTAAACGAATTTAATATAAAATAATATAATTTGAGCAAATGAAATTTCAATTGAACCAACAGCCTTTTTCTCAGTTACTAGACAAAATCGCTTGAATCTCTTGTAAATCCTTTACTTCTGTTTAGAATTAATTGTGAAAGATTACCTAATGTGATTGAATTTATAGAGAAGTATATAATATGTTAGTTTTTAAACTGCGACTTGATATTCAATTTGGTTTCCGAAAATTTTACTTGAAACTGAAAATACTAAGAATTCAATTGAGGAAAATTTGAGCAATAATTGGGGAAAATCAAAATCTGAAATTATTTAATGTGCTGCCTTCGCAGCAATTTAGGAAATTTCTATTTTCAAACAGCGGTAGAAAATTTGTGCCTTCGAATATCGAGGGAACCAGTCCGCACGTTCACTCGTTTTCCGGAAACGCTCTCTTCCGGTACATTAGGTAGTTAAACTCTGCGAGCTGAGTAGAGGCCGCCAGTTGTGTTGAAGTAGTGTGTAGACTCCAGAGAAGGAAATGTAAGTAAAGAGTGCTAAATATTAAGTGCATTGGGTTCCTATAGATGTCTGTTTTGTGTCTCCTACTAGACAGTGAATTCTTAGGTCCTAGAAAAGCTAAAAGATTTCAGGGGATGTTAGAATGTGTGCTGTCACAGTTTTTCTGTTTGTGCTTTTACAATTCTAGATACTGATTCTTCATTCGCGGTGCCAATATAATGTAATGCTGTGTTTACCTATTTGTACCTGGCTCAAATTGTCTAGTGGTATTGCCTTGTGTTGGACAGGGTTGTGAGACTTTCTTGCAAACACTCAGTCATGTTTTGATTATATTGTTGAGCCTGATTTGTTCTGTGCTTGTCAGTGCTACTTAATTTATTTGCTGGAATTCACAGCTGGATTCATTGTGCTCAGTTGTTGATTTGATCTAAGCACATTGCATTATATAGATCCTTGTTATCATTCACGATTAATGTTAGTGGATTTAAACTCTGGTATTTGGACTCTAGAATTGTGTAATTCCTCACTCAAGTTGCTATTTTACCAGTCTGTAGAGTGTGGTGGTTTTTGCCTATTTTTATTTGTGTGATTTTTACTGTGCTGCGGATATTTTATATTGCCTGGTTGATGACGTGTTCATGCCTGTTAGGTAACTATTTACTTGTTCAGAGGTGTCTAAGTGTGCCCCCTTGTTCACTTTGTAGATGGGTGTGTTTTAACTATGCCCAGGTGGTACTATAGATTGATAGACTTTTGTGACTAGTCATGTGAGTCAAAACAACTCAAGTTGTCAGGCACTGTTTACGTAGGAATAGCTGTGTAACTTTAGTTCAGCGTCTACCGGGTTGGACATGCATTTTTATATGGGAATAGCCGTGTAACTTCAATTCAGCATCTACCTGGTTGGACATTAGTGTGTAGAGCCTACTGCCTGACCTTAGTATTTAATGAGGGCCTCATTAGGTTGACTGGTTATATCTGATTGTGCCATTGGGATGCTCGTATGAAAATTGTACTAAGTCTCGCCAATGATTTGGGTGTTGAATGAGCCGCTGAAGTATTACCCGTGTTCTCTGAATTAGATTTTCTTGTGCCAGTGATGCAGTTCTGCCCCAATTTTTGCGTCCTTATTTTCTGGTTTGCCCTCTGAATCACTTTTAGATATGCAATCTCTAAAAACTGTATATTTTTTGTATTACTTTTGTGCTAACTAGACCTTTCTATTTCAGGAAAATTTATGTACAATAAATGGCTGCTTAAGACAAGTTTTGCATCATCCGTGGACTTTTCTGAACCTTCCCCTCGTCGATAGAAATTGTTGAGGCAGTCACAATAAATTTTCAACAACATCTCTGCAATGTCTCAAATGGCCAAAAGAAGCTCAAAGAAAACCCTTAAACTAGCTGAAGTTGAAGCCGTAAAGACCTATGACGATCTTTATGAAGCCCTGTCCAGGGAGAGTCCAGGAGAGGATGAGACGTCGGCCATCTTATCCTTCATAGCTGAACTTAAGGTCAAGCGCGATCAGTTCATCACTTCAAGCAGAGCCTTTGAAGGTTCCTTGGAACGAGCAGGACATAAGCAGCGGTACCATGAGCAATTTTTGAAGAGACGTGTGATGCTGGAAGACTGCTTTGGTCGCATCGCGACGCTCAACAAACAGATGGAGAGGCTTGGAGGGGACATGGTTTCCAACCTTGATCCCAAAGACCTGTCTTCTCTGCGTAGTGAGAGAATGAGTAAACTTACCTCCGTAAGAAGAGAAAAAGTTGGACCTTTTTCCACACCACTGTCGGTAGCCTCTGAGGTTTCTACTATCTCAGAAGGAGAGGATGAAGAATATCAAGAGCAGGAAAGCAACCTAGATGATCTGGCAGGGCTGATGGAACACGCTTCCGTGAGCTCTCGCAGGTCGATTCTAGAGCCTAGAGTAGAGGCAAACCATCGACTGAGAGCTCCTAGGCAGGGAAGCACTCTAGATGCAGCTTCTGTTCACCTTATCCGGGCCGAGCTGTTGAAGACCCCTACCAACCCCTTCAAAGGAGACATCGGATTGTACCATTGCTGGGAATCTGATCTGAAGAATCGACTGCAGGGACTAGCTTTGGGCCCCATCGAAGAGCTACAAGTTTTGGCGGCCAATACCGCGGGTAAACCCAAGGAGTACGTTCAGAGAACTATGAGGTCAGTCATCGGAAACAATGCAGAGGCAGTGTTGCAGGTGGTATGGAACACCCTTCGTGAGCGTTATGGTTCGGACTGGTTGCTAGCAGAACACACGGCAGACCAACTTCGGAACTTCCCAAACATCCCTCCTGGGGATCTTACCGCTCTCCAGGATTTCTTAGATTCTACGAGTACCGCACTTACCAACGCAGCAAGATCGGACGAGCTGGAGGAGTTTTGCACTACCAGAGGCATGAGGCTCTTGGCACTCAAACTCCCGCCAGATCTGCAACGCAGATGGCATAGGAAAGCATCTGACCTACGAGCCAAGAGTGGGCAGCGCCCAACGTTCTCCTTCTTCAACCAGTTCCTAAGAGACGAAGAAAGAGCGATGAGGGATCCATTTTTGAACCCAGCACTGTCAGGCGGAAGACCCAAGCCCGTTCGGGTCCTGCACACAAGCGCTGACCAGAATACCAAGAAAGAGTCTAGTGAAGGTGATCAGTCCATGGTGGCCTACAACAAACCTGAGTCAAGATATGAGGCGCAAGGACCTCACAACAAAAAACCTCCGGAAACGGACCATAGAATCAACAAATGTATTTTCCACAAGGTCGACGCCCATGGAACCTGGGAGTGCCGGTCCTTTGGAAGACTACCCATCGACCAGAAGAAGAAGCTCATCACCGAGGCGAAGGTATGCTTCCGATGCCTTGGTCCCCATTACATCAGGAACTGCGACAAACAAGTGAAGTGTTCTCACTGTCAAGGCTCACACTTGACGGTCATGCACCGGGCAAGCACTAAACCGGTGACCCCTGGTGAGGTCGCCACCTGCACCAGAACGGGATGCCTCGGTCTCGAGTCCAGGGAATTTTCCAAGACGCTGTTAGTAGATGTCACCTCGACGTCCACCCAGAGAAAAGTGCGTTGTTACGCCATCATTGACGAGCAAAGCTCAAGATGCTTTGCGGACCCTTCTCTGATAGAACAGCTCGATCTTAAGGCCACTCCCTGGAAGTACGCCCTCAGAACACTGAGTGGTCTGTCGTCTGAGGTGGAAGGACACGCCATCACCGGGCTCAAGATAAGGGGTGTGGGTGAGAACCGATGGCATCAGCTACCCACTACATGGACCAACGAAAATATCCCGGACACGACTGACGAAGTAGCCACTCCCGACGTTGTGAAGAAGCTCAGCCACGTTGCGCACCTGGTCAAGCACTTCAATGAGCAGGATCCTTTGGCTCGGTCACTGATACTCATCGGAAGAGATGCCGTGTCGCTCATGGCATCTAGACACTATGGAGTACGAGGTCCTCTTGCCTGCAAGACCGCCCTGGGCTGGGCACTGTTGGGACCATTGAACGGAGGAGCGAGAACCCAGCAGACCACTGCCCTGCGGACGTCATTCGTGAACCACGAGGATCATCACTTCTCGATCAAGATACGTGGGCCCAACCCTGGGAGGCAGACGCTCGACGTCTTTGAGGAGCGAGTCGACGACGAGCTCCAGGGTCTGAGTGTGTTAGACAATAAATTTGTAAGTATTTTGAGAGCTGGTATCGAAGTGAAAGACGATAGGATTGTTGCGCCCCTACCCTTTACTAGAGATCCCCCAAATTTGTGTAATAATTACGTGTCTGTATTGGGAAGAACGAACACGACGTTGGGAAAACTGCGTCGAGATCCCTCAAGTGCTACACTAAGTCTCGAGAAAATGCAATCGTACATTGACAATGATCACGTTGAGGAAGTAGTAGCAGGGGAACTTCCTGAGAAAGGCGTGGGATGGTACTTGCCTATCTTCCCGGTAAGGCAAGCCCAAGAAGGGAAAGTTAGGTTGGTGTTCGATGGTTCAGCAAAGCACAAGGGACACTGCCTCAATGATGAGTTGTTGACGGGCCCCGACTTGAACAACAGCCTTCGGGGAATATTGCAGAGATTCCGACTCCACCAGGTAGCCTTTACAATTGATATAAAAAATATGTTCCACAATTTTCGAGTCAAGATTGAAGACAGGGACTATCTGCGTTTCTTTTGGTTCAAAGATAATCGGGTTACTAACGAGATTGTCCCCTACAGAGCTAAGGTCCATGTCTTCGGGTTGCGGAGCTCTCCGGCCGTCGCTGCGTTCGCCCTTCGCCATATCGCCGACCTGGGCGATGCATCCGGACGCCCGAGCCGGGCCACTGACTTTCTCTGTCATGCGACGTACGTTGATGATGGGTCTGCTAGTTTGGACTCCCCAGACGAGGCCAGGGAGCTGCTTGGCGAGGTGCGGTCTCTGTTGCACAAGTATGGGTTGAACATTCACAAAGTTGCCACGTCTGACACTCGGGTAACGGTGGGTCTGCCAGACGAGGAACTAGCCGCACCAAAGACTGTCACTTGGGACGGATCCGTTATCCAACGAACATTGGGGATCCATTGGAACGTCTCCGAAGATCTGTTAATATTCAAGGTCAATATCCCGGACAGACCCTTCACTAGGAGGGGTGTGCTGTCTACTGTGAACTCCTTCTTTGAGCCCCTCGGACTAGCTGCGCCTCTTATTTTGGGTGGCAGACTTCTACAAAGAAAGGCGCTGTCTGATAGCACTGCCGAAACTAACCAAAGCTCCACTCTGTGGGACGAACCTCTACCTAAGAAACTGGAATAGCATTGGGAATCGTGGAAAGACGGACTGAGAAGATCAAAGGAAATACGCCTCAGTCGGTGCGTGAAGCCGCGCGACTTTGGGGAGGTTTCACGGCACTCGCTTCACGTTTTTTGTGACGCCTCTCAGGAGGCCATTGGCTATGCGATTTATTTGCGGCTGACCAGTACCCGAGAGCAGAAACATTCCACCTTGATCAACGCCAGTTCGAGGGTGGCACCTAGGGCAGCTACCACCATACCACGGTTGGAACTGTGCGCCGCAGTCGAAGCAGTACTGGCAGCATGAGAGACCCTCAACGACCTCAAGGTGAATGTGCAAGAAGTCAGATACTACACGGACAGTCAAATTGTTCTTGGATACCTGAAAAATGAGGATAAACGCTTCACCAGATATGTGACCCGGAGAATAGAGTTGATTAATAAGCATTGCTCTCCGACTCAGTGGTACTTCGTAGACACGAAAGAGAACCCCGCAGACATGGCTACTCGTCCCACGGATGTAGAGCAGCTCGTACACAGCCATTGGTTCACCGGCCCTGCCTGGATATTAGAAGATTGTGTCGTCGACGCTCAGCCCCCTTTTGAGGAAGCGCAACTAACAGAATCGTTGCCGGAGACCAAAGCCTTCACGACCTTGACCGGTTCGCCACCTCCATTTCGTACGGTGATGGACCGACTGAGTAGGTGGACCAGGCTTCTCGGGGTTACCCGCACCGTGCACAACCTGGCACATAAGTGGCTGATGCGAGCGAGATCTAACCTCAACACTTCTTCGGAACCGACACTACGTATACTTCAGAACGACCAGGAAGCTGAAATGTACCTCGTTAAGGCCGTCCAACAAGAATCTTACAGCGAAATACTACCCAAGATGGGGAAACTAGGTCCAATGCAGCTACCGGAAGGACATCAACTGACACCACTGGCCCCCTTTGTGGATGAAGAGGGTCTGATCCGTGTAGGAGGCCGCCTAAAGCACAGTGACTTACCAGTGGATCAAAAACACCCTTTGATCCTACCCAGGAACCATCCCTTCACTCAGATAATTATAAGACGGGCACACCAGCTGGTGGCTCACCAGGGCCGTCTCCTCACCCTTGGTAAGGTGCGATCTCTGGGCTTCTTCATCCCGCAAGGTAGAAAGCAAATAGAACGACTCCTGAGGAGCTGTGTGATTTGTAGGAGGCTGAGAGCTCCCTTTGAGCAACAGATGATGGCCGACCTCCCGGAAGATCGTCTCATCCCCACCCCACCTTTCACCCGGGTGGGCTTAGATGTCTTCGGGCCGTTCACTGTACATGACGGACAGAGCACCCGAATCACAAAGGCCACGAAGAAAATGTATGGCCTACTGGTGACCTGCCTTGTGTCCAGGGCAGTTCACGTTGAACCTCTCTGTGGGATGGATACTCCTTCCTTTATGAACGCATTGCGTAGATTCATCTCTGTACGAGGCACCCCCCAGCTGATAAGAAGCGATCGAGGCACCAACTTTACAGGTGCGGTGTCTCAATCTTGCGATTTGAACAAAGTATCAAGGGACATGGAGACTAGGGGATGCGAGTGGAAATTTAATCTCCCTGGAGCGAGTCATCATGGAGGTGTGTGGGAGAGAAAAATTGGAGCGATCAGAAAGGTACTCGACCTGACCTTGGGGAGGTCAGGAAAGGTGACACTCAACCGTGATGATATGCACACCCTCCTGATAGAAGCCGCGGCCATTGTAAATTCTACGCCCCTGTACGCCCCTTCCGAAGACCCCAATGATGTGTTCCCTATCAGTCCCTCCACTTTGCTAACCATGAGGGACGCCTCTCGCACACAGTCGTCAGACTCGTTCACAGATCGCGACCTCCTCGCTTATGGTCCACGAAGATGGCGGCGAGTGCAGCTGTTGGCGGACCAGTTCTGGCAACTATGGAGACAATTCTACCTTCAAGAAATCAGTCGTCGCAGAAAATGGACGACACCAAGGCGTCCCTTGTCCCAGGGGGACATCGTACTGGTACGAGACTCGCAGTCTCCAAGATGTCAGTGGCCCCTGGCTCGGGTAGAGTCGGTGCATCGCTCGGGATCGGACGGACGCGTGCGTGGGGCGACGCTGCGGCGGACGGACAATTCCGGAGGTACCAAAAGTTGTGAGCGATCGATTAAAGATATTGTAGTAATCTTACCTAGCACTGTTGAGAGAGAGGAGTGTGCTGCCTTCGCAGCAATTTAGGAAATTTCTATTTTCAAACAGCGGTAGAAAATTTGTGCCTTCGAATATCGAGGGAACCAGTCCGCACGTTCACTCGTTTTCCGGAAACGCTCTCTTCCGGTACATTAGGTATTTAAACTCTGCGAGCTGAGTAGAGGCCGCCAGTTGTGTTGAAGTAGTGTGTAGACTCCAGAGAAGGAAATGTAAGTAAAGAGTGCTAAATATTAAGTGCATTGGGTTCCTATAGATGTCTGTTTTGTGTCTCCTACTAGACAGTGAATTCTTAGGTCCTAGAAAAGCTAAAAGATTTCAGGGGATGTTAGAATGTGTGCTGTCACAGTTTTTCTGTTTGTGCTTTTACAATTCTAGATACTGATTCTTCATTCGCGGTGCCAATATAATGTAATGCTGTGTTTACCTATTTGTACCTGGCTCAAATTGTCTAGTGGTATTGCCTTGTGTTGGACAGGGTTGTGAGACTTTCTTGCAAACACTCAGTCATGTTTTGATTATATTGTTGAGCCTGATTTGTTCTGTGCTTGTCAGTGCTACTTAATTTATTTGCTGGAATTCACAGCTGGATTCATTGTGCTCAGTTGTTGATTTGATCTAAGCACATTGCATTATATAGATCCTTGTTATCATTCACGATTAATGTTAGTGGATTTAAACTCTGGTATTTGGACTCTAGAATTGTGTAATTCCTCACTCAAGTTGCTATTTTACCAGTCTGTAGAGTGTGGTGGTTTTTGCCTATTTTTATTTGTGTGATTTTTACTGTGCTGCGGATATTTTATATTGCCTGGTTGATGACGTGTTCATGCCTGTTAGGTAACTATTTACTTGTTCAGAGGTGTCTAAGTGTGCCCCCTTGTTCACTTATTAACCACCTTTGTAGATGGGTGTGTTTTAACTATGCCCAGGTGGTACTATAGATTGATAGACTTTTGTGACTAGTCATGTGAGTCAAAACAACTCAAGTTGTCAGGCACTGTTTACGTAGGAATAGCTGTGTAACTTTAGTTCAGCGTCTACCGGGTTGGACATGCATTTTTATATGGGAATAGCCGTGTAACTTCAATTCAGCATCTACCTGGTTGGACATTAGTGTGTAGAGCCTACTGCCTGACCTTAGTATTTAATGAGGGCCTCATTAGGTTGACTGGTTATATCTGATTGTGCCATTGGGATGCTCGTATGAAAATTGTACTAAGTCTCGCCAATGATTTGGGTGTTGAATGAGCCGCTGAAGTATTACCCGTGTTCTCTGAATTAGATTTTCTTGTGCCAGTGATGCAGTTCTGCCCCAATTTTTGCGTCCTTATTTTCTGGTTTGCCCTCTGAATCACTTTTAGATATGCAATCTCTAAAAACTGTATATTTTTTGTATTACTTTTGTGCTAACTAGACCTTTCTATTTCAGGAAAATTTATGTACAATAAATGGCTGCTTAAGACAAGTTTTGCATCATCAGTGGACTTTTCTGAACCTTCCCCTCGTCGATAGAAATTGTTGAGGCAGTCACATTTAACATTGTGTAATTTAGGGTATGTTGTGCTGTTGTTGTGTGCTGTGTGCTGTTGTTTGTTTTTGTGTGAATTATATTGAATGGTTTCTTTAGCGAAGTAAAATAAACTCGCTATAATTGTGCACTTCGTTATCTGGCAATTCACCAATAAATGTTTCACAAAAATATCACGTATGTGTTTTTTTATCCACTCTTCGATGGAATCCATCATCTACTTTTCATTGTACGCAACAACATTTGCTTACAATTTCAAAGATATTTAGAACCCAACTCAAGAAAAAAGGCGTGTTGTAATACAAGTCCGTTGAATAGAAGGGTCTCCTTCTGTGATTTGCGTTTTCCGTTTTCTACATCATCAGAGGAGCTTGCTCGCTCGCTCCCGAGAATGTTCGCTAAAGGTTATCCATGAGCTTAAAAGCGCCCCATCTTTTAAAAACCAGTCTTATTTAATAATACTTTGCATATAGTATTAATCGTACAATAATTCTGCTTGTTCATTTCTTAGTTACCTGCTCTGTTAGTTAGTCAGTCCGTAACGCGTTCAGTTTTTAGATATAAGCGAATAAAGGGAACCAAAGACCATTGCTGTATCTATACTATAGCTTGATCATAACTTTTACTCTCGAAGAACATGTTATACTAACATTTATAGTTGTTATATGATTAGTTGTACAAATTATTATTCATATATTTTACTTTTTCATTCAAACGACAATTTTGCATCTGTAAGGAATGACTATCAAAAAGTGTAGGCGCGGAGAAACGCTCGCAGAAAGCGTGAAAAAATCCCAACGAATTTTCCGAGTGTGCCGCTCCGCTTGCTGTGTGAACAGCCGAGCGTTTCTGCATTCAAACATGTACAAGCATTATTGCCGCTCTGCTCCGCGCCGCTCCGCTCTGCTTGCAGTGTGAACAGCCGAGCGCTTTTGCATTCAAACATGTACAAGCATTGTTGCCGCTCTGCTCTGCTCCGCTTACAGTGTGAATAGCCGAGCGTTTCTGCATTCAAACCTGTACAAGCATTATTGCCGCTCTGCTCCGCACCGCTCCGCTCTGCTTGCAGTGTGAACAGCCGAGCGCTTTTGCATTCAAACATGTACAAGCATTATTGCCGCTCCGCTCCGCTTGCAGTGTGAACAGCCGAGCGCTTTTGCATTCAAACATGTACAAGCATTATTGCCGCTCTGCTCTGCTCCGCTTACAGTGTGAATAGCCGAGCGTTTCTGCATTCAAACCTGTACAAGCATTATTGCCGCTCTGCTCCGCGCCATTCCGCTCTGCTTGCAGTGTGAACAGCCGAGCGCTTTTGCATTCAAACATGTACAAGCATTATTGCCGCTCCGCTAAGTTCGTAGTGTGAACCGCACCCTAAGATTGCCTTAACTGACGTGACTGGTTTCTCAGGCTAGTGTGTGTTGCACTACCAGACACCAAGGCTAGTGTAACGTGCACCACCAGACATCAAAGCTAGTGTAATGTGCACTACCAGACACCAAATCTAGTGTTACCTGCACTACCAGACACCAAGTCTAGTGAAACTAGGGTATGCAGACCTAAAGACTAGTGTATCTAGCATTTATTAAGCAAGACAGCCTGAAGAACATAGCTATGGATATATATTTAATTTTCAATTTTGAAATGTTTACAAAATAGAAAGTACTCTTATATTTGTGCCGTGATTCAGCCATCCAAAATCTAAATTTTTGCACATTCATTCAAAATATTAAGCAAATTTTTCTCTTGAATTCAAACGTACACACACCACCATTATAAATCAACATATAAATAACCATTCAGCCATTAGATTTGTTTTTGGAAGGAATCCATTGATAATTAAAGTAATGATGCTCACACCTTGAATAATCCTAATTATTTTTCGCCTTAGAATAGCGTTGGCGGTAGGATGACCTAGAAGTCACTGAACTTATTCGGGCCCACAGGTAGCTGTATTCAAATTTGACCATTGTAATAGACTTAAGAAATTATCTACTTTTGTATCGCTTGTGGAAAATAGATTGTTCAAATTGTTTAAAAAAGTATCTTAACTTGAATTCAATTGTGCAAAAACTCTACGGATTTTGCACCGAACATTCAAGTATCCCTCCAGTACATCTCAAATGCAAACGGGAACAAAGTCTATGGATAACGGTAATGCTCTGTCGCGTATCGACTTTTGAAGAGCATTCCGAAACGTAAAATCTTTTTGAAATCACCAATCTTCAGAATTCGTTCTTTCACAAACTTGTCTGTGAAATTATTACGATATTTAACTCATAACTCGTACACTCGATTAACTTGTTTTTAGGAACGTACGAGAAGGTAGTGGATTTCGGTGCATACTTTATTGCAGCTTCAGTGAGCCGAGCGGGAAAACCTTTGTACGGCATCAAGTTAGTGCAGAGCCAGTTTTAAAAGAACTAGACACTTTACATTGAATTAATGAGGTTGATGAAACAACGCGTCATGTAACAATTCAACTGGCCGCCGATGTTTTAAAAACAGTTTGCCATTTTTTCGCGAATTCAGAACAGAATTACCAAGAACGTGTTATTCAAGGGAACTTCTAAAATCGGGGTCATCAAGCTAAGGTGAGATTTACCCGTGTCGGTCACAGTCGAACAAACATGAGAGGTGAAAGTTAAGTGGGCGTTGTGGCAAATGCTAAAATAAAAAAATAAAAAAGGAATGAAAAATTTTTACTTTCAGAAATGTTGAAACGTTCAATGCAACACTTTCGAACAGGTTTTGATCATTTATTGATATGAATGTCCGAAATTTAAAAACAAATCGTTAACAGAAAACTAAATTTGTGTGAGGGATTGAATTTATGATTGAAAGGGATAAAATTGAGATATAAAAACGAGTAGGTCGTAAAAATGCTCTAGGGTAGTAATATGGTTTATACAAAATATTTACTCTCTTTTTCTTTAAATTCTAACGGGAAACAAACTCAACAGCCAGGGAATTTGCATGAGAAAATAAATATGCGCTCTTTACTGAGGGCGTTTATGAGCAGATTTTTATTTGTTCACATTTCTTATAAGTGAAAAAATGTATTCGAACAGTGAAGTCGGTTGCCCAATTCTGCTGCTTAAAACCCAACCAAACCAAGCGTTTACAACGGTAGAAACGCAGTGAACGTGTTAGAAATGTTCAAAACTATAAAAAAAATTATAATACACGAAATACGAAAAAATAAATCTAAAAATATAAGAATTTTTCTTTGTTTAAAAATTGGAGTGAAATTTTTGAGAGTTTTTAGAGAAGCCAGTATTGCGGTATCATTTAAAGATAGGTGTGTAACTCGTCACAAACAAAGATTTTTGCTCCCATTTCACAAAAATAGCAATAATAAATGATCATTTTAATTTCATGATGAGAAATTTTCAAAATGCTGAAAATTTTCATTTTCCATTCATCTACCTTTCGCGACAGTTAATATTAGTTGAATTTATTTAGGAAACGTGTTCTAAAGAGAGGAAATAGGAGAGCTCCATTTAGTATGAGGTTAATGCAACGGGAAATCTACGCCTAAGGTGTGTTCCTCACACCCCGCCCTACGCGTAGAAAAAGTGTGGTGAGGAAAAAGTTAATAAAAGAAGATGAAATTAGATAAAAGATGTAAAATAAATAAGTAGGTTTGAAAAACTTAACAGCAATGAATCGAAAAAATGCCTAATAAATCATAAGCCTTTCATTTCAACAAATGGATGGCTTACATAACTTGCTCGCCACCTCATATTTTCTCCTTAGGAGCGTTAATTTCGGATTTAATAATCTCCTGATGGAAGAGAACAGAGAATCTATGTACAAATTGTGTGCCCAGAATAGATCCTTTCGAATTAAAGCAGCAAGTTATATCATAACATGGAAAGGAAATAAATCATAACCTGGAAGTGAATCATAACTTGCAAATGAATAATAACTTAAAATAAATCATAAATTGCAAATGAATCATAAATTGGAAATAAATCGTAACCTGCATATGAATCATAAATTGGAATTAATTTGGAACTATGTTTTCAGGATTCTTACTAATTACCACACTTATTTAAAGCATTATATTTCGACGTGTGTGCCGTTTAGAAATTGTTTAATTCATAAAATAATTTAAACAAACGAATTACATGAATAATTCACTAAAACACGTTCATTAAACTCCGACCTTCAAGTCAATCATACCAAATTTTTTGTAACAGATAGAGTTTATTATAGACAACTAACAAGCACGTGTATATTAGCACACTGTCAGCTTTTGATCTAAATAAAGTCACAAATTCAGAAAAATCCTTGAACCATCACATGAACAACCATAATAGACGCTGCAGCAGACATATGAGAAGAAAACGATTCAGTTAGGTAGTTAGTCTAACCTATCGCACCCAGGATATCCTCTAAAACTCTTCTCAGCTTTCGATAAAACTGTGGGACTTTTTGCCCTCATACTTACTTTGCTTCTTTCATTTGCCATGCTTTCTTCGCTGTCTCTGCTTTGTCCTTTTTGCTTCTACTGAACCTGTTATTTCTACGTGCTGGGTGTCCTGTTTTAGAACACGCCTTGTGCACAGATCCGTTGTTTTCTGCTGTCCTAACTAGTAGATTTTTTACTTTCAGTCTCTTGAGATCACCTCTGTTGTGGCCAAGGAGTGTTAAACTAGCTCATATAATAGTAAAAGCATCACATGCACAAATATAATGCATTTCAAGCCATAACATTGAAGGACTATATTGCTTACGGGTTGATCGCAATTTCGATGCACTCATGATATACTTCATTTGGCGCATATGTGCTTTTATAAGCTTGTACTGCTTGCATAGCTGAACAAATCCGTTCCCTATATATTTTTTTCGGACCCATATTCATATAGACACCTACGTCATTTGGTCAGCACATGGGAGCCTCGACTAATACAAATAACACCCAGTTAGTGAAAGTTTCAATCAAGTATCTTATTAGTTTATTAACTGATAAATTTTAATAATGCAAGGGTCGCATTCAGGTGATGTAGTTTACAAAGATAGGACGTGCATGAAGATCATATATTTTAATATATTAAGGGTCTTGTATAAGTAATATAGTTTATTACATTTAGGCACTCAGAGAGTTGATATAGTTTAATAAGTTAGGAGTCCTAAAATAGTTGAATAAATTCGGGGTCCCTTGAATTTAATATAGTTTAATAAGTTTCGGGTTCCAATAGCTGAAAATAATTTAATGAGTTTGGGATCGCATACATTTTATATATTTTAATATGTTTGGAATCAAATTTCGATAATACAGTTTAATAACTTTTGGATACCACAAAGTTACCCGAGTATTACAAGTTTGGACCGAATGAAGTACATAACTTGAAGAACACGGGTACCTTCAAGTTCGACGCAGAACTTCACATGTGTTCATCGCCTCAAGATCCACTGCGTGATATTTTCGCTTCAGTTATTATAGATATCAGAGCGACACCAGCACACGCTCCACTATCATTTTATCTGGATATGATATCTCCTCAAGGTTTCCCAACGCTCACAAAGATTTTTGAGCAGCAACACAACTTTACCACCACACCTGCGCGTGGTGAGAGCTGAGTCACCAATTCTTTCATCTCTCACCATTGCCTCAGGTACCTTATATTCTTGCTTTATTCCATTGCTTATGTTATTCTTACATTGCTGTTTTAAAATTGCATTATTATTTCAATATGTTTTTTTTCTACAGCATTGCTGATGCTGTGTGCTATACCGACAAAATAGTTTGAATCGTTGAAAATTCCAACCTGAACGGTCGTACTGTGTTATGAATCTTTTTCACTCAAGCGTTCTGAGAGATATACTTTCTTTGTGCACCTAAAACCTTGCAGGTGCGTTGGCTTGATAAGACTTGTGCGTACTGAAATTACGATATTTATCTTATATCTAGCAACCTCGACGGAGACACCTGCTGGAAATGTACATGAAACTGTGGATTTCGGCGCACACTGCAGGTAGCTTCAGTGAGCTGTTCAAGGGGATCGAGCGGGAAAGCTTCTGAACGGCATCAAGTATTTTTTAGAGACGGTTTAAAAAACACTTTTAATTTTTTTTATGAATCAATAAAGTTCCCAAAATAACGCATAAGGAATCATAGAAACGACTGACCACGGATGTTTTAAAAACAATTTTTCAATTATTTCCAAACTTAGAACAGTGCTGCCAAGAACTTGAAATTTAATGGAGACTTCTACACTTAATCGAAGAGATGGTTGTCACGTTTGTTCAATGGGAACTAGATTTATGAAATTCGGCATATAAAGGTATTTTTCGAAATAAGAAAGGGTCATATTCCAGACTTTTTCCTATTTTCTCCGTAATTACGGAGTCAATGTGGGAAAATAGGTAAAAAATTAGAGTTATTTTTAATTTTTATCTCCTCTAAAAGTTATTATCGTTAACCTGCTATACGATAATCGTATAGCAAGGATATATGTCTTACTGAATGCGCACAAAGTTGCAGCATGGCTGGCTGGAGAATTGTTTTGAAGTTCACAATAGTTTAGTTTTAATAAAATTTCAAATTTTGGTTTCAAAAAGTCATGTCTCTTTCCGTAGGTTTTTCAATGTACCTATAAAATTACTATGAATAGCAAATCTATCCCTCGTCCAGCCATGCAGCACCTCTTTGTGCATATAATGAGACCTAAATAATTCCTTGACGATAATAATTTAGTCTCCTCAGAGTCCGCGTTCCTCTTTGGTTTGGTTTGACGCACGAAAATGAACTTCGGTGCGACGAACGGCAATTTTCTTTTCGACATGCTGGTCTTCTTCGACTCGATGAATGTGCGCACCTGGGAACTCAGGGCTTTTATAACCATAGGAAAGGAGGGGAAAGGTGGAGAATCAGCACTCGAAGTTGATAAATTGCAAAAATTCTCAATCAGCTAATAGATAAATACAAATCGTACTAGAAATAAACCGTGGATTAACAAAAATTAGTTTACCCGACGTCCCACATGGGCTGGCTGGACGGCGCTGGTCGCTGCGCTCGAACCCACCCCCTTCCCGGCCTCGTTTCCCCCTCTTACGAAGCAAAGAACGTTCTGTACCTTCGCCAGCTTGTGTCTAACCGTTTCTCTATCGATTAGAGCAATAAAAAATACAGATTTTTCCAGGGCATGGTACATGCGCTAGATGGTCGGAGCTGGCTGCTGCGCTCGAATCCACCCCCCTTCCGTTCTGTAACTTAGCTAGCTTGTAAACTAAGCATTTCTCTAGCGAATAAATCAACAAAAATAACACGAGTTTTTCGGGTTTTGGATAGACGTCCCTTTTAAGAAATTCATGGAACCACAGCTATCAAGCAAAGGTAAGTTTACCAACCTCGGTCTGAAAGGAAGAAAGATAAGTGGTTGGGGCGAAAAAAATAGGAAAAATGTTCATCAGCCGATTAGTGTCCTAAGTTCATTGACGAACCGTAAGAAGAAGACAATAGCTATGTCAGAGATTGAACATACAATTGAGAGGAACAAAATAAAAATCTATGGGCAAGTAAGTAGAAGGAATGTTTGAGGGAAATGATATGTTTGCAATCGCCATCTAATTTAAATATGGCTAACAGTGCAACGTGTTAAAATACTTAACATTGTGGAAATTTGCTAGAAAAAATTAACTTAATCTCTACATTCAGTACAATAATGTGCAGATGTTTTAATTTGAAAACATACAAAGAATACGCAGATTAAAGAGCGAAACTTCAATTTATGTTTGTTTGAATTGTAATAAGTTCGTCAGTTAGATCTGATTTACTTTTTCAATAATTTTTTGTTGGGTGCCATCATAGATATTATTTTCTCTAGAATTAGAGCCGTCATTGTTCAATTCTGTTCTCCAAATATGACACTCGAGTGATCTTAGGATTCAAATTAACACACAATATTGTAGGACTTGACATACTAATAAAACGCAAAATACCTTAAATACTCCTTCAAATATTCACAATATATCGTACGTACTCGCAAACTGCGTTGAACACACCGTATTTTCTGCACACAAAATATTAAAAATATCCACAGTATACTATAAATAGAGATACAAACCTAAATTTTTACAGAATACTTGGAAAAACTCCGACCTACAAGAAGCTTTGAAAACACCTACTGAATATTTGAATTACTCTCATAGTCGGGAAAAAACTTCTAATACGTTGCAAATGAAGACAGAACACCTCAAACTGTTTAAGTTACTTGCAAACGTCCGAACATGGTAAAACAACCCGTAGAATGTTAAAAAACGCTCAAAATACTCAACAAATAATTCGAGAAAATTGGTAAAATATTATAAAATAGCTGTTTAAAAATTATAGCTGAATTTTTGCCAGTTTTTTTTGGGTCATGAGAAGCCAGATATCCGATGGTATTTATTAGTAGGAGTTTTATGTCTTATACACAGAAATTGCAACGAAATAAAAGTAATAAATCAACGTTTTTATTTTATGGAACTGATTTTTCAAAAAAACAGAAAATTTCACTTAATGTTGTTCAACAATTCTTGTTAAAACATTCATGGCAATTTCTATATAATAGTTTGGATGCACATTACTAATGTCTGGTAAAACAAACAGAACCCGTTTTATATTCAACCGAAATCCACGCCGCATAATACAGAATTATCCGTCAAGATGCAACAGATGGTGCCGCTGGGTCTCCTATTGACCATCTTTGCTGAATTTATGCAGGTAAATAGTTTGGTGATAATGAATTGTAAATGTATTGGTAACAATAAAAATGAAAACTTCACATAGTGCAAAGGACAATATAACATAAAAATTGCGAATGCATTAAGGGATTTTCTCCCGCTTATCTTTGATTCCGATTTATATTGTTGGAAGTTTTTAGAAGGAATCCTATAAGTTTTTTCGTTTTTAAATCGTGTGTCTTCACTTATGTTTATTCCTATGACAAAATCTTTTCAATCAGCCTGCACATGAAAATTTAAACAACAGTCTTGCTGGGAATTTTTCGAGTGAAAGATAATGAATTGCATATTTTTTATACTTTTGAATACTTATTATCACCATCATGATAATTTACACCTCTACCCTTGTTTGAAGTTCAATGCCAGAGAACTTCAAAGCTTTTTGTTTCACGTTTGGCAACGGTATAAAATATTTTTGTAGAATTTATGTACATAATACTTATGTAAGAAAATGTTATATATAGAAATAATAAATATTTTAATGACAAAATGGTAATCACATTATGCGATGTATTACATATTTTTAAAGTTACTCAAAATATCTATACATATTTTGTAGCTAAAAGTTAAAGAACATGTAATACATTGAACAACGTGATTATCATTTTCTTATTAATATATTCATCATTTTTAAATATAATTTATAAAAACTGTATACATATATGTATACTAATGAATTTACAGAAGGTATACACTCGCTTAAAAGCATCATGATTGTAATTGACGGCGTTATTTTTTTCGATTCACGATGTACAAAATTAACGACATCTAAAAGAATTGATGTACATTACACTTATGTATCTCGGGTGTAGCTCCAACTTGAACATTGCGTCATCATTTAAATCACGAATAAAAATAACATTGTTTGACATGTCAAAATTTCCGGTAAATCCCTACTGTAATAGAAAGTCTGGTTGGCATGTGAAGAAATGTCTATTAATCTGCAAAGCGAGACCAACACGCGCATTAAAACTATTTTATTTTCACACGATTTATACAAAATATGTTTCCATGCTCAATTAGACCATTAGCCTCGTATGAATGTTAGCTTAGAACTACCATCTCTCTAATAACTTGATTCTTGCTAGCCGCAGAGCGCTAAGCAAATGTGATCGTCATAGCTTTCAGTTTTTTCGCAAGAAATGAAAAACTTCATTCTGCTACATCGAACTGACGACTCGAATGTATTGTTCAGTCTAATTTCAAAGAAAAATAGTATAATTCTGTAAAGCGAGACCAGGACGCGTTTTACAGCTATTTTAAGTCCACACTATTTTATTAAGCATAACTTGTTACCGTGCTAAAAAAGACCTTGAAGCTGCCACTCAACTTATCACAAATGCCACAGCACATGTTGAGAACTGCGCCACCATTGCCTCACTTCTAGTGTTGTGCCATTGTCTTTGTTATTGCATTGTCATTGTTTGCAATACTTCCAGACGTGAGCGAAATTTTTTCTATCGAATGGCTACTTCAAGAGTGTTTTATTGTCATGAATATAAAAATTTATCGTTTTTCGAATGAAATTCAAGCATGCAACCGTGAGCAGCATAGCATCATTGCCCGATGTTGAGTTGGCTATTGCATTGCGTTGGATATTTTGATCTGAACGATGAAACTGGCACGTACCGATTTGTGGCAAGTGTTCCGAGATATTTAATCTCATTGGTTCCAGAATCTTTCACGTCGTCGGTTTGTTAAAATTTATGTGCCAAGTAATTGCGATATTCAGCTCACATCTGGCACGCTTGGTGAACACACCTGCTTGAAACGTACGTGATGCTTGTGTATTTGAGTGCACACTGCATTACAGTTTCGGTGAGCAGTCAGAGAGGTTACTCGGTGAGCGGGAAACCTCTGTACGAAGAAAGAACTTTCATTTTTCCACATTCCAACATTAACGTGAACGAAAAACGTGTAAATACATATGATTGATTGACTACAGACATTCTAAAACATTTTCCATTACTTTCAAATTTAGGACACTGTTGTCAAAAACGAGTAGTTAAAGAAACTTCTACAAGCCCGGATATTAGTTGTCTGAAAGGTTTGTAGAGAACAATCTCCCGTTTTCCTTATTTCTACTCATTGTTCGTTTGAGGATAATATTTCGAACTCTGTGATGCCGAAATATCTATACTTGAATTAGTTATTTTTTAACACACTAATATGATGCCGCTTCCTCCAGTTGCATTGTGTTTTCCGTATTTATGTTTTGCATTTCTTATTATATATGGAACAGTTAATCATGATACCACCATTAGGTGCTTTTGTAGTTTATATTTAGAATTATTGTGCTCATATGTTACTCTTAAGCAAAACCAATCTATTACCGTACTTTAATTTTATCTCATATACCAAATATTTGTGTTATTATTGGGCATACAGAAAAAATGTGAAACTTGAAATACTTATGTTGTTCTTGGACTGCAATTCGATTTCTGGAAGACCATTAGAAACAAGCTCATTTTTGCGTGTTCCAGGGTGCTGTTTTCTATCATGATTTCTATTACGAACAGCACAGTCGTCTGTTCGATGTATTAAATAGAGTGCTTCATTTATGCAAAAAAAAAATATTCGTAAAAATTTGTTAATCATCGTAAAAAATGAAAAGATCACATTTGTTAAACGCTCTGCGGCTAGAAAGTATTAAGTTATAAGCAGAAATAACTACATATTTCAGTATATATAATTACTACCCTGGCTCACTACTCCAGAGATAAATTGTTACCAAAATGAACGTCATTCGTTCTTCTATCTCTAAATATAAACACATCATTGAAAACAAACGTAATCTTAGCTTAAGTTTCATAAAACAATCATCTCACGCAACGTGCAATGAACAAGCTTTGAAATTGATTCCTAATTTTGTGTTTGTTTATTTGTTTTAGATGCGCGTGTTGTGCAACGTTTTTAGTCAATTACTGATGGCCAACCTACTTTTCTTATAACTTGAAAATTGATAAGATAGGTATTTCAGTTTGTTCTGGTGAGTGTTATATGTCTTTTCTTTTTTCTCATGACAGAAAATATCTTCCTCGAAGCATCATTAACCATTTCAACTTAGTATCTTTGTGTTACGAAGTATTTAAAATTCTCGTAGATGTTGAGCCTTGCATGTACCCCCTTTTTTTCTTTTATAGCGGTTACTACAAAGGAAACATACGTGGTGAAAGTTTAGGAAGTGCTGAGTCGAAAGCGAAAGCAAAGAGAAAGAAAAACATTTAATTGAAAAAATTTACACATGACATGCAAAACAACAAAAAGGGTAAGAAATATTTCTTAACTTAGGGTCTTAAATTGGTAGACAACCATGAAGAAAATGACAATCGCTATGCGATGGTTTTATCGTATAGTTGATAGAAAAAATAGAATAATTAAATACAAGTGCTTGGAAATGTGGGAGGGGAGGCCCTGCGTTTCATGAATGTAATATAAAATGTGTTTTCATTTATGCTAAAATCTAACGAGGTTTGCAAGCAGTGTTGACTCCAAGACAACATTCTGAAATTCACAATACAAAATTAATGTAAGTTTTTCGTTAAAGGAATTTATGAGCAGTCTTTTATTGGAAAATGTGAACGAAATATTTGCGTGAATAAAAACTCAGATTGTAAAACGAAACTCTATATTTTTTTTTCGTCGAAGGTTGTCCCCTGAATTTTTTTATTTTAACTATAATTTCTTGTTCGGTCTCAAATCAAATAATATTTTCGGATAATATTGAAGGATATTTTTTCATTTCATTGATAATTTCTTTTAAATCAAGAGAATTCAGGATCTAAAATAATGCATTATTTTTTAAAACTCAGAATACAAATAAAATATTCAAAAAAACACCTTAGCTACGCGTAATAAAATTTCTTGCACACTCTCAAAATGCCTGACTTGCCCGCAAAATGCATAAAATGATTACAAAATATTCTAAATACTCACAAAATGCACTATATACCCACAAGATGTCCTGAATGCTCATAAAATACAATAAGTGCTTACAAAATGTTGTAACCAAAAACCATAAAATTCTTAAATTATTCAGAGAGTGCTTGAAAAACTTACAATAACCTAAAAATACTTGTAACACAGTCCAAAATGCTTAACCTATAAACAAGCTAATGAAAATATTTCAAACCCTCATTGAATATTCACTAAATACTCAGCAAATTTTCAGAATACCTACACAATACGAATAGAAATATTTAAAACGTAAAAATTTACTTAAAATTAATCTTGTATATATAACAATTTTGGTTTTGGTGTATAATGATAATAGTTCAATTACTCATATATCCCAAATGTAGTGAAGTAACAATAAGAAAACAGTGTTACTAAATATTAACTTAATGTAAGTGAATAAAATTAATTGATTTCAGACATCAAACATTATGTCTTATATGCAAACCTTATATGCAATGCTAAAATATTAAATGTGGTGCAATGTATTAAATGAACTGCCACCAGTGGATAAAATCGGGCAGCATTCTAATCAACAAAACACTAAGGTTTCTAACAGAACCCGTTTTGTATTCAACAGAAGAACACAGCCGTTTGCCAATCAACAGAAGCGCCCATCAATATGCAACAGATGGCGTCGCTGGATCTCCTGTTGACCTTCTTTACTGGATTTGAGCAGGTAAATCTTTATTTGATCAAGAATTGTTATTGCAATGCGAAGAATATTCATTATAAAGGCTATTTTTATAAGAAATATGTTGTATTAAAATCAAAAGTATGTTTGCATTTTCCAGTCAGTTGTGTTTCGGAAGGTTTTCATTGGAATGTTTTAGCGGGAGTTCTGCGAGTCTTCCATATTTTTTAAATTCATTAAATTCTTTTTCGTTTAAGTAATTATAACGTTGTCTGTTATTTTTTTCTCAAAAAGAAGATTTTCATTCTGTATTCGTATCAGAAAGTTTCAGTGGGAACCTCACTGGAAAACTATTTAGATCAGAAAATAACTGTATATTTTCCATTTTTGAACTACTTTTTAAGTCCGTAATATTGACAGCGGTATTTTTATTCAGATTTCAGTGCTAGAGAATTTCGAATTTTGTAGTTCACGCTTCGCAAAATACGTTCAATTTTCAAAAATTTATAGATAATATCATCTATATGTATATCTTCAATTATTTTATATAGCAAAATGGATTATGTTACATAATGGGAAAATCTGGTCTATGATATTTAAAGGAATAGGTCAGGGCTTAGGTTAGGGTGAGGGTTATTAGGGCAATATTTGGGGCAGGATGATATAAAGGTTCGGGTTCAGGTTAGGGTGCAGGTCAGGGCTCAGGTTAAAGGTTCAGGAAAAGGTTCAATTTATTCTTAGGATTGGTTGAACTCTGACATAAATTCAGGTCATGGTTTTGGTGCACATTACTGTCTGTTGGTGTCACGGTTGGGCTTCACGGTTGGGCACAAAATAGGGTTAGGTTTCAGGTTATGTTCAGAGTTCGAATTAAGGAATATGATTTCATTCAGGGTAGGGTTGAGGATTGGTTAGGGTTAAGGTGAAGATTCGGGATCTGGTTAGGGTTAGGGTTCAGGTTGAGGTTCAGGTGAATGTTAAGGTTCAGGATAGGGTTACAGTTCAAGTTAGCGTGAGGGTTCAGGTCAGGGTTGTGGTTCAGGTTAGGGCTTAGGTTAGGATCCAGATTAGGATTAGGGTTTAGGTTGAGACTTGGGTTCAATTCAGGGTTAGAGTTCAAATCATGATTACGGTTGAAGTTAGGGTTAAGGTTTAGCTGAGGGTTAGGGTTTAGGGTAGGATTAGCTTTATGAGTTTTAAGGTTCGTTAAAGCTTAACGTTCATATGAACTAGGATTTGGATTTAAGGGAAAAGGTTTATTTCACCTTTAGTGTTAATTTAACTGCCGTATTTTGTGGTATAATAAAGCCCTGACATTGCACTGTGTGCTATTCCGTAATTAATTCATCTGAATATTTGTAAAAATTATGCTCTGTATGCGAGAGGCAGGAAACACTTGTGTGGTCACACAAGATTATTATGATATTGACTTCCCATTTTTGTCTCTTTAATAACTTGAAAGACCGGAGTTATGCAGGGTATAATTCAATATGTTCAAGTTTTCAATACTAACCATTTCTCAAATCCAATGATTATCAGCCAAATGTTTTTAACTTTATTATGGGCGCATTTTTCCATATTTTATGTGATTTTTCAAATCCGCTAATATATCAGCTGAATTTATTATTTTGAATAAATTAACCCTATACATGAAGAGTTAGTGGTTTTTCACTCAAAATTGAATGACTGTTTTCAATTTCTGCCCCATTTTACGAAATGGTGTGCAAAAGGATGCAAATACTTCGTAGTGCATGTAAATACTTCGTATTTTTTAGAACGGTGTGAATTTTTACATCACATTTTAGGATCGCATACATTTTCAGACTGATTTAATTCTTCAATTTTCAGGTTCTCTGCGAGCGTGGAAGCGCTGCGAGAAATGTCGTCGGAGACATACAAGAGAAGGTGAAACATCGCGAATTTTAACATATATATTAAGTAGAACATGTGTGATAACTGCAAGTATGAAAAGTAAGAATACCAATTAAGTTGGTAGTGGATAATACCATGAAATATTTTCTGATTGCTTGAGTACTGGAAAGCGGGTGATGAGCGTAAAGAGGTTTCACTATATATTTAATTTTTCCTAATTTCATCCATGATATGTCCACACCAAACTTATATATAAGAATATCCGGTATTATTATACAATAATACTTCGTCATATGCCCACATAAACTAGTATTCAAATGACAGGAATTTTAATGTATATATTATATCTTCACATGGCAATGCCAAATCATTGTATTGCATGTAAATATCATTGTAACCATTAGGATGGAAAATAATATTTCTTGCTGTTGTTTGTTGTCCATCAATTTTCCCTTCTCTCCTCAATTTGCTTTTTACCCCCTTCCCCCCCCCCCCCCCCATCAATTTCTCCGGCATTCCCCAATGTTTAGTTCACTCCCTAAGTTCCTTTTCTCACTCCCCAACTTCCCCCAGTTCACCACCACGGGCGGCACCGCAGTGCAGGGGCATCTGTTCCGCCAGTGCTATAACGAAGCGGCCGCCGTAGAAGGCAGCCTCTACTCCATAGATGTGACCGAGCGCGCAAGCTTCATACGAGCTGTACTTAAGGAGGATCAAGACGTCGCATGGACGGACGCGGGCCTTGAGTCTGATGAAGGGGTCGTGCAGTGCGCTATCAGGGCCCACGAAGTTGGTGAGTGATCGGCGCTAGAGATTCTACCCGTATTACTGTCATTATAACCATCCTCATTAGATCAGCACTAGCATCAGGTTGTCATTGGCATCACAATGAGGAAAGAACGGCCACTTGTTCGAAAACGCAGAAGATTGCAATAGGTAACAAATTCAACAAATACAATACACCTAGGCTTATATGGATGATTACTATTCAGTCCAGTAGGGCCTTTAACAGTTAAGAATTTGTAATTGGATGCATGAGATTCAATAACGTAAAAATAACTAGTTTTTTGATTTATGGGAAAAAACGCAAAATTGACTGGTTTTCTTCAAGAGCTTTCAGAGATTTTTTGTTTTACAATCGTGATTTGTGCGTTTATATGTTTAAATTTTGACTGCAAATGATTCACCGGCGAATGTCATGCATCTTTGTTCAACTTTACAAGCGTATGGGAAGTCTTATGTAGAAGAGCAGACTTGAACCCTCGTTAGCGAAACATATTTAAATAGAAAAAGTAACGAAAAAAACTCAGAAGAAAAAGAGATAAGGAGGTATTTCTGCACAGCATATCCTTGATCAACATTAGGATCATAACGAATAACTAAAAACTCAAATATTTTTCAAAGTAACTTAGTGATTAATGAAGGCATTATTGCCCCTGAGAGCGCAACATAATATAACGACATTATTAATACGAGACATCAGAACATTCAATCGACACAAAAAATGAGTACGATACAGGGTGTATATTAGTATAAAAAGAAACACAAGGGTCACAATAAAAATCATCTATTTGCACTCAGACCAGCTGGTTTCGACTTTTCATTTTCAATGAATGCTTCTGAAACAAAAGGACAAAAATTTTTTTATACACTCAAAATTACAAAGTATTAAAAAAAAACACTTGTAACACTTCATAGGAAATTTACATGGGTCCTTGTTAAAAATTATATTTAAAAAAAAAAAGAAAACTAAACTAAATCATTGGGTGTACAGGGGCACGGCAATTTGATCGGTGTTGAGCTGCGGTCTATGTTTGGTTATATAAAGGGATTCTAAAATTCTAATATCTGACTCCTGAGCTGATCCTATGATTTCAAAATTATCTATAGAGAACGAATGATTGGTCTGTTCACAATGATTTCTGGGAGGAGAATGCGGCAAGGATGCTAGAGGCCGGTTTGTTCTGAAGGAACGGCCTATGTGTTGAAAAAATCTGATCTTCGACTGTTTCTGAGTGCTTCCGATATAAGAAATCTGGCAAGTTCCGCACGTAAATTTATAGACAATATTCGAAAGCAATTCAGAGGGCAGCCTGTCTTTATACCTAAAGAATTTTTTAATTTGGAAGTCATTCTTTAAAGCAAAAATAAAGTCAATCTGGGGGTAAAATTTAGAAAGTAATTTCCTGAAATACCTAATCATTTCTTCAGATGTGGGGCCTATGTAAGGAAGAGATATGTACACCTTACATTTACTTACTGTGCACAAGGTTTGTTTCGGACGAGAAAATATATTGCATAAAAAATCACGGACAAGCCTGTCAAATAAACCGTGTGGATAGCCGTTGTCAGAAAAAAAAGATTTTAAAAAATCTAATTCGGAAGAAAAGTTGGAGTATGAGGAGGATAGGTTATATGCACGATGGAGAAGGGTTCGTATTGAATTAAGTTTATAGCGGAAGTGACAGAAACTGAAGAAACTGCAGCCTAACCCAGTAAAAGTTGTTTTGCGGTATACACTGGAAACGAAACCCTGCTCTGTTCTACTTATATTGAGATCTAAAAAAGCTAATCTATTGTTTTGTTCAGGTTCCATAGTAAAATTGATATTCGAATGATACTTATTGATATGATTTAGAAATAACGGAGCATGGGATTCATCTTCAAAGATTACAAATGTGTCATCCAAGTATCTTTTGTAAAACACAGGTTTAAAAAAAATCAGGGCATTCCTCAAGGTACTTTTGTTCCATATTGCATAAAAAAAAATGTTAGCAAGAGTAGGCGCGATTGGGTTGCCCATCGATAAGCCATCTATTTGTTTATACAGTTTTTGATTTAAAAAGAAATACGTCTCAGTAACTGCTAGTTTCAAGAAATGCATAAAACTCACATTATCAAACCCGTAAAATAATTGACTAGATGAAAAACACTTATTGCACAACAATTGCAGAGTTTCTACGACTGGGATGTTTGTATACAAAGATTCAACGTCGAAGCTCGCCATGAAATGGTTAGATTTGCAAGGAAATTTCACAATATCATTGAAGAACGTATATGAATTCTTTACTGTATATTGATTGGTAGAATACGAGTCAATGAAAGGAATGAGATATTTTGCTAATTTGAACATAGAGGTATTGAAAGCTGCAAGAATTGGACGTAAAGGAACATTATTTTTATCAACTTTGGCCAGACCGTACAGAATTCCAGGAGATGAGCCAGAGGCATACAATTGTTTATAAGTAGTCTCGGAGATTGTGCCCAAGCGTTTAATTTTGTTCAAGAATCTATTAATTTTATCTTCAAGTCTCACCACTGTATTTAACGGATCTAAGTTAGGCATAAGTTGAAATTTAGTTCCATCGGACAATATATTCATCATTTTTTGCACATAATCCATTTTATTCAATAGTACTACGCCTCTACCTTTATCCGGCGAACATACGACAATGGATTCATCCGAACCTAAGTTTTTTAGCGTGGCAATATCAGCCCTACTAAAAATTGGAGAAAAAACTCTATTCGCTCTAAAACCATAAAATGCAGCGCATGCCTTCTGTTTGACCAAATTTGCAACTAAGTCAAAATTTCCGTTTTCTACAATAGCACACGATTTCAGCACTCTGATGAATTTCTCAATGGACAAAAAATGTTTAAAAAAATTTAACTTTCTCACTGGTAGATTGAAATATAAACCAAATGACAATAAAAATCTTTCTCTGCGCGACAAAGTACGATTTGAAAAATTGAAAATTACATCATCAGGGTTACATGAAGAGAGTGCGGATTTTACACCTAACTGGGACAATTTCCTATCGTGAGTCTGCTTCACAGTATCAATATATTTAACGGTTTTACGCTGTACAAACAGTTTAAGACTTGAAAAATCTAATGTACTGACTATGGTTGACAAAGAATTTTGAATAGACAACAGTTGGGCTTCCAGTTGTTGAAGTCTGCGCTCCTTCTGTCGGATTTCCTGGTCGAGTAGCTGCTCCTGAAACTTCCGGTATGCTTCAGTTTGTTGCAGATATTGCTTATATAGCTTAAAGGCTAGAAATTTTGGCACGACTTGGTACGCCTTGCAGCACACCAGATAGTGTAGATCCTGCTTAGTTTTCGCCAGTTTTCGTGAACACTGCTCAAATTTTCGAAACCACAAAAGTCCATCTTGGCCATATCTATGACGTAAAATATCAGAAATTGGACGATTGGCAGGAAACCTAATTTTTAGTGTAAAAAGAAACACAAGGGTCACAATAAAAATCATCTATTTGCACTCAGACCAGCTGGTTTCGACTTTTCATTTTCAATGAATGCTTCTGAAACAAAAGGACAACAATTTTTTTATACACTCAAAATTACAAAGTATTAAAAAAAAAAACACGTGTAACACTTCATAGGAAATTTACATGGGTCCTTGTTAAAAAAAATATATAAAAAAAACGAAAACTAAACTAAATCATTGGGTGTACAGGGGCACGGCAATTTGATCGGTGTTGAGCTGCGGTCTATGTTTGGTTATATAAAGGGATTCTAAGATTCTAATATCTGACTCCTGAGCTGATCCTATGATTTCAAAATTATCTATAGAGAACGAATGATTGGTCTGTTCACAATGATGTCTGGGAGGAGAATGCGGCAAGGATGCTAGAGGCCGGTTTGTTCTGAAGGAACGGCCTATGTGTTGAAAAAATCTGATCTTCGACTGTTTCTGAGTGCTTCCGATATAAGAACTCTGGCAAGTTCCGCACGTAAATTTAAAGACAATATTCGAAAGCAATTCAGAGGGCAGCCTGTCTTTATACCAAAAGAATTTTTTAATTTGGAAGTCATTCTTTAAAGCAAAAATAAAGTCAATCTGGGGGTAAAATTTAGAAAGTAATTTCCTGAAATACCTAATCATTTTTTCAGATGAGGGGCCTATGTAAGGAAGAGATATGTACACCTTACATTTACTTACTGTGCACAAGGTTTGTTTCGGACGAGAAAATATATTGCATAAGAAATCACGGACAAGCCTGTCAAATAAACCGTGTGGATAGCCGTTGTCAGAAAAAAAAGATTTTAAAATGATGATGATGTAATTTTCAATTTTTCAAATCGTACTTTGTCGCGCAGAGAAAGATTTTTATTGTCATTTGGTTTATATTTCAATCTACCAGTGAGAAAGTTAAATTTTTTTAAATATTTTTTGTCCATTGAGAAATTCATCAGAGTGCTGAAATCGTGTGCTATTGTAGAAAACGGAAATTTTGACTTAGTTGCAAATTTGGTCAAACAGAAGGCATGCGCTGCATTTTATGGTTTTAGAGCGAATAGAGTTTTTTCTCCAATTTTTAGTAGGGCTGATATTGCCACGCTAAAAAACTTAGGTTCGGATGAATCCATTGTCGTATGTTCGCCGGATAAAGGTAGAGGCGTAGTACTATTGAATAAAATGGATTATGTGCAAAAAATGATGAATATATTGTCCGATGGAACTAAATTTCAACTTATACCTAACTTAGATCCGTTAAATACAGTGGTGAGACTTGAAGATAAAATTAATAGATTCTTGAACAAAATTAAACGCTTGGGCACAATCTCCGAGACTACTTATAAACAATTGTATGCCTCTGGCTCATCTCCTGGAATTCTGTACGGTCTGGCCAAAGTTCATAAAAATAATGTTCCTTTACGTCCAATTCTTGCAGCTTTCAATACCTCTATGTTCAAATTAGCAAAATATCTCATTCCTTTCATTGACTCGTATTCTACCAATCAATATACAGTAAAGAATTCATATACGTTCTTCAATGATATTGTGAAATTTCCTTGCAAATCTAACCATTTCATGGCGAGCTTCCACGTTGAATCTTTGTATACAAACATCCCAGTCGTAGAAACTCTGCAATTGTTGTGCAATAAGTGTTTTTCATCTAGTCAATTATTTTACGGGTTTGATAATGTGAGTTTTATGCATTTCTTGAAACCAGCAGTTTCTGAGACGTATTTCTTTTTTAATCAAAAACTGTATAAACAAATAGATGGCTTATCGATGGGCAACCCAATCGCGCCTACTCTTGCTAACATTTTTTTATGCAATATGGAACAAAAGTACCTTGAGGAATGCCCTGATTTTTTTAAACCTGTGTTTTACAAAAGATACTTGGATGACACATTTGTAATCTTTGAAGATGAATCCCATGCTCCGTTATTTCTAAATCATATCAATAAGTATCATTCGAATATCAATTTTACTATGGAACCTGAACAAAACAATAGACTAGCTTTTTTAGATCTCAATATCAGTAGAACAGAGCAGGGTTTCGTTTCCAGTGTATACCGCAAAACAACTTTTACTGGGTTAGGCTGCAGTTTCTTCAGTTTCTGTCACTTCCGCTATAAACTTAATTCAATACGGACCCTTCTCCATCGTGCATATAACCTATCCTCCTCATACTCCAACTTTTCTTCCGAATTAGTTTTTTTAAAATCTTTTTTTTCTGACAACGGCTATCCACACGGTTTATTTGACAGGCTTGTCCGTGATTTTGTATGCAATATATTTTCTCGTCCGAAACAAACCTTGTGCACAGTAAGTAAATGTAAGGTGTACATATCTCTTCCTTACACAGGCCCCTCATCTGAAGAAATGATTAGGTATTTCAGGAAATTACTTTCTAAATTTTACCCCCAGATTGACTTTATTTTTGCTTTAAAGAATGACTTCCAAATTAAAAAATTCTTTAGGTATAAAGACAGGCTGCCCTCTGAATTGCTTTCGAATATTGTCTATAAATTTACGTGCGGAACTTGCCAGAGTTCTTATATCGGAAGCACTCAGAAACAGTCGAAGATCAGATTTTTTCAACACATAGGCCGTTCCTTCAGAACAAACCGGCCTCTAGCATCCTTGCCGCATTCTCCTCCCAGACATCATTGTGAACAGACCAATCATTCGTTCTCTATAGATAATTTTGAAATCATAGGATCAGCTCAGGAGTCAGATATTAGAATTTTAGAATCCCTTTATATAATCAAACATAGACCGCAGCTCAACACCGATCAAATTGCCGTGCCCCTGTACACCCAATGATTTAGTTTAGTTTTCGTTTTTTTTATATATTTTTTTTAACAAGGACCCATGTAAATTTCCTATGAAGTGTTACAAGTGTTTTTTTTTTAATACTTTGTAATTTTGAGTGTATAAAAAAATTTTTGTCCTTTTGTTTCAGAAGCATTCATTGAAAATGAAAAGTCGAAACCAGCTGGTCTGAGTGCAAATAGATGATTTTTATTGTGACCCTTGTGTTTCTTTTTATACTAAAAATTAGGTTTCCTGCCAATCGTCCAATTTCTGATATTTTACGTCATAGATATGGCCAAGATGGACTTTTGTGGTTTCGAAAATTTGAGCAGTGTTCACGAAAACTGGCGAAAACTAAGCAGGATCTACACTATCTGGTGTGCTGCAAGGCGTACCAAGTCGTGCCAAAATTTCTAGCCTTTAAGCTATATAAGCAATATCTGCAACAAACTGAAGCATACCGGAAGTTTCAGGAGCAGCTACTCGACCAGGAAATCCGACAGAAGGAGCGCAGACTTCAACAACTGGAAGCCCAACTATTGTCTATTCAAAATTCTTTGTCAACCATAGTCAGTACATTAGATTTTTCAAGTCTTAAGTTGTTTGTACAGCGTAAAACCGTTATATATATTGATACTGTGAAGCAGACTCACGATAGGAAATTGTCCCAGTTAGGTGTAAAATCCGCACTCTCTTCATGTAACCCTGATGATGTAATTTTCAATTTTTCAAATCGTACTTTGTCGCGCAGAGAAAGATTTTTATTGTCATTTGGTTTATATTTCAATCTACCAGTGAGAAAGTTAAATTTTTTTAAATATTTTTTGTCCATTGAGAAATTCATCAGTGCTGAAATCGTGTGCTATTGTAGAAAACGGAAATTTTGACTTAGTTGCAAATTTGGTCAAACAGAAGGCATGCGCTGCATTTTATGGTTTTAGAGCGAATAGAGTTTTTTCTCCAATTTTTAGTAGGGCTGATATTGCCACGCTAAAAAACTTAGGTTCGGATGAATCCATTGTCGTATGTTCGCCGGATAAAGGTAGAGGCGTAGTACTATTGAATAAAATGGATTATGTGCAAAAAATGATGAATATATTGTCCGATGGAACTAAATTTCAACTTATGCCTAACTTAGATCCGTTAAATACAGTGGTGAGACTTGAAGATAAAATTAATAGATTCTTGAACAAAATTAAACGCTTGGGCACAATCTCCGAGACTACTTATAAACAATTGTATGCCTCTGGCTCATCTCCTGGAATTCTGTACGGTCTGGCCAAAGTTCATAAAAATAATGTACCTTTACGTCCAATTCTTGCAGCTTTCAATACCTCTATGTTCAAATTAGCAAAATATCTCATTCCTTTCATTGACTCGTATTCTACCAATCAATATACAGTAAAGAATTCATATACGTTCTTCAATGATATTGTGAAATTTCCTTGCAAATCTAACCATTTCATGGCGAGCTTCGACGTTGAATCTTTGTATACAAACATCCCAGTCGTAGAAACTCTGCAATTGTTGTGCAATAAGTGTTTTTCATCTAGTCAATTATTTTACGGGTTTGATAATGTGAGTTTTATGCATTTCTTGAAACTAGCAGTTACTGAGACGTATTTTTTTTTAATCAAAAACTGTATAAACAAATAGATGGCTTATCGATGGGCAACCCAATCGCGCCTACTCTTGCTAACATTTTTTCATGCAATATGGAACAAAAGTACCTTGAGGAATGCCCCGATTTTTTTAAACCTGTGTTTTACAAAAGATACTTGGATGACACATTTGTAATCTTTGAAGATGAATCCCTTGCTCCGTTATTTCTAAATCATATCAATAAGTATCATTCGAATATCAATTTTACTATGGAACCTGAACAAAACAATAGATTAGCTTTTTTAGATCTCAATATCAGTAGAACAGAGCAGGGTTTCGTTTCCAGTGTATACCGCAAACCAACTTTTACTGGGTTAGGCTGCAGTTTCTTCAGTTTCTGTCACTTCCGCTATAAACTTAATTCAATACGAACCCTTCTTCATCGTGCATATAACCTATCCTCCTCATACTCCAACTTTTCTTAGGAATTTTCGCTGTTCCCTTTACCAAGTTTTTACTGGTGCCGAACTGTGTTATCATCATTTGTATCGTAAAGGGAGCAGTCTATAGACAAGGATATTTGATAAGGATTACTTGTCCATAACAAGTATTCCAGCCCACCCACACCTTCCCGTGGTGGTACCGTTAATATACCCACTAGGAGTTGCAACTCATTACATATCGTTTATGTAAATTGGCAACATAGTGATCATAAGCTTATTTATACGAGTGTTGTCCGTGGGTAGAACCAACGTGGGGGGCGCCCACTAACATCTGGGTCTTTTATCTTTAGTTTTGTATGTTTATCTTGAACCTGTGTTTTGAGCATTGAATAAAACTCGCATATCGCGAGTAAAAAGGAAACATACACCCCTGGTCCCGGTGGCCTTGTGCCCCGAGGACCAGGCGATATGAGGAGGGGCGGTGGAGGCCCGCGGCCTAACCGGGGACGCACCGGGAAGGACCAGAAGCAGCGAGCGAAGGAGCCAACAAAAGTGACGACCCAGCCAAATGAAGTAAAATCTATCAGGACACCAATCGCCGCAATGACAGGCGAGCCAGTAAGTGTCTGTACAACTACGTGTGGATCTTCACTGATGGCAACGAACCATACAGCTCATAATGGAGAGCACCAAAATAATATCACCGACCGCATCACCAACATAGAGAGGAACCTTAACCAGTTGGTTAGATCGATGAGCAGGGTGTTACCGGATCGTGACATCTCGAAACTGAATACCGAAGACAGTAACTCTGACATACCCCCAACCTGCATCGAGGAAAGAATTAAAAACCTGGAAAACACCGTCGAGGAAGTAACCCAAGCTCTATCAGCCCATTTGTCACCTCCGGAGGAACAAGGGAAGGTGACCCAGAGTGCGAGACATAGGAAGAAGAACAAATTTGTCCCTCTCAATGTTACCGAACAGCCACCACAGCGGAGCTTCACACGCTTCTTTACCATGAAGTTTACACCCGAAACAAAACGTAAGATAGACCCCTACCTGGTGAAAAACGTAATTCGCTCAGCCACCGGATCTCCGCCCAAATCCATCACCACCAGTGGAAGGGAGAGCTTCACACTCGAGGCCAGAGACAACAGGCAAGGCCAGGCACTGTTGACCATCACTAATATAAACGGAGTGCCATGTGAAGTCTTCGCCCACCCAAAACTCAATAAATCCAAGGGACTCATTTATATCAACGAATACAACATGGAGAACTTCAGCGAATTCGAAACTGGGCTCAAAGAAAACTATAACATCAGCGAAGTAATTGACGCCACCCTCATCAAGACAAGATACGAACAAACAAGCGCGATAATTCTAGAATTCAAATCAGAGTCTCCCCCCGATTTCATATACATTCCCGGCGAACGATCAGACACCCGAGTATACCCATATATCGACAAACCAATGCACTGCGCCAACTGCCAGATGTACGGACATACCAAAAAGCGTTGCAGCCGAGCCACAACCTGTGGAAGGTGCGGGGCAGTGGGGCACGGCAGCAGTCAGTGCCTTGCCTCTGAAGCCGAATGCATCCACTGTCACGGCCCTCACCAAGTTAAAGACAAAACCTGCCCAAAGCAAATCGAAGAGGAACAAGTACTTACAATCCAGAACAACCACAAGGTCGGGAAGCGCCGTGCTAGACAGATGCTGAACAGCCCAACTGAGTCAAACGAAAAACACGCCCCTCCCTACGCCACTCACTTCAAATGTACTTTGGACTCTAATGAAAAGCGCAAAATTTCACCCTGGGTGCTCGAGCGAAGCCTTCAACTTGAGTTGGGTGAAAAGCCAAAGAAAATTACATCACAGGATAAAGACTCATATATCATTGAATTTGCCACCAAAGAACAAAGTACCCTAATCCGTAATGTAAAAACCTTAAACAACATCCCTGTCTCCATAGCTGAACACCCTTACTTCAACTCAGTGAAAGGCCTCATATATCTATATGAGTACGACCTCTCCAATTTCGAGTGCTTCCGGGACGGACTCATGGAAGACTACGGACTGAGTGATGCAGTGAGAGCTACCTGGATCAAACCGAAAAACCCTGTCTCCCAAGCAATCTTACTTACATTCAGGCAAAACCTCCCTAACTACATAACCATACCCGGAGAACAATCACTAACCAAGGTATTTCCATACGTGCCGCGCCCCATGTTCTGCAAGAAATGTCTGGAGTATAACCACACCCAGAAACGATGCACCAGGCCTGAAACGATATGCGCGAGATGCAACAATGTAAACCACGATTCCGGCGAATGCACGAGCATCAAGATAGAATGCCACAACTGCGGCAAAGACCACTTCGCAGGCTCCTATAAATGCATTGAATTCAAGTACCAACAGGAAATCCTTGCAATCCAGCACAAATACAAACTGAGCAGAGTGCAAGCAAGACAAAAGCTGGAGAGTGAACAACACCAATATCACAGGAACTACGCTTCTGCCGTAACATCTACCGCTGCACAAACACCCAGCCGACAACCTCCAACACCGATTAAACAAGTGGGGACAGCTCCTCCAGCTCTTCCACTAGGGCCCTCTCAGCTCTCAGACGGTACGCAAAGGAAAAGAAAAAACTCTGAAAGCAACGAAAAACCATCAGGAAAGAAGCAGGTAGCGGAAGCAGTCTACGCTGATCCAAGCACAGGAGAAATATTTTCTACCCCAGTACAAATTACACCAGATTACGACTCGGCAATGAGCGACAGCGAAATTACAAGTGAGAACAACCCGACCGTTAGAAGCGAAACTAGAAGAATTTATAACCAGTACCAAAAAGAAGTCAAAGGAAACCAAAATGAATAACGGAATCTGCATCCTACAGTGGAACTGCCAGGGTGTTCGAGCCAAAAAGAGCGAACTTTTAGAACTAATTAACTTGCATAACCCATATATTGTTGCTCTCCAAGAAACTAAACTCTGGCACAACTCAAATTTTTCCATACCCCATTACAATCTACTAACCAAACATGGCCACTTTAACGTCACGCCTCATGGAGGAGTCGGACTGCTTATTCATGAGTCAATTCCATTCCAAGAAGTCACCATAACTTCTGCCATCCAGGTCATCGCAGCCACTGCCCACATCACTCGACGGATAACATTTGCGTCGCTGTACACCTCAAGAAGCCACCCCATAACTCAGGAAATAATGAACGAACTAATAAATCAACTACCTCCGCCAATCATTTTGATGGGGGACTTCAACAGCTATAGTACAACTTGGGGTTGTGAAACGACAGATGCCCGTGGCCGGATAATAGAAGAATTTATAGACCAACATAACCTAACTCTCCTCAACACAGGAGCACACACACGAGTTTCTTACAACTCTGAGTCCGCCATTGACCTGACCCTGGCATCTCCTCGTCTGAGTGTGGACTTGGTATGGGAGACTTGTAGATCTCCGGAAGACAGTGACCATATTCCCAACATAGTACAACTAATTAATGCACAACGTAACGATCAGAAACGCTCAATGTGGAACAACAAAAAGGCAGACTGGACGTCTTACGAGGCGCACCAAAACTGGGAAAAACTTAAAATCTCTGACGAGCATACATGCTCTGAAGCTCTCAGCACCTTTATCGACACTTTAACAGCAGTAGCAAACGATTGTATTCCAACCATATAACTCACAAAATTCTTTCCGAAGCCCTACTGGAGCGCGCAGCTGACACAAACACGCACCAACCGCGAACGCCTCTATCAAAAATTTAGGCAAACAAAATCTGCACAAAATGCCCTACGCTGGAAAAGAGCCAGGGCCATCCACAGAAACCTTCTGCGAGAGGAGAAGCGGAAGGCATGGACAGCATTCACCAGCACATTTACGAAGAACACGCCAATGACCCGTATTTATGAAAACATCAGAAAAATTAAAGGCAGACCTCAAAGACAGTTGTCAATATTACAAGAAAATAATATAAGCTACTCTACCGTTCCAGAAATAGCAAACAAATTAGCAGAAACATTTAGCTCAGTTAGCAGTGCGACGAATTACCCTCAGGAATTTTTACGAAGAAAACAACGTGCAGAAACTAACCAATTGGACTTCTCATCGGACAACAACGAAACATACAACATCGCATTCTCCCTCGCCGAACTGGATTCTGCCTTGGAGACTACGAAAAATACATCACCTGGTGCAGATGGAATTTCATACCAAATGCTCAAGCACCTTCCAGAAATTGGTAAACAAAACTTACTGTTTCTCTACAACAAATTATGGCTTCATTCGTATTACCCGGCTACCTGGAGAGATGCAGTAATAATCCCTTTTCAAAAACCTGGAAAGACCCCACATTCGCCTCACAACTACAGGCCAATTGCGCTCACGAGCTGCATCGGGAAGGTTCTGGAACGCCTCATCAACAATAGACTCATCGACTATTGCGATATGCACGGCCACCTCAGCAATATCCAGTGCGGGGGTCGCCGGGACAGGTCCACCGTTGACCACCTAATCCGTCTCGAAACCATTATCAGAAACTCCTTTGTCCACAATGAACACTTCGTTAGTGTCTTCTTCGACCTCAAAAAGGCATATGATACCACCTGGAACTACGGCATTATGCAAGACCTCCATCATCTACATCTCCGGGGAAGACTGCCTCTATATATCCAAGAGTTTTTACGGGACCGTACTTTCAGGGTACGAGTAAATAACCACCTATCCAATCCATGCCCTCAGGAAGAAGGGGTCCCACAGGGTTCAGTTCTTTCCGTCACCCTCTTCATTATCAAAATCAACGAAATAGCTTCACAGATCCCTAAAGACCCACGTTTCCATGCATCACTATATGTAGACGATTTCCAACTTGGCTACCGACACAGTGACATCAGCATCATTGAAGCCAAACTTCAAGAATGCATCAACAGAGTGGCACTGTGGACGCAAAACAATGGATTTTCCTTCTCGATGGATAAATCTAAGGCTGTCCATTTTACCTCCCTTCCAGGCCTTCAAGTACCACCTACCCTGAAAATCAGCAACAAAACCATCGAATTTGTGGACGAAGTTAAGTTTCTTGGGCTCACGTGGGACCGAAAATTGACCTGGAAAGCCCATATCAACAACATCAAATCAAGCTGCAAGAAGAACTTCAACATAATCAAATCAATCTCTTCCCACGACTGGGGTGGAGACCAGAACACTCTACTCCACTTGTACAGAGTATTCGTCCGATCTAAACTGGACTATGGCTGCATCGTGTACAGCTCCGCTGCAACATCAACACTCAAACTTCTGGACCTCATTGTAAACGACTGCCTACGATTTGCAACGGGAGCATTCAAATCAACACCTATTCCCAGTCTACAAGTCATCTCCGGCGAAATGCCCCTCCAGCTACGAAGAGAGCAACTTTCGCTGAAATACTACTTGAAAATAAGAAGCCACTTGTCCAACCCAGCCCGCAATTTGGCTATACCACCTACCAACTGGAGACTGTTTGTAAACAAGCAGCTCACGCCGTCTTTCGCTGTCCGCACCCACGAACTAATTGAAAACCTTCAGCTTCACCAACTGCGGATAAAGCCCTCGTTCTCGTACCGATTGCAAAACGTCGATGTACCCACATGGAATACTATCCCAGCAGACGTGAACCAGGACCTAACCTTCTACAAGAAAGAATTCACCCACCCAGCCTTATACGTCCAGGAATACCAGAGGCTGCGACGGGAGGAATACCGAGGATACATACCGATATTTACGGACGGCTCTAAATACGACGATCGAGTCGGTGCTGCGGCGGAGTGTAGCGGAACAAAAAGGACAATATCTCTCCCCAGCGCTGCATCAATATTCACTGCGGAACTACACGCACTTGAACTGGCATTGAAAATCATTCGCGACCACAGTGGGGATAAGTTCGTTATCTATTCAGACTCTCTAAGCGCTCTGACATCACTGCGAAACGCACGCACGTCCCATCCTCTTGTACGAATCCTCAAACACCAAATTGATGACATATTCAAATACCGCAAAACTGTTAAATTGTGCTGGATTCCGAGTCATGTGGGTATAGACGGCAACGAGGCAGTCGACAAGCTTGCAAAAAGTGCCGCACTTCGCCCTGCGGAAAGTGTAATGCTCTTTTATCGAGACTGGTACCCAATAATCGCTTGCAAAATCAATACCCGGTGGAAAGAAAACTGGCAACAAGAGGGAAATTTTTTACTGAACATCCAACCTGACCCGTATCCCCACAAAAAGAACGAACTACTCGTATCCCGAAAAAATGAAGTCATTCTTAACCGTCTCAGATGTGGCCATACACACCTTACCCATGGATACCTGATGAACAGCGCACTACAAGAGCCTCCACCCGGCTGTCCTCTCTGCCTACGTTCCCGCCTTACCGTGCACCATGTAATTTTAGACTGCCCAGCCTTACATCACGCAAGACGTCGTTACATCAGCCTATTCGCGGATAACAGCAGCCCACCTCCTTCTATCAAGGACGTGTTGGGGTATGAAGCACCTATTGCTGAACTCCTAGAATATCTCCGGAAAATCAACGCATATGATCTCATCTAAATCGTCCAACCAATCCCGTGGAAAGCATCTATGCCCTGAACCATCTGCCGTAATCAACTGTTACGCTCACCACAAACAGTATACTATGAAAAAGCACCCTGGAAGCCCTATAACCGACGTGTGTTCATGAAAGACCAGCTCCACAACAACAGAGAGTATTCCAAGTAAGCGGCCGGGCGTTCTGTGCTACCACTCTCATCTTATGAGGGGGTTCCAGCACGGATAAGACGCTCGGCCAAAGAGAGGGAGGGCTGCTGGAACCCCCACTTGGGGGGTTCAGCTAGCTCAATCCATGATTACCTAGTGTAAACTAGGGGGTCCATAGTTGCAAATTGCTGGTGACCCTGGTGGAAACTCATCCCTAAATTTATTATTATATTTTCTTCCGAATTAGATTTTTTAAAATCTTTTTTTTCTGACAACGGCTATCCACACGGTTTATTTGACAGGCTTGTCCGTGATTTTTTATGCAATATATTTTCTCGTCCGAAACAAACCTTGTGCACAGTAAGTAAATGTAAGGTGTACATATCTCTTCCTTACATAGGCCCCTCATCTGAAGAAATGATTAGGTATTTCAGGAAATTACTTTCTAAATTTTACCCCCAGATTGACTTTATTTTTGCTTTAAAGAATGACTTCCAAATTAAAAAATTCTTTAGGTATAAAGACAGGCTGCCCTCTGAATTGCTTTCGAACATTGTCTATAAATTTACGTGCGGAACTTGCCAGAGTTCTTATATCGGAAGCACTCAGAAACAGTCGAAGATCAGATTTTTTCAACACATAGGCCGTTCCTTCAGAACAAACCGGCCTCTAGCATCCTTGCCGCATTCTCCTCCCAGACATCATTGTGAACAGACCAATCATTCGTTCTCTATAGATAATTTTGAAATCATAGGATCAGCTCAGGAGTCAGATATTAGAATTTTAGAATCCCTTTATATAACCAAACATAGACCGCAGCTCAACACCGATCAAATTGCCGTGCCCCTGTACACCCAATGATTTAGTTTAGTTTTCGTTTTTTTTTATATATATTTTTTTAACAAGGACCCATGTAAATTTCCTATGAAGTGTTACAAGTGTTTTTTTTAATACTTTGTAATTTTGAGTGTATAAAAAAATTTTTGTCCTTTTGTTTCAGAAGCATTCATTGAAAATGAAAAGTCGAAACCAGCTGGTCTGAGTGCAAATAGATGATTTTTATTGTGACCCTTGTGTTTCTTTTTATACTAAAAATTAGGGTGTATATTAAATTATTAATATTTAAATCTTCACATTGTACTTCAATTCCACACACACTCTTAGTGAGCAGAGGCGTAAAAAATACTTACTGAAGCCTGAAAGTTCCGCGCACATTTAGTGAACACCTAACGGCCGTTTTATTTCGGAGTAGCCCCATGAATAACACACTCATTTTCTACGTTGGGGACTCAGTTTTTCAAGCTAGATTGTTATTCCAAACTGTTAATGTAAAATAATGATATTAATATCGACGTTATCACCACTTTCGTTAGGTTATACAGATGTAAATTAGTTCGCCATGCTTTGGATTTGATACCTTTTTCTTACGATGTCCTAAATCGCGCTTTTCAAATTTTGGATAGGTTTCACCCTATTCAACAATGCAGAATAGGCGATAATAAGCATTTTCCAAGCAGGTGTTAGGAATTGCTGAGCTAAAACCACTTTCGAATTTTACGGCATCCCTGAATGTTTTTCATCAAGCAACTTGGGTTTGTCCTTGATTTCTACCTGCCCCTCCACTTTCTGTTCATCCGGGTGTTAGTCCTACACCGCTTAAATAAGTGTAACATGGGCTTCACTACACAAAAGACTCCATGCGTTATTCACCTCTACCTCATGTACAAATCCAGCAGTCTGTCATATTTTCTTCTGGAAAGACCGACGCTCATCCCGCATGTTTGACGAACCCTCGAGCATCCATCAACATTCCTTCTCGTCAACATCTAAACTTTAGAAGCATCTATCACTCATATTTTAAGTCCAAATATACCCACGAAGTCAGTTAATACCTTAAAGGAAGCGTCACCATTCATCATTCCCCAGCTATCCCCGACATACGCCTCCCAACGCCCCTCTTGTGGCGAAAGGACACCTTAATTCGCTCTAGGTAACACCGTTTTCTTCCCTCGTTTTCAAAATAGTTTCTTACCAAGGGAGGGTTGGGTTCCAGATAGTATTTACGTAAATGATGGGCTTACGGTAGTTTTAGAAATTTGTGGGGTTACCGGAACGGTTTTGCGTAACTGGACTCGCATGGGAGATTTTTGGGGTTATTGATTTACCCGGGAGATTCATAGGTTGACGAAAAGTAATTTGGGGGGAGGGGGTTATGAGCCAATGCAAAATATTAAAAGAAGGATTTTGTGATAAATGGGTAACATGAGTGATTTTAGAATTCATGGCGTTTGTTAGGATTCCTATCAATTTTTTTTCATTTCTATTGCAGTGTCAAAATTGTATCGATTGCGGCTTCGTCTCTCGCTTTTTCGTTCTTAATCATGATTATTATTTACGATTACAATTGTGCTGCAAAGAAAATGAATAGACATGTTGAATATAAACATAACAAATGGTGGCAGCGGTGGAATTATCCGCTTCGGTCCACAGATTTATTTTCAGATTAATGGATTTACACGACGATTGAGTGTTTGATGAAAAATAGAGAATATTTATTCATTAGTGTAATGGCAGGGCTGTATGGAAGTGCACAGAATAATGGAAGAATAAAGTAAAGTCCAGGGCTCTAAGGACAGTTTTTTTTTTCAAGCCAGAGACCACTCCCGATTCCTCCCTCCAGGCATCTCCCACTCAGCACACACTTTTATGCCTATAAATGAAAATTCTTAGTTAACTACAGTTACAATCACCGTTACAGTGGGGGCAACAGCAGTTGAACGTTTGAAATTTAAATATTCATAGCTACAGGTTGATCTATACAATACACGGCATTTAGAGTGATAATTTCTCTAGTTCTTGCTCAGAGGACCAGAACGTTATAGTTCACAATTGATACACCGTAAGCGTGTTAATGACACACTCCACGGTTACCCAGTCTGGGCCATCAATGCGACGGTCCGCGAAGCTCACACACGTCCATGGGTCCCTCCGTACAGGCAGCCTACAGAGGCGGTGACGATGTTCAAGCGCGCAAAACAGGACGACAAAACAGTAGTACAGCACGCGAACCTGGGCTGAAGTGTAACCGTAAACGATACGTTGCCTGAATGCATTGCACGGCACTGAAGATTAGATGATGTGAACAGTGGCGGGTTGGTGAAGAATCTGACGCTCAAACTTGTTGCGTTCCGAGGTCAGCTGCGGTCACGTTTTGAATGAAGTTCCGAACAAAATGTGCTAGCACGTATCAGCCGCAGGAATCTAAATTTTACATTTTGAATCTACATTTACATCGACATGTAGAATTTTGTACAGGAAGAGTTTTGATTGGAAGAGTGAGAGTGATAACGGATCGTGTGCTTGCTGAAGAACAGTGTGGTTTTAAGGATGGTAGAAGTTGTGTGGATCAAATGTTTGCTGTGAGGCAGGTGAATTAGAAATGCTTAGCAAAAGAAAAAGATGTATATTAGGCATTTATGGATCTAGAGAAGGCGTATGACAGAATGAACCGCGACGCTCAATGGCAATTTGTAAGCGTGTATGGAGTGGGTGGAAGACTGTTGAATGCGATCAAGTGTTTCTACATCGATAGCAGAGCATGTGTGAGAGTAGGGAATGAGGGGAGTGAATGGTTCCCAGTTGTGACAGGTGTGAGACAGGGATGTGTAATGTCGCCGTGGTTGTTTAATTTGTTTATGAATGGTGTGGTGAGAGAAGGGAATGCCAGAGTGTTGGGAAAAGGTGCGCAGTTAGTGGGACAAAATGGTATGTATTGGGAAGTGTGTCATCTGTTGTTAGCAGATGATACAGCGCTCGTGGCTGATTCAGAGGAAAAACTGAGGAGACTGGTTGCAGAGTTTGGTAGAGTGGACGAAAAGCAGATATTGAGGGTAAATGTGAATAGAAGTAAGGTTATGAGATGTTCAAACGGTGGAGTGTTTGAAACTTTCGATGTGATGATGAATGGTGAAGTGTTAGAGGAGGTAGAGCATTTTAGGTACTTCGGGTCGGATGTGGCTGTTAAGGATAGTATGGAGGTAGAATTGAGGCATCGAGGGAGTGAAGGCTGTAAGACATCGGGTGCAATGAGGAAAGTTTTTGAATGCAGAAGTTTGAGTATGAATGCTAAGAGGGGACTGTATGGAAGCTTGATTGTGCCAGTTTTGTTGTATGGAGCAGCCCTGTGGGCTGAGAGAAGCTGAGAGGAGGAAGTTGGATGTGTTTGAGATGAAGTGTTTGAGGAGCATGTATGTAGTAACAAGAAGAGATAGGATCAGGAATGAGTTGGTTAGGGGGCAGACGGGTGTTATCAAAAAGTTGAGCAGGCGATTGGATGAAAGAGTGCTTGGATGGTTTAGGCATGTTGAAGAATGAATGTTGAGCGGCTGGTGAGAAAGATTCATATGTCGGAAGTGAGTGGTCTTCGAGCGCAAGGTAATCCACGGATGAGTTGGATGGATGGGGTGAAACGTGCTTTGTATGAGAGGGGTCTGACTGTGGACGTGGCGAGAGGGATGACTGCGGACAGAATTGAGTGGGGGCAGTGCATAAGAAGGTAATTTTATTTTTGACGCGGTACTGGAAGCCTGCCCGCGTGTGATGGGGTGACCTGTCCTGTGCGAGGAGAAAGGGCTGCACTCAATGAAGCGGTCGGGGTAAACCAGCAATGGCTCTCGGGCCTGACTGTGGAAGGTGGTTGTTCTGGACTGTTGCTGATCCTGGTAGTTCTGGTGCGGCTAGTGCTGCCTCTCTCGCCTCCTAGTGACCAAGTGTGGTGATTGTGGCCTACTGTCGGCTACCATCCCATAGGGAGGAAAAGCACGGTATATGTATGGATGTAATGGCAGGGCAAAAATTTCTTCGTTCATTGGCATATTTGTAAAACAAAATGAGATGAGTTATAAATTTGAAGGAGGCACTTTCAGGATAGGTCGTCATCCAGGAAATATGTAGGAATTTGTTGATTTGTCTGACACAAATTCATTTGGCTAATTGGCTTGAGAGATTAGCATTTATTTGGTTTTGCAACAGGGATTAATGGGATTCACAGGTTTACACCAATGAATTTGGGGTGGAAGTAAGTAGGGATTATTTTACCTTCTGGTTGTCAGTGAGGCGAATCTATAAAGAGCTGATGATTACATGAGGCAGGGATTTTTGGGGTCTATTTGTTTACAAAATAGATCCATGGGACCTATTTCTCCACAAAATAGATTCATGGGACTTATCCATTTACTTAGGGAGGATTTATGGGTTCATTGGATAGTTGTGGCTTCATAGGCTTATGTTGTTACTCGCTCAAAATTTTATGAATTTTTGCTCAGAAATGTAACATGTGATTTTTACCTCACTATAACTAATGAGGTACTTCATCATGTAAAATTTATATTAGGCCAAGTTTAAAATTTTTAAGAGAGTCCAAAAAAGATTGAAGGTATACGGCGCCCGCAATAATTCATAATAACCAGTATCGATTATCGTAGGATTACATCTATTTTTTAACATGTATATTCCTATATTCCTAGATCACTAGTGATATTGTGCTTAGGTGGGATTTGGGTTGATGTTCGGGAAACTTTTTTAGAGAAATAACATGAAATTTTAGGATGCGATTTTTGTAAGTAATACACACTATAAAAACTTCCACAAGTTCTCATCCACTCATAAATACTAAATTAGTTCTATTTATATACGTCGACGTACAGTTAAAAATTACTGAATTTACTTGCATTTCGCCCCCAAGGTGCACAGATGTACAAGTACGACGGGCTGTGTTGGGCGCACCTCCAGGACGTGTCGCCGGACCTCCTCACGACCGACTGTGGCACCGGAGACGTTGTCTACGTTCGCAAAAGTAAGTTAAATTTACATTCACCTACTACGTTCATTATTATTCAAAGTTCAAATGAGGCCAACTCACATTGTATAATTACGATTAAAATATTCGGTGATTTGTTCTAGAAGTGGAGTTGATTTAATCATAAACGGAGCAAGCTTTTGCAAGGGTTCCTTCTATAAATATATTTTTCGAACACAATCTATGCAGAATGCAGTGCAATTCCAGTGTACTTTTGCATTTGCTTAAAAATACAACACAAATATTGTTTTAGGTACCAAACGGCATGTGGGTTCGAAGTTAAAAATGTAAAACAAAAATTTTAAAAGCACAAATAACAAGTTATATGAATGCAGTGTACCGTCCTATCATGTTTTGTTGACACATTTTAAAACTGTTGCCGATGGTATGTGAGCTTGGTAATAGACAGTTAGGTCTTCTTAAAATGATTATAATTCAAGCAGTGTTGATTCATGACCTTTTGTTTCCTTTGAAAGATCCGTAAAACTGGACAACAGAGCTTATCAGAAATTCAATTTTCACAAAATATGGCGTAGGAAACATTAGGCTACATTGCTGCTGGCGCTCAGTTTCCTAGACCTAAATTAAGTCTATCCACGACAACAGATACACGCTAGCCGATCCACCCACAACTTTTAAGGGAAGCATTCACACTCCAACCGTAGATTTTTTCTATTGGACTTACGTCTATGAAAATTTGCAGACTACTAGATCTCTAGATTCCTAACAACTTTTATTGAACAAGTTTTTTGCCCTAGGGCATAGAAAAATAATTATTCATGATAATTAAAAAATATACCTAAACGCCATTCGTTACATTTCACCGAAATTCACAAGGCTAGAGCAATGTGGTTAGTTGCATTTGAAAGAAGAATGTGTGCTCCCAAATCGTATTAGGCCAATTTTTGAATTTGAATTCATTCCGAATTTATATTTTTTTTAAAAAAGGCGGTGTCAAATTTGTAATTTTATGGTAAAAAGTCTACGGCAAAAGTTTCACGTAATTTTTTTGAAAATCAACGCTAATACAACTTTAGAGCACACATTTCACTTCCAAATGCAGCAAACCACACTGCTCTAGTTTTGTAAACTTCGGAGAAACGAGAACGAATGTCTTGATAATTGGCATTAGTCAGGAGAGCCGATTGAAGTTTGAAAGTCTACGTAAAAAATGTAACGTAACAATTTTCGAAAATCAAATCAGTCGCTTTTTTTGAAACACTCATTATAATTTCAAATGCAACAAACTGCATCAATTTAGCTATAAAAATGGCGGAGAAAAATGCGTGTCAGTGTTGATAACTTACGTATCACAGAAGCCCCCGTTTACTAGAGGGATTTAGTCCGTACTGAACTGTTTGTATCATTGAACCTAAAACAACAAAATTTGGTATCCTGATAGGAAATGCAATTTGTTATCATTCGTCATTGACAAAAAAAAAGCGATTTTCCTGATAGAAAACGAGATATTTGCAGAAAACGCATTTTGGGGAGGGGTGGTTTTCTAAATGCATCTCCTCCTACAGTTTTTAAGCTAGAGTGATGATTTTGGTACCATTAGATGCGGAATATCCTGGAAATTACAGGAAGTAAGCATAAACTCTCTAAAGTCAAAATAAAAATGTGAAAAATATTTTTTCGAGGTTCCACCATTTAATTTTTTGAGAAAATTTTCATTTGTGACGTCACAACTTTTGATCGTGACAAATTTCAAAAAAACCCTCAATGTCTCATAATCTACTTGCCATTCCGTATCCAATGATACCAAAACCATCAATGCAGCATAAAAACTGTAGGGGGAAATGCATTTTGAAACCCCTCATTCTGATCCTCCAAAATAGGTAAACATAAACAATATAAATTTATTTTTTTTTAATTTTTGGTCCAGGTTACACTTCTGAAATCATTACAGAGTAATCCAGAGACATAGGAGATGACATAGCATAATCGGGAGGGTAAGAAAGTGCCAAGGGGGAGGTGTAACATGATAAAATACCCCTACCCCTCCCCTACCCCAATTCTTCAAACCCCCATAGAGGGCGAACGAGTGAACGTACGAGCCTCATTTTTTTACAGGATGTGCCTGTCCCCTTAAACTTCCTATAGCAGCAACAATCCCTATATCTCCAAGCCATGCTCCAAACCATGGATCTCTACCCTAAATGCTCCCCTTAAGCCTAACATTACTGCATGAACAGGCCAATAAATCGTGGGCATTGCATTTTTCGATTTAAACACATGTTCACATGATTTTATGTTATTTTCTATCACATTCTTTTCAAAGGGGACCTAAAACCTATATTTTACAGATATTGTCGGATTTCAATCGGTTCATTCCTATTGAAACTAGATGAACGAAAATGCATATGAATATGTAAAATTGAATTCTAAACCAGTTTGCGTCTATTAAAATATTCGGTTTTCGCAATAGAAAAAACTTATTTCGCGAACATAAAAAGAAATAATTGTATGTGAGTAAAACAATAATATTCTCCTTCTTCAATTTTCAATGTAGAAGCGTGATTTTGGTCTCATTTGACGCGAAATTACTGTGGGAACGGCGTAACGGTTATTTTCGAATTTAGAATTAGAAAAAAAGTATTGATATATATTTCCTAAACTTTGTTTCCGTCGTAAGAACTGTATATTTTCACTATAAAAAGCAATTTGAAATCTAAATTGAATTCCGCTTCGTAAAGCAGTTTCCATGTTATTTCCGGGTTGGATGACACCAAAATCACGTTTCTACGTTGAAAATGGTATAAGAAGAATTGTTTTGATTGCTAATAAATTACTTTCTGAGACAAAGGCAAACAAATTTTTGGAGGGACATGCCAGCGATTTTTCAACTTTGATTCGATTGATCTGAAATTTGGCGAGTAAGAGTATTTTTTGAAAATGACCGTATTTTATTCGTGTAACTTTTTCGAATTAGCATTAGTTTTTTTCGAAAAATTGTATTTATTTTTTTTATATATTTAGTATATGGATATTTCGAAAAAATAGAAGCCAATGAGTTTTTATGCTAGAACAAATTTAAGAACCGTTAAATATTTTCTAAAATTTCAAACAAACTAACAGATCTGAATTTTATGTTTTTCTTTTCGTTTTCTTTTGATATGCGATTTTCGATCATTAGCTAAAATATACCAATTTTTTTTTGACCCATGACAAAAAATTAAATATGAAAACCGGGAAATCAGGATCTGTAAGTTTGTTAAAAATGTTCGAAGGATTTCAAAACTGCCTCTGTTTTTTACTAGCAGGAAAACACATTGTCTTCTATTCATTTTTAGGTTGAAAATAATACTTTTACGTAAGGAGCAAAATAAATAAATTTTGCGGTAAAATGAAATATTAAGGACTTTATTTTACTTGAATGCTGTATTCATGTTATATCATCATCTACAAATGATATACATGCATAATTTCATATCGTCACTGTGACTTGCATATTACATCTACAAATTATTTAAAAATGAAATATACAACATTTTTCTTGTGAACTGTGATAAGAGAAATGGAATGTACAAATTGAGAAATCAGGATCTCTAGTAGATTTGTTAGAAATGTCCCAAGGATTCCTAAACTGTCTGTTTTTTCTAGCATGAAAACTCACTGAATTCTATTTTATTCTGTGTGGAAAATGAGGTTTTTACTTGAAGGGTTTTTACTTGTGTTGCGAAGTGTCATATAATGGATATTTTTCACTTGAATGCTGTATTCCTGTTGCATTGTCATCTACAAATAATATGCATGCATAATTTCCTATCAGCACAGTAAATTGAATGTTACACATGTATAAATTATGTTTAAAAAATTGATTTACTCTTCATTTCTTGATGGATGGTAAATTTTTAGCGGAAAACAGATTTTTCTTTATTAAACCATTATATGTCATTTGAAAAAACACATTTTGTTCGATTCGTTTTTTCAATTTTAGCCTCAGTTTTAACAGGTTTCAGATGAGGTTTTTAAGGAATGTGACTGCCTCGTCACGATGACAAGGCATGCCAAAGACATGTCATGTGCCATGAACCAAATTGCGCTGTTGAGTTTACATTGGCGCCTGCACCATAGGGTGCGAAAGCAACCACTAGAGAAGTCAATCAGGAGGCAAAGCCCAGCGAGGATAACAGAAGGAAAACACTGCGTGCAACAAGTAAGGAACGCAAGTGCAAGGGAAGCTTCCGAGGAGGTTGTACAACGCTACTTGTACAGGCAGCTCTCTCAGTGCTGGTGTCGCTCGTGATATCAAGCTTATGTGGATCCTGAATGCCTGTATCTTGTATACCCTAATTAGGGTAATACTGTGCTGCATTGTCATAAAACTTGAAAAAACGAGTGAATTAGAGGCAAACTGAACCTTGAAAGTAGTACCACTGGTACCGGCGCTCTGCACCCACCCCTCACCGTCCTCCTGAGCGCCTCTCTCTATTCCACTTATCAGCACGTAGCTAGGGAAGTAAGGCAGCTATGTTCCTGAGACTTTGACACGACATTTCAAACCTAATCTACTATAAAGAACTTCAAAAAACAAAATTCGAAAAATTTAGCAATTTCAGGGTATTTGGTCCCCCTCAGTTCTGACTCGGGTTTTCACCAAATTCCCACAGCTCAACACATTTTCATATCACATGTTTCATGTTTCCCATAGGCCGATATGTATCTCTATGTAGAAAACCTTTGCCTCAAGATTTCAACACTTCTCAGCCACACATCTCCCGGATTTCAATTCATTGTTCACAACACGTTTCTCACATTAAAAAACATTTGTTTCGGTTTAAACGTGTTTGTTCAAATTTAAACATATTGATTTACCAAAATCATCTCCCGCTAAAAATTACAAAATATTTCAACCAAGTGTCTCAAACTTTGACGCAAGTCTTATCAAATTTTTCAAGTTTCATACGCTTTTCGTCGAATTTCTTTCAAATTTCCATACACTTGTCATGAACTTCTTTACATCTAGACATTTTTTACCACGTTCTTGTCACATTCCCTCATATTTTTACTCCATTCCTTTAGCATTTCCACACGCCTTTCACTGAACTAATTTTTAATTTCAGCACTTTCCCTGTATTTTTTTCAGATTTCAACATATTTAACGGCGAGCGAATACCGTACGGCGAATATTCTGGTTTCTTCTACAGCTCTCCCAACGGCATGACTTTTGGCAGTGGGTTAAAGTTGTTAAATATTTTGACATAGGTGAAAATTTTCATTACGTAGATTAAATGCATCATATAGGATATTAAAACATATAATTGTGAAATATTTTTATGTAGGAACTGGAAATTAGTATGTAGATTACGCATGACCCGTATAATATAAAGTATTTTTGGGTAGAGTATTCAATGCATTATATGGTACATTAGCTTCTGCAATATCCTTGTATAATAAAACGTTCGGTGCACCCACAAATTAATTAACATATGTATAAATAACTGAATTTAAATTTGTATATGGGTGTAATTCTGTGTTGTTGAATGGCTGGTTGATCCGCCTTCCTGTTCTGAAAAATTGTCATGATACTGTTAAATGACCAGTAGTCGAAAGCTCAGTTTTCATAAATACTTATAAATTAAGGGAAAATGAGGACGTGATCCAGTTAATAGTTACTATTTTGAAAAGTGCTGATAACAATTGATTGTTCGTCATTCCCATCGGGAATATTTATATAAAGAAAATACAAGTCCCGTCTTTTTTGACGGGTCGTGTACACTCGTATTATATAACGTATCACAAAAAAAATTTCAACACAATACTTTCAGTGATCACATAAAGCAAAAACCAACAACGGCAGCATCATACCCAGCTCTCAGTAATAACATAGGACCAATGTACAACATTTGCTCTCAGGTAATAACATGGGGCAACATTAAAAACCCTCGTGTCAGCAATAACAAAGAACGGCATTCAACATTACCGCACACCGTATCGTGGATCCGATCTGCTATATATATATATCCATTTTACGAAGAATATTTCTTAATTATCTGTAACAAAAGCAGCATGCCTCAACGCGGCTCGAGTGGTGAAGGAATACATAAATTAAACATAAGCTATTAACTCTATTAACTCAAAAATTATACATAATGTGCATATCTACACCCGCAGTTATGCAATTCATACATTTATGCTTATATATCTGTGTTAACGCTCCACAGAGACCTCTGACCGGCTGGTGGAAGAGCATCTTCCAGAGAAGGCCAAGTGTTGCCCGTTCCTGAAGGACGGAGTTTGTGTTTACGTCGACGACATAGCAACGCAAGACATCAATTTTCGTGAGGCCGCAGCCCGATGTGAAGCTTTTGGCCTCTCGATGTACTCCAAAGAAGTTTTTGCGACAGATGCCATGGATTACATAGATTCTCTTTTTTACAGCCATGATGGTGAGTTCGGAAAGGCAGTAGAGGAATTAACGAATTGTGTTTGTGAGTCGTGGAACGGCGATGGAGGAAATCTGGAATGGTGATGGAGGATTTGAGGAATGATTTTGGGGAATTGGGTGAATAGTGGAGGGGTTGAGGGGGGATGTAGGGAATAGTGGAGGGATGGTGGAGTATTTTGGGAAAATGGGAGTGGTTAGAGATGTTGTCCCAAAAAGCTGACGTTTTATGGTTTGAGTGTAGTAAGGTTTCGTGATATTTGTTTAGTATGAATATTAAGCATCTATTATAATTTATTATCGGTGCTGTCTTATAATGTCTATGTTTTGGTAAAAATTGTTATTATGGTATAGTGCATGTTTATGGTTTGACGACTTTAAGTGAATGACTGTTCTGACATTCGTCAATTTTTAGAAACTAGGATAAACAAATAATTTCTATGATTTATTCGTAGGTAAGGGATATTTTCCAGGATGGAATCTCCAACTCCGTCCTCATTGCTGGGAAACAAATAACAAAAACGAAAATGAACAAATTGCAAGAACTGCTTATTAAAAACTAATTACCATATACAAACTTCGAAAAATAGCTACGCCTTACTATTGAATGTTTAAATTTTTTAACCATTCGTAGCCATACGTATACATGTACCCGAATTAAGCAACTAGACAAAAAACAATAACATCTACACAAAGAAACCGAACTATACTCCAACACATCCGAACACCCTTCAATTAACACAGTTGGGGCAATGTTTAATTTCATTGTATTTTGAACCTTATTTAAACAAGGTCTATGGGTGAAAATAAACAATGATTCCAAAATTATGAGGTCAAATTCATCTTTAGCTCTGCAAAGCGTGCAGTAATTAGGACTTTTAAAAAGGTGGTTTGAACTACGACAATGATCTCTGATACCTGAGTGGGAGTGAGATGAGTGTGAACAGCCTGTTCTATGGGGGATACCAGAGTGTTGGCTCTGACGAATAAATTGCTGGAGTGTGGTACTTCCGACGGAGGACTGCAGGCAGCACTCTCATTTATACAAGTAGATACATCCATTTTTCAGGAGCTCTTCAAACGGTCTTTCCTATTAAAAACGAAATCTATTTTATTATTATTTCTATAAGGTGGCACGTCAATGAATGTGAAATGAGAGTGTATCAGGGATAACAGTTCCTTCCTCATCTCCTTGTTTAGATAGTGCAAGAAAGGGAGCTCAGGGAGCACTTTCTGCTTTGGTGCGGTAAGAATTGTAGAAGGGGGTAAAAGTTGTTTATATAAAACTTTTTCACCAGATTGTTGAGGAAAGGAACAAGGGTTTTATTAATATTTTGTATTTTAAATTTTATTTTTCATGTTTTTTATACATTTTCATATTTTGTATTTCTACGAAATAGAAATAAATATAAGTGTTAACTTTCATTTAGTTATCATGCATGGAGAAAATTGTTCTTTTTCTTTGGCTTACTCTTCTCCAACAATTTCTTGATGGCTCATTATTTACACTTATTTGATAAAGCGATAATCGCAGGAAACTCGACTGACAACTTTTTCAAATCATCCTGAATGATAATTAATGCATTAACTTCAAAGTCGGTGTTAAATACAGTAAAAGGCGCTTCGAAAAATTTCAATTGCTTTCTAGTGATATAACAATTGTCTATTTACTTCTGACATCAATTGCTTCTTATATTTCTATATAATCGTGTATTCGATCCCAATTATATGCATACCCTTCACAAATATTATTTTTCTACACTTCATTCAATTTCAGGTTTCCAACCTTCACTAATTATCAAGTTTCTACCCTTCAAGTATACTTCTATATCTAGTTACTGATATTAGTTAAATTCCCACTCATGCAGAAATTTGAACTTGCTTGTTTCAATTAATTTTCACCACCAATCAATTAGCTGACTTTCACCCATAAATTACGGTTAGCCCCCCACTCTTCAAATCAGTTAGAAATAAACAGTTTTTTCAATAGAGTTGATGACAAATATATCATTGATTTTTAAAATATCATAACATAAGGCTCCTTAGATGATATACACTCATGAGTCTCGAAATATTCATGTCCATTTTGAAAGGCACAAATAGACAACATTTCATCAATAGCACGCAATTAATCTGTCGCCTAGATCCTCCTGTTACCTAAATCCGTCACTTAAATCTAACTGTGAACTTGTTTCATCTAAGAATCACCTAAATCTAATCTTTACCTAAATCTTTCACATTAATTCATCAAAGTTTTGCCTCAACACCAAAAGGTCACCTAAATCCATCTGAGTACCACATTAATACAAGCGTCCAACAAATCCATTTAATCTTATCTACACCAAAGAGTCCAATAACGCCATCAGACGGCCAGCCAAACTCATTCAGGTGTCACCTAAATCCCTGTGTTAAATTAGTACATCTATGTAACACCTAAATACATCTCAGTAAAACTTAAATGCTCGTGCCACTTAAGTACATCTGTGTGCCATCTGAATACATCGAAGTGTCACCTAAATCCATCCAAGAGTCACTGAAAACCATCAATTGGCGACCTAAATCCAAGTGTCACCTGAATGCATCAAAGTGTGACCTAACGCTTGCTGTCCATCACAGTTACACAAAAGATTCCCATGAACTACGTGCGAGACGGGGAGGGTGTGTGGAGATTTTTGCCGTCTGGAGATATAGAACCGAAACTAAGCTTCAACCAGGAGCCAACCATTGACCAGAACTGCACCGTTGTGGGGTTTGGAGAGCCTTTAGCCGAGCCTGCGAATTGTGAAGATGCTGTAGGATACAATTCTGTGTGTTTTGGGGTAGGCACTCAGCTTCTTCAGTGTGCATAGGGAGGATGGTTAGGGTTATAGTTCTGGGAGAAGGGTTAGGTTTATAGTCTGGGGGAATGATTGTAGTGGTGTTTGGAGAGGAATGTAGTGTTATAGTTCGGGGTGAAGGAAACAGTGTATGCTTGACTAGGATGGTCAGGGTTATTATTTAAGGAGGACAGCTATAGTGATGCGTGGGATGGAGCGTTAGGGTAATGGTTTAGGAAGTAGGGATGTGGTGTGGGGAGGAAGGTTAGGATTATGGGATAGGAGGTTAAGATTATAGTATAAGGGGTTAATTGAAGTGATGCTTCGGGAGGAGGGTTAAAATTATGGTATGGGAGGATGATTATGGAGATTCATGGGAGGGTAATTTGTGTTTTGTTATAATAAGGTGGGTATGAGGCAGCTCACGTATGATGTTGGAGATGCTGTGGGAAAAAATTCACCATGTTGACGAAGGAAAAGGATTAAGATTCTTGATTTTGCCTGGAATGTGTTTGTTTAATTTCTCACGTTTTGTGTGTCATGATAATGTTTTTTCTTTCAAGTTCTATATACAAGATGAAGGGAAACTTTAACGGCACCTCTTTTAATGCCAGCTGAATAACAGTCATGTTCTGCGTTTTTTTTCGTCGTCACCACCACCAGCACCGTAAACAGGATACCTGAACAGTACATACTGTAAAATTCTGTTTTAAAATTGCAATTTTTCTGCATTAATTGAAATTTCCTCAAACTTTACCATATTACAAAACCATCAATTCAAAAAATAAATGAAAAGGATCCAAGCACTTGATTTTAACACAGTTTTCTCGCCTCAATTGAAGGGCAAATATGCACAGTGCCCTAACCCACAAATCAGAGGTCAAAACTGGAGAGTGGATTAAGTGATAATTTCACCTCATAGCGGCGTAGATGTCTGGCAGGGAAAGAGGCCTAGTTCCAAGTTCAGTTCCTAGTTCAGTTCCTAGTTAGTGACTTGGCTAGGAAAAGCCAGTTTAGCAGCCCTGCGATGAACACCACGCCTCTAACTTGAGTGTCCTATAATTCTGTATTTTTTTGGGTTAGGGCACTCAACATATATGCCCACCAATTGTAACTCTAACTTTAGCTACTTCGGTGAACGAAACAATCAAGCTCACGCACGGAAATCAATTTAGCTTTGGTACACTAATTAAATTTACTTAGGTATACGAATTGATGAGGCTTAGGTGCATGAATTAATTACGCTTCGATAATCAAGTAAATAAATTTGAAATACGCAAACTAACAACGCATAGACACCTAAACTAAACGAGCATATATGGGTAAATTTATTTAATGAGGCTTAGGTAATCGAAGTAATTCAACTTAGGTACATGAATTATTCAAGTTTGAGCGCACGAATACATTAAAATTAGGTGCACCAATTAGTAACTCTAACATAAACGAATAGATTTAAATTAATACGAATTACAGCAGCCCGAATTATACAATTTTGATATTCTAAATTTGAACAAATTCAAAATTCAATTCAACAGATTCATTTTGACAGATTAATTTAAGCACATTAAGGTCAATTTAAACGAATTTAATATAAAATAATATAATTTGAGCAAATGAAATTTCAATTGAACCAACAGCCTTTTTCTCAGTTACTAGACAAAATCGCTTGAATCTCTTGTAAATCCTTTACTTCTGTTTAGAATTAATTGTGAAAGATTACCTAATGTGATTGAATTTATAGAGAAGTATATAATATGTTAGTTTTTAAACTGCGACTTGTTATTCAATTTGGTTTCCGAAAATTTTACTTGAAACTGAAAATACTAAGAATTCAATTGAGGAAAATTTGAGCAATAATTGGGGAAAATCAAAATCTGAAATTATTTAACATTGTGTAATTTAGGGTATGTTGTGCTGTTGTTGTGTGCTGTGTGCTGTTGTTTGTTTTTGTGTGAATTATATTGAATGGTTTCTTTAGCGAAGTAAAATAAACTCGCTATAATTGTGCACTTCGTTATCTGGCAATTCACCAATAAATGTTTCACAAAAATATCACGTATGTGTTTTTTATCCACTCTTCGATGGAATCCATCATCTACTTTTCATTGTACGCAACAACATTTGCTTACAATTTCAAAGATATTTAGAACCCAACTCAAGAAAAAAGGCGTGTTGTAATACAATTCCGTTGAATAGAAGGGTCTCCCTCTGTGATTTGCGTTTTCCGTTTTCTACATCATCAGAGGAGCTTGCTCGCTCGCTCCCGAGAATGTTCGCTAAAGGTTATCCATGAGCTTAAAAGCGCCCCATCTTTTAAAAACCAGTCTTATTTAATAATACTTTGCATATAGTATTAATCGTACAATAATTCTGCTTGTTCATTTCTTAGTTACCTGCTCTGTTAGTTAGTCAGTCCGTAACGCGTTCAGTTTTTAGATATAAGCGAATAAAGGGAACCAAAGACCATTGCTGTATCTATACTATAGCTTGATCATAACTTTTACTCTCGAAGAACATGTTATACTAACATTTATAGTTGTTATATGATTAGTTGTACAAATTATTATTCATATATTTTACTTTTTCATTCAAACGACAATTTTGCCCCTGTAAGGAATGACTATCAAAAAGTGGAGGCGCGGAGAAACGCTCGCAGAAAGCGTGAAAAAATCCCAACGAATTTTCCGAGCGTGCCGCTCCGCTTGCTGTGTGAACAGCCGAGCGTTTCTGCATTCAAACATGTACAAGCATTATTGCCGCTCTGCTCCGCGCCGCTCCGCTCTGCTTGCAGTGTGAACAGCCGAGCGCTTTTGCATTCAAACATGTACAAGCATTATTGCCGCTCTGCTCTGCTCCGCTTACAGTGTGAATAGCCGAGCGTTTCTGCATTCAAACCTGTACAAGCATTATTGCCGCTCTGCTCCGCGCCGTTCCGCTCTGCTTGCAGTGTGAACAGCCGAGCGCTTTTGCATTCAAACATGTACAAGCATTATTGCCGCTCCGCTAAGTTCGTAGTGTGAACCGCACCCTAAGATTGCCTTAACTGACGTGACTGGTTTCTCAGGCTAGTGTGTGTTGCACTACCAGACACCAAGGCTAGTGTAACGTGCACCACCAGACATCAAAGCTAGTGTAATGTGCACTACCAGACACCAAATCTAGTGTTACCTGCACTACCAGACACCAAGTCTAGTGAAACTAGGGTATGCAGACCTAAAGACTAGTGTATCTAGCATTTATTAAGCAAGACAGCCTGAAGAACATAGCTATGGATATATATTTAATTTTCAATTTTGAAATGTTTACAAAATAGAAAGTACTCTTATATTTGTGCCGTGATTCAGCCATCCAAAATCTAAATTTTTGCACATTCATTCAAAATATTAAGCAAATTTTTCTCTTGATTTCAAACGTACACGCACCACCATTATAAATCAACATATAAATAACCATTCAGCCATTAGATTTGTTTTTGGAAGGAATCCATTGATAGTTAAAGTAATGATGCTCACACCTTGAATAATCCTAATTATTTTTCGCCTTAGAATAGCGTTGGCGGTAGGATGACCTAGAAGTCACTGAACTTATTCGGGCCCACAGGTAGCTGTATTCAAATTTGACCATTGTAATAGACTTAAGAAATTATCTACTTTTGTATCGCTTGTGGAAAATAGATTGTTCAAATTGTTTAAAAAAGTATCTTAACTTGAATTCAATTGTGCAAAAACTCTACGGATTTTGCACCGAACATTCAAGTATCCCTCCAGTACATCTCAAATGCAAACGGGAACAAAGTCTATGGATAACGGTAATGCTCTGTCGCGTATCGACTTTTGAAGAGCATTCCGAAACGTAAAATCTTTTTGAAATCACCAATCTTCAGAATTCGTTCTTTCACAAACTTGTCTGTGAAATTATTACGATATTTAACTCATAACTCGTACACTCGATTAACTTGTTTTTAGGAACGTACGAGAAGGTAGTGGATTTCGGTGCATACTTTATTGCAGCTTCAGTGAGCCGAGCGGGAAAACCTTTGTACGGCATCAAGTTAGTGCAGAGCCAGTTTTAAAAGAACTAGACATTTTACATTGAATTAATGAGGTTGATGAAACAACGCGTCAAGTAACAATTCAACTGGCCGCCGATGTTACAAAAACAGTTTGCCATTTTTTCGCGAATTCAGAACAGAATTACCAAGAACGTGTTATTCAAGGGAACTTCTAAAATCGCGGTCATCAATCTAAGGTGAGATTTGCCCGTGTCGGTCACAGTGGAACAAACATGAGAGGTGAAAGTTAAGTGGGCGTTGTGGCAAATGCTAAAATAAAAAAATAAAAAAGGAATGAAAAATTTTTACTTTCAGAAATGTTGAAACGTTCAATGCAACACTTTCGAACAGGTTTTGATCATTTATTGATATGAATGTCCGAAATTTAAAAACAAATCGTTAACAGAAAACTAAATTTGTGTGAGGGATTGAATTTATGATTGAAAGGGATAAAATTGAGATATAAAAACGAGTAGGTCGTAAAAATGCTCTAGGGTAGTAATATGGTTTATAAAAAATATTTACTCTCTTTTTCTTTAAATTCTAACGGGAAACAAACTCAACAGCCAGGGAATTTGCATGAGAAAATAAATATGCGCTCTTTATTGAGGGCGTTTATGAGCAGATTTTTATTTGTTCACATTTCTTATAAGTGAAAAAATGTATTCGAACAGTGAAGTCGGTTGCCCAATTCTGCTGCTTAAAACCCAACCAAACCAAGCGTTTACAACGGTAGAAACGCAGTGAACGTGTTAGAAATGTTCAAAACTATAAAAAAAATTATAATACACGAAATACGAAAAAATAAATCTAAAAATATAAGAATTTTTCTTTGTTTAAAAATTGGAGTGAAATTTTTGAGAGTTTTTAGAGAAGCCAGTATTGCGGTATCATTTAAAGATAGGTGTGTAACTCGTCACAAACAAAGATTTTTGCTCCCATTTCACAAAAATAGCAATAATAAATGATCATTTTAATTTCATGATGAGAAATTTTCAAAATGCTGAAAATTTTCATTTTCCATTCATCTACCTTTCGCGACAGTTAATATTAGTTGAATTTATTTAAGAAACGTGTTCTAAAGAGAGGAAATAGGAGAGCTCCATTTAGTATGAGGTTAATGCAACGGGAAATCTACGCCTAAGGTGTGTTCCTCACACCCCGCCCTACGCGTAGAAAAAGTGTGGTGAGGAAAAAGTTAATAAAAGAAGATGAAATTAGATAAAAGATGTAAAATAAATAAGTAGGTTTGAAAAACTTAACAGCAATGAATCGAAAAAATGCCTAATAAATCATAAGCCTTTCATTTCAACAAATGGATGGCTTACATAACTTGCTCGCCACCTCATATTTTCTCCTTAGGAGCGTTAATTTCGGATTTAATAATCTCCTGATGGAAGAGAACAGAGAATCTATGTACAAATTGTGTGCCCAGAATAGATCCTTTCGAATTAAAGCAGCAAGTTATATCATAACATGGAAAGGAAATAAATCATAACCTGGAAGTGAATCATAACTTGCAAATGAATAATAACTTAAAATAAATCATAAATTGCAAATGAATCATAAATTGGAAATAAATCGTAACCTGCATATGAATCATAAATTGGAATTAATTTGGAACTATGTTTTCAGGATTCTTACTAATTACCACACTTATTTAAAGCATTATATTTCGACGTGTGTGCCGTTTAGAAATTGTTTAATTCATAAAATAATTTAAACAAACGAATTACATGAATAATTCACTAAAACACGTTCATTAAACTCCGACCTTCAAGTCAATCATACCAAATTTTTTGTAACAGATAGAGTTTATTATAGACAACTAACAAGCACGTGTATATTAGCACACTGTCAGCTTTTGATCTAAATAAAGTCACAAATTCAGAAAAATCCTTGAACCATCACATGAACAACCATAATAGACGCTGCAGCAGACAAATGAGAAGAAAACGATTCAGTTAGGTAGTTAGTCTAACCTATCGCACCCAGGATATCCTCTAAAACTCTTCTCAGCTTTCGATAAAACTGTGGGACTTTTTGCCCTCATACTTACTTTGCTTCTTTCATTTGCCATGCTTTCTTCGCTGTCTCTGCTTTGTCCTTTTTGCTTCTACTGAACCTGTTATTTCTACGTGCTGGGTGTCCTGTTTTAGAACACGCCTTGTGCACAGATCCGTTGTTTTCTGCTGTCCTAACTAGTAGATTTTTTACTTTCAGTCTCTTGAGATCACCTCTGTTGTGGCCAAGGAGTGTTAAACTAGCTCATATAATAGTAAAAGCATCACATGCACAAATATAATGCATTTCAAGCCATAACATTGAAGGACTATATTGCTTACGGGTTGATCGCAATTTCGATGCACTCATGATATACTTCATTTGGCGCATATGTGCTATTATAAGCTTGTACTGCTTGCATAGCTGAACAAATCCGTTCCCTATATATTTTTTTCGTACCCATATTCATATCGAGACCTACGTCATTTGGTCAGCACATGGGAGCCTCGACTAATACAAATAACACCCAGTTAGTGAAAGTTTCAATCAAGTATCTTATTAGTTTAATAACTGATAAATTTTAATAATGCAAGGGTCGCATTCAGGTGATGTAGTTTACAAAGATAGGACGTGCATGAAGATCATATATTTTAATATATTAAGGGTCTTGTATAAGTAATATAGTTTATTACATTTAGGCACTCAGAGAGTTGATATAGTTTAATAAGTTAGGAGTCCTAAAATAGTTGAATAAATTCGGGGTCCCTTGAATTTAATATAGTTTAATAAGTTTCGGGTTCCAATAGCTGAAAATAATTTAATGAGTTTGGGATCGCATACATTTTATTTATTTTAATATGTTTGGAATCAAATTTCGATAATACAGTTTAATAACTTTTGGATACCACAAAGTTACCCGAGTATTACAAGTTTGGACCGAATGAAGTACATAACTTGAAGAACACGGGTACCTTCAAGTTCGACGCAGAACTTCACATGTGTTCATCGCCTCAAGATCCACTGCGTGATATTTTCGCTTCAGTAATTATAGATATCAGAGCGACACCAGCACACGCTCCACTATCATTTTATCTGGATATGATATCTCCTCAAGGTTTCCCAACGCTCACAAAGATTTTTGAGCAGCAACACAACTTTACCACCACACCTGCGCGTGGTGAGAGCTGAGTCACCAATTCTTTCATCTCTCACCATTGCCTCAGGTACCTTATATTCTTGCTTTATTCCATTGCTTATGTTATTCTTACATTGCTGTTTTAAAATTGCATTATTATTTCAATATGTTTTTTTTCTACAGCATTGCTGATGCTGTGTGCTATACCGACAAAATAGTTTGAATCGTTGAAAATTCCAACCTGAACGGTCGTACTGTGTTATGAATCTTTTTCACTCAAGCGTTCTGAGAGATATACTTTCTTTGTGCACCTAAAACCTTGCAGGTGCGTTGGCTTGATAAGACTTGTGCGTACTGAAATTACGATATTTATCTTATATCTAGCAACCTCGACGGAGACACCTGCTGGAAATGTACATGAAACTGTGGATTTCGGCGCACACTGCAGGTAGCTTCAGTGAGCTGTTCAAGGGGATCGAGCGGGAAAGCTTCTGAACGGCATCAAGTATTTTTTAGAGACGGTTTAAAAAACACTTTTAATTTTTTTTATGAATCAATAAAGTTCCCAAAATAACGCATAAGGAATCATAGAAACGACTGACCACGGATGTTTTAAAAACAATTTTTCAATTATTTCCAAACTTAGAACAGTGCTGCCAAGAACTTGAAATTTAATGGAGACTTCTACACTTAATCGAAGAGATGGTTGTCACGTTTGTTCAATGGGAACTAGATTTATGAAATTCGGCATATAAAGGTATTTTTCGAAATAAGAAAGGGTCATATTCCAGACTTTTTCCTATTTTCTCCGTAATTACGGAGTCAATGTGGGAAAATAGGTAAAAAATTAGAGTTATTTTTAATTTTTATCTCCTCTAAAAGTTATTATCGTTAACCTGCTATACGATAATCGTATAGCAAGGATATATGTCTTACTGAATGCGCACAAAGTTGCAGCATGGCTGGCTGGAGAATTGTTTTGAAGTTCACAATAGTTTAGTTTTAATAAAATTTCACATTTTGGTTTCAAAAAGTCATGTCTCTTTCCGTAGGTTTTTCAATGTACCTATAAAATTACTATGAATGCAGCCATGCAGCACCTCTTTGTGCATATAATGAGACCTAAATAATTCCTTGACGATAATAATTTAGTCTCATCAGAGTCCGCGTTCCTCTTTGGTTTGGTTTGACGCACGAAAATGAACTTCGGTGCGACGAACGGCAATTTTCTTTTCGACATGCTGGTCTTCTTCGACTCGATGAATGTGCGCACCTGGGAACTCAGGGCTTTTATAACCATAGGAAAGGAGGGGAAAGGTGGAGAATCAGCACTCGAAGTTGATAAATTGCAAAAATTCTCAATCAGCTAATAGATAAATACAAATCGTACTAGAAATAAACCGTGGATTAACAAAAATTAGTTTACCCGACGTCCCACATGGGCTGGCTGGACGGCGCTGGTCGCTGCGCTCGAACCCACCCCCTTCCCGGCCTCGTTTCCCCCTCTTACGAAGCAAAGAACGTTCTGTACCTTCGCCAGCTTGTGTCTAACCGTTTCTCTATCGATTAGAGCAATAAAAAATACAGATTTTTCCAGGGCATGGTACATGCGCTAGATGGTCGGAGCTGGCTGCTGCGCTCGAATCCACCCCCCTTCCGTTCTGTAACTTAGCTAGCTTGTAAACTAAGCATTTCTCTAGCGAATAAATCAACAAAAATAACACGAGTTTTTCGGGTTTTGGATAGACGTCCCTTTTAAGAAATTCATGGAACCACAGCTATCAAGCAAAGGTAAGTTTACCAACCTCGGTCTGAAAGGAAGAAAGATAAGTGGTTGGGGCGAAAAAAATAGGAAAAATGTTCATCAGCCGATTAGTGTCCTAAGTTCATTGACGAACCGTAAGAAGAAGACAATAGCTATGTCAGAGATTGAACATACAATTGAGAGGAACAAAATAAAAATCTATGGGCAAGTAAGTAGAAGGAATGTTTGAGGGAAATGATATGTTTGCAATCGCCATCTAATTTAAATATGGCTAACAGTGCAACGTGTTAAAATACTTAACATTGTGGAAATTTGCTAGATTAAATTAACTTATTCTCTACATTCAGTACAATAATGTGCAGATGTTTTAATTTGAAAACATACAAAGAATACGCAGATTAAAGAGCGAAACTTCAATTTATGTTTGTTTGAATTGTAATAAGTTCGTCAGTTAGATCTGATTTACTTTTTCAATAATTTTTTGTTGGGTGCCATCATAGATATTATTTTCTCTAGAATTAGAGCCGTCATTGTTCAATTCTGTTCTCCAAATATGACACTCGAGTGATCTTAGGATTCAAATTAACACACAATATTGTAGGACTTGACATACTAATAAAACGCAAAATACCTTAAATACTCCTTCAAATATTCACAATATATCGTACGTACTCGCAAACTGCGTTGAACACACCGTATTTTCTGCACACAAAATATTAAAAATATCCACAGTATACTATAAATAGAGATACAAACCTAAATTTTTACAGAATACTTGGAAAAACTCCGACCTACAAGAAGCTTTGAAAACACCCACTGAATATTTGAATTACTCTCATAGTCGGGAAAAAACTTCTAATACGTTGCAAATGAAGACAGAACACCTCAAACTGTTTAAGTTACTTGCAAACGTCCGAACATGGTAAAACAACCCGTAGAATGTTAAAAAACGCTCAAAATACTCAACAAATAATTCGAGAAAATTGGTAAAATATTATAAAATAGCTGTTTAAAAATTATAGCTGAATTTTTGCCAGTTTTTTTGGGTCATGAGAAGCCAGATATCCGATGGTATTTATTAGTAGGAGTTTTATGTCTTATACACAGAAATTGCAACGAAATAAAAGTAATAAATCAACGTTTTTATTTTATGGAACTGATTTTTCCAAAAAACAGAAAATTTCATTTAATGTTGTTCAACAATTCTTGTTAAAACATTCATGCCAATTTCTATATAATAGTTTGGATGCACATTACTAATGTCTGGTAAAACAAACAGAACCCGTTTTATATTCAACCGAAATCCACGCCGCATAATACAGAATTATCCGTCAAGATGCAACAGATGGTGCCGCTGGGTCTCCTATTGACCATCTTTGCTGAATTTATGCAGGTAAATAGTTTGGTGATAATGAATTGTAAATGTATTGGTGTTCCGGCCCTTTTCAGTATTAGGCCGTACCAAACGCGGATGGGGTTCGTGAGTGACGAGCAGCAACGTGATTCATAGTTTATTGGTACTTCAGAGTAGATACAGGCTCGGTAGTTGGCAAGAATCAGAGAGATCAGACAATAGGTGATAGTACAAGTCTTCTACAGCGCATCTGTGATCTATACAGGTGCCTCCTCTAAGGTAACGCGTCTTCAACTGGACAGTGATGACTCTGTCTAATGTGATCTCCACGACAGCGCACCGACAATGAACGGCGCTGTCTCTTGCTGATGCTATTTATACACTGTGAGGGCGCACATAATGCTCCCCCCAATACAAAATTCTTTATGACAATAAAAAATTTTTAAATGTTATTCAATTAACTTTGATTTTCCCTTGACTATCAGTTAATCTTACAATCCGTCAAGTCAATTCGAGCAGATCAGAACGTATGACAAAATACATCGGATACAAAAATACATCGCACAATTTATTTAACATATCAGAATATCAAAATCAAACATCAAACGCGTACTGAATAAATCAACTGAAGTTATAGAATACCAGTTTTAATACACAAGACACTACAATACGACACTGGCAAGTTCAAACCGTCCTACGATTCAATTTAACTTAATAATAATTGAATAATAGAGAAAAATCTACGGATTTCAATACCAGAATTTAATTATCTCGTGTCACATTTTTCTCGCGTTACGCTGCTGAAAAATGCTTTGAATATGAAAACTCTCCGATAAATGCATTAATACAATTAAATTCGCAAGTGATCGTTACATGATGAGTATATAAGTAGTTATTCTGCCTTTCTGCTTTTCAATCATTACAATTAAAATGGTTCTTCGAATTATCAAAAAGCTCTCGCCCTTAGCGAACTACTGATGAACAAAACATTTCCATAGGGCAAGTAAAACAACAAAAGAGTTATAATATCGACAGCAAAAACAGAATCCGTATAGAACTTTTTAAAATACAGCATATAAAATAAAGATAATCTAAGACATAGAGGTTTCTTACTCCGCGGGAGATTGGAATATCAGAACATGATATTTAGATCTATGGTATTCAAATACAAAATGCGGGAGCCTAGAATTGTAGCGTTACACGCTAACTTGAGGTGAGACTGAAGGGATCTGCCTAGGACCGTTACAGATTTCTTTTAAAGCGGTTCGACGCAAGGCGACGTCCTCACCACTAAGTCGGCTAATGACCTTGTGTAGATCCCGTTTTATATAAATAATCATCACCGCAAGGATGATGGTAATTACTGTGTAAAGAAGCAACATTATGTCGCTTAACTGGTCAGGAATGAGATCAACTCTCGTTTCCTCAGTGTGTCGGATAAGTTCATCCGAGATTTGGCCATTATTTGCTTTTATCGCGGTTAGGATGGTATCGACATTGACATTCGACACTCTATTGCCCATCTTAGCGGGCCAGAACGCAGCTATCAATGCGGGGATTAGAATTGTGATTTATTTTAATAAATATTTATTTTAATCACATAAACGTGATGAAGAAATTATGACTTTATAAATGTTGATGTAGAAAGGTAATTCCTCACTGGCTATTGGTTGGAAAAGCAGCAATTTTGACTATGAACACCAGTTCGACGTGTTCACCCGATTCAAAGACTTTAATTCGAGTACGCAACGGGGATTCGAGGTTCAGGAAGACTCGAAATTTGCAGCAGGCTTCTTGTAATACTTCCTTTCGTATCTTTATTCCGAAGATTATTGTTGTTTCCTGCGGTTGCCACAGTTGATTTACTCCGGTGCACATCGGGTTTTACGTATTCAGAATAAAAAATGAAAGTCTAGCGTTGTGGTATTGAACGCTAACCTTAGGTGGAAAGCAAGTATTTGCTGATTACAATGGCATTAATCGTTGATCGATGGATTGATTAATTAATTAATTGATTGATTGATTAATTGCTTGATTGATTGATGTTAGATAAGTACGCTACCAAGTACTAATTGAAGGTTCAAAGTGTATGTGTATCTTGTAAATCGGAGTGTGCAAAAATGTTCCGGAGTTGTTCAGGAATCGCTCCAGGAATCTGAAAAGAAACGATACAGCTTATTAGCATGGCCCCAAGTCTAAAGTAAACAATTTACGTTTCATACTAAGATTTCATACTAAGGCACGCTTCATTCGTATTACGACACACTCATTCCGACCACAGTCTCTGGCATTGTTGCCAAACAATCTGCGACAGAGGCGAGGGAATTCTCGCAGTTGCGCATACACACTCTTGTGTTGACATCTCCACTCAGTTTATCAATTCTAGCTGACGGCTTGACGAGCACGGCTCTGCTGTCGCAATAACAATATGACAACATCCTCACTCATCATCTCGGCTGAAGGTGTTTGCGTAACAGAAATATTTCCTAGAGCAAGACACACATAAAGTCTTAAGAACTCAAGAACGCACTTACAAGCTAAGAACTCATAGAACGAACTTACAAACTAAATACCATTGAAATACATATATTGAATGGCAATCTCGGAATAATTGAAAATGAACAGTTACAAACTAGGTTCACAATTTTACCTTTTTATCCTATCTAAAGGCAGTACATGGTTTAAATTCGATCGGATAATCTTGTTACCAATCCTAATATCTGCATAATTTTTACCTAATCTTTCAATAATACAAGGGCCCAAAAAATTCAGCTGTAATTTATGTTTTTTGGCATGATTTTTTACGAGTACACGGTCCATCACTTTTAAATTTTTATCGCGACGTTTCATATTTCTATAGGCAGTTCTTTCAATTGTGGCGTTAATGATCGCATTTCTAATATTGTTAACTACAATAGATGATTCTTTAAATTTTTGTTTTTGAAAATCTTCATATGAAGTCGCAACATTTAAATCTTCTAAATTAGTAGAACTGATATAAACACACGTATCTCTACCGAAAACCGTGTATGCAGGTGTATCTCCTAAGGTTTCGTTATAGCTATTATTAATCGAATTCTCTACAATATCCAGCAAGCTATCCCACTCATTATGAGTAAGAAAATTTAGATATAGCTTGAGCAGGTGTCGAATTTTACCATTACATCGCTCGACAATACCGTTTGAAAAAGGTGAGTAACCCAGAACTTCCCTTTTTAAGATAGACAGTCCTTTTGCGAAATTTTTTACATTAGATGATTTAAATTCCAGGGCGTTGTCGGACAACAACACGTCTGGGGTACCGAACAGACAGCAAAAATTCCACAGACAATCTGTGACAGTCTCTGTACATCGGTCACTAGTCGAATATAATTTGACAAACCTGGAAAAAAGGTCGATAATCACAAGAATATATTTGTTACCATTGTCCGTCATTGGTAATGGACCATAGAAATCCATGCTGACAGTTTGAAAACATCGTGTTCCAATTGGAGCATTTAGAATTTTAATAGGAGTCGAAATTCGTGACTTTAAAATCTTACAGATGTCACACGATTCAACAATTTTGCGTGTAATTGTCCTTTCGTACGGATGAAAATATTTTAATTTAAACTTAAACAAGGTATGATTTAAATCAGTGTGGGATAAATTATGGATGAAAAGAATTGTCTGGTGCAGCAAAGTATATGGCACCACACTAGTCAGAATGGTACTGGGTCTGTTGTCAATTCTTCGTCTTTTATACAAAATATCATTTATAATCAGAAATTCATTCATGTCAGTATTAGGAACTTTAGTTGCATTCTCTAGGGCATTCTTAATTTCAGAACAAAAGGGATCTTGATCTTGTTCACGTTTAAATTCGTCCAGCGACCAGTTGTCATTAATACTTGAATGGTCTGTAGTCGTATTAACTCTATCCAGTCTGCATAAGCTCGTTGTCTGTCTGCTATTAAAGTCACTGGGTTCACGTCTGGGGCTTTCAGCAGTACTGTTGTTGTTTCTTCCGTCATCACTTCCTGGGATTGTTTCCTCGAACTCTCCCTCAGTCACAGGCTTGTTACACTTGCTACTTGCAACAGCGGCTTGGAGCCTTGTTACAACGGGAAAAGTCTCTACATCTGGGGTTAAATCAGAACATGCTGACAGTTCTTTTTCTGTTAAAGGGTTTTTGTCATGATTTAATCTACTTAATGCATCAGCGGCACTATTCGCTTTACCAGAAAAATATTTTAATTTGGCATCAAAGGCTTGCACATAAATACTCCATCTAGCGAGCGTGTTATCTTCGGGCAATTTCTTTGAAAATAAAGGAACTAAAGGCTTGTGATCGGTATATATGACCAGATCATATCCTAAGACAAGATATTTGAAGTGTTTTAACGCTTCAACTATAGCGTACATTTCCTTTTTCGTAGTTGAGTATCGACGTTGAGTGGAATTCAACGTTTTAGAGAAAAATGCGACAGGTCTCATGTTTCGAACCTTATCAGTAGATGATTGAAGTAAAACAGCTCCTATGCCAACATTTGATGCGTCACAAAATAGATGAAATTTTTGATCAAAGTTTGGGTGACTCAAAGTGGTGTTTGCGCACAATTCATCCTTTAATTTTTCAAAAGCGCTTTGACAATCTTGTGTCCAATTGAAATCGACATTTTTCTTTAGAAGATTATAGAGCGGGCTTGCGATACTCGCAAAATTTTTTATGTACCTACGAAAGAAATTTACTAGACCTAGGAAGGACTGTAATTGTTTCACATTTTTAGGAATCTCTAAGTTCTTTACTTTGTCAGTACCGGTGCTTCTTGTTCCCATTCCACTAATGGAATGTCCGAGATATTCAATCTCTTTCTCGAAGAAAGCACATTTTTCCGTCTTTATTGACAATCTAGCGTTTCTTAATAGTTCAAGTACAACTTTTATATCGGCAAGATGCTGTGCCTTTTCTTTCGAGTATATTAGCACGTCGTCCATAAAAACGAAAGATAGTTTTCCTAGAACAGGAGATAGCGTTTGGGTCATTACTGACTGGAAATATGCAGGTGAAGTTTTTAAACCGAAAGGTAAACGATTGAACTCAAACTTCTGACTACCAACTGTAAATGCGGTTATTTCTTTACTCTCATCGGTCAGTGTAATATTATGGTATCCTGACCTAAGATCTAATTTCGAGAAATACTTTTGACCATTTAAACTATAGAGAAGCTCGTCCACGCGCGGCAGCGGGAAGGATTCTTCATGAATTACCTCATTTACTTTGCGAAAATCAACTACCGGACGTATAGTTCCATCTTTCTTATGAACTACAATTATCGGTGAATTATAAGCTGAAATCGATGGTCTAATGATTCCATCATCTAACATTTTTTCGTTAACGACCTTCAAGTCTTCCATGTAACGGTGGGCAATACGATAGGGAGGGACATTTACAACATCCACGTTAGGTTTCAAACGTATTTTGTATGGTTTAATCGCAGCAGCAGAGATCGATTCATTGTCTATAGTGATAACATCTCTGAATTCGTTTAACAGACTCAACAATTCAGGCTTCATTTCATCATCATTACACTTGATATCATCATTATTTAACTTCCTCCGACCACGGGCGATTTCTTTGGAATCAGAAATGTACTCTTTGTCAACAACCCCTGTGGTCCCGACAGATTGACTATTAGTGTCTTTATTATCGACATCTAAATGACTGTCCTGAACAACACCAGCTGCCTGCACAAAGGTACTCATTCCTCTTTTTAATTCTCCTTGTACATCTGACAAGTAAACTTCGGACTCAACTTGATCCTTTTCCACTTTTTCTAAAGTACTTATAATTGCATTTTCTGGTAAGACAATCGCTCTGTCGGAGCTATTAATTAATAACAACGGAATCTTTCTCCTATTGTTAACTCTCACAATCGCTTCGGCGACACAAACGCCTTCTTTTAAAGTTGCCTTCTTTATTATATATTCTCCATTTTTACACTTTCCAACATGTCCAACATGTTTCAGAATTACATTGGGAGCAATTTCTACGCGTCGAGTATGAACTCTTAACGGCTTGTGGGAACTGGTAACTGCAACTACGCCTCGAACAGGCTGGTTTTCTCTCTTACCATCACTTTTTACTTCCTCACTTGCTTTCTCAGCAATGCACGTCCTTTTCTCTCTTAGCTTATTTAGGACTTTTTTCTTAGCTCTGGACGTAATCGTGTCTGCCATGAGACACTCAGTATTCTCTATTAAATACTCGAGACACTCTGTCTTTTTCTTTTTTCGTCTTTTTACCTCTGCAAAGGGAATTCTCTCTTCTTTTATGATTAAACATCTTTGTTTTAAGTCTACAACGGCATTCTTGTCTAATAAATCACGTCCAATAATGACGTCATAATTGTAAATACCATCTTTAATTATTAGAGCATTTGTCTTTAAACTTACTCCGTTTTTTAACTTTAGGACAAGCTCTACCTCTCCTTCGACATTACTTTTAGCATTAACACCTTTTATAGTCAGAGAACTTGGCTTCACGTCATTACTTATCTCATTAATTCTGTGGTAGCTGATTAGGCACTTTTCTGATCCTGAATCAATCAATGCATTCCACAGGTCTGCATCTTTTCTCAGTACAATCATTGGTTTATGACTTTTTCGTATTACAAATAATTCATTCTGGCCTGTTACTTCTACCTCTTCATCTTCTTCGTATTTACAAACGTTCGTCGTAACATGGCTTTCATAGTTATCATGAGCGTTTAAATCGCTCAAATCGCTTAGCTCCACCTCTCCCAGCGATTCATATCTATTCTGACATTTTATCAGTGGATCAACTCTCTCAACATTTTTAACGAGGGAACCTTCATCACCAGAATTCTCCTCGGGATTTTTAACGAGGGAATCTTCAACACCAGAATCCTCCTCGGGTTCACAGGGCATCACTGTCGTAGAGTCACACTTAGTTATAGTTATTTTAGTTTCCGTTTTATCATCGACGTTACTTCTATCGGCAATGAACTTTTCTCCACTGCTTATGCTAAAAAATCATTTCCACTGTTAGTTTGGTAAGTTTCTACCTGGCTTTTTTCTGGTACTCGAGTTTTATACTGTCCTCGCGCACGGACACGATCAGGCCTACCTGGTCTGTTGAAATACTCTCGTCCTGACCGACAGTCTCTTGCGTAGTGTCCTAACTTATTACAACGAAAACAAACTACATCACGCAGCGAATGCTCGGCGGCTGTCTGACTTGAACCTGGTTTGTACCAATCAGTCGGTTTCCTAGCCACCCTGGTTTCCGACACACCTTGGTTTTGACAGTTGCACACTTGATTGTAGCAACTCGAGCAACGCTTTGATGTCTCCAATGCTTGAACTTCTAGAGTTCCTAATTCACGATCAACAAAAGATTTTACATGAGGTCTAGCACGGTAAGTTGGTCTTGGGAAATTGGGTCTCCAGTAGGGTCTGCGCGTCCTACCTCTACCTTGGAATCTGCCTCTTGTCACGGTATGCACTTCGGCCTCATCATAGGCTGCATCAAAATTTGATTCGGATGAAGGGTCATCATCCTCTGCACAATAGGTTTCCACAGATCTCTCAGATCGAGTCGCTAAGATTTGCTTATCTTCGGGAAAATTTCTAATTACAGTCACGATTCTCTGAAGGAGCTCTTCCGACGAATTAAATGGTTTGTGAAATAATTTTTTTGAAAAATCTTCCGTTACTAGGGGATTAATGATGGCCATAGCTAATGCAACAATTAAAGTATTCTCGACATACTTATCGAGAGCAACAGGATCGGGACAGTTTACTACATACGGGTGGGCTCTGTTCGAACACTCAGGGCTGTTCATTATTCTGTGGGTTAGCTTACGGATTTTGGACAATATTTCTACAAACTGACTCGCTAAAGCATCATTACGTTTTAGGCGTACATTATTCAGGTCACACGCAACTGCGTGCAAAGATCTTTCGCCTTTCGAGACGTAAATATTTTCTAACAGGTGCACGACTTCTTCAAAACTCAATTCATATCCCTCACTGATTATGGAAGCTACAACGGCGTTGAAGTCGCCAACCCGCTTGTCTGCAGTTCGCAACAATAAATTTAGCTTCGCTTCCTCTGAATTGTCAGATAACATATTAAAATAGGCTCGCACATTCTTTATGTGCGTTTCGAGTGACTTATTTTCTATGAAGTCAGGGTCAAAACGACGCCTTCTACCACGGTATTGGGGAAGATCCTGTCCGGCAATTACTACACTGGGTATCGGACCGACAACAGAAGTCGTTACACTGGTAACTGAGCTAGTCACAGGGACAACTGTGGTAGTAACTGTACTAGTTACAGAGGTAACAGTGGTGGTCGCCATCGTGAAAAAAATAGGCACTGACACTCTTCCTACTCGGGTCACGTAAGGGGTGTTTCTTATGTACTCGTACTCGTCAGAGTCACTGCCAGACATGAAAACACAATATTCTTAGACCTCCGATTACTTTTAAGAAAAAAATTGTTCTCCACACAGTAAAATTTTCTACATGCAGTTGATAATATTCTACACACATTTAAAGAAAGTATTTTACACACAATAAAATGATACTCACAATTCCCGTGGACTTAGAACAGGCTAATTGCTAATTACTAATTACGTGAAGGCTGGCACCACTCTGAATGGAGGTAAGCTGCTCCAGCTTACTTTTATATGCTAAAGACAATGGGCGCCAGAGGACAATGGGTGCTAGAGACGAGACAATGGCTACACTTCCTTTAACTGTTTCAGAGAACAATGGTTCCGCGCGCACGCTTACTGCGCTTTCGCAATGCATATGCTGCTCGCTCTCTGGCTACCAGGAATCGGCTTCCGCGTTGAGGCTCTCCTACTTACTAAGAAACTGCATGCTCACTGCGCTTGCACTGCTGAGTGATTACTGCTTAACTCCTACTCATTAATTTTATAATGATCATTAATTTGAGCTCATGCTTATTTAATTCGCAAGCAACATTATCGGCGTACACTTAACTTAATATTTTGGCGATGAGTAGATCCCGTAGCTCTTCTCGTTGCAGATGACGATGGGTAGATGCGTAGACCGTAGATGTGGACCCTCACTTCTTCTTCTTTGAGTAGCGATGAGTAGACTGGTGAAGACTGCGTAGCGTGTAAATTTTCGATTATTTTTCTCTCCTTTCTTTCTCGAAGTGTTTCTTGAAAGAACTTCGATTTTCTGCGCTGACGTCTTTCTTCCTTTTCTCGATGCTCTGAAGTAATGTGAGAACTACGCGACGTTACTCCACAGGCTGACACTCTTCACACTTAAAAGCAGAACTGAAGATCAATTCTTGATGTCTTCTTCTTCAATGGGCAATGTGGATATCTTTGATGTGGTATCCCCATACATGGGTCACCAAAATGTTCCGGCCCTTTTCAGTATTAGGCCGTACCAAACGCGGATGGGGTTCGTGAGTGACGAGCAGCAACGTGATTCATAGTTTATTGGTACTTCAGAGTAGATACAGGCTCGGTAGTTGGCAAGAATCAGAGAGATCAGACAATAGGTGATAGTACAAGTCTTCTACAGCGCATCTGTGATCTATACAGGTGCCTCCTCTAAGGTAACGCGTCTTCAACTGGACAGTGATGACTCTGTCTAATGTGATCTCCACGACAGCGCACCGACAATGAACGGCGCTGTCTCTTGCTGATGCTATTTATACACTGTGAGGGCGCACATTGGTAACAATAAAAATGAAAACTTCACATAGTGCAAAGGACAATATAACATAAAAATTGCGAATGCATTAAGGGATTTTCTCCCGCTTATCTTTGATTCCGATTTATATTGTTGGAAGTTTTTAGCAGGAATCCTTTAAGTTTTTTCGTTTTTAAATCGTGTGTCTTCACTTATGTTTATTCCTATGACAAAATCTTTTCAATTAGCCTGCACATAAAAATTTAAACAACAGTCTTGCTGGGAATTTTTCGAGTGAAAAATAATGAATTGCATATTTTTTATACTTTTGCATACTTATTATCACAATCATGATTATTTACACCTCTACCCTTGTTTGAAGTTCAATGCCAGAGAACTTCAAAGCTTTTTGTTTCACGTTTGGCAACGGTATAAAATATTTTTGTAGAATTTATGTACATAATACTTATGTAAGAAAATGTTATATATAGAAATAATAAATATTTTAATGACAAAATGGTAATCACATTATGCGATGTATTACATATTTTTAAAGTTACTCAAAATATCTATACATATTTTGTAGCTAAAAGTTAAAGAACATGTAATACATTGAACAACGTGATTATCATTTTCTTATTAATATATTCATCATTTTTAAATATAATTTATAAAAACTGTATACATATATGTATACTAATGAATTTACAGCAGGTATACACTCGCTTAAAAGCATCATGATTGTAATTGACGGCGTTATTTTTTTCGATTCACGATGTACAAAATTAACGACATCTAAAAGAATTGATGTACATTACACTTATGTATCTCGGGTGTAGCTCCAACTTGAACATTGCGTCATCATTTAAATCACGAATAAAAATAACATTGTTTGACATGTCAAAATTTCCGGTAAATCCCTACTGTAATAGAAAGTCTGGTTGGCATGTGAAGAAATGTCTATTAATCTGCAAAGCGAGACCAACACGCGCATTAAAACTATTTTATTTTCACACGATTTATACAAAATATGTTTCCATGCTCAATTAGACCATTAGCCTCGTATGAATGTTAGCTTAGAACTACCATCTCTCTAATAACTTGATTCTTGCTAGCCGCAGAGCGCTAAGCAAATGTGATCGTCATAGCTTTCAGTTTTTTCGCAAGAAATGAAAAACTTCATTCTGCTACATCGAACTGACGACTCGAATGTATTGTTCAGTCTAATTTCAAAGAAAAATAGTATAATTCTGTAAAGCGAGACCAGGACGCGTTTTACAGCTATTTTAAGTCCACACTATTTTATTAAGCATAACTTGTTACCGTGCTAAAAAAGACCTTGAAGCTGCCACTCAACTTATCACAAATGCCACAGCACATGTTGAGAACTGCGCCACCATTGCCTCACTTCTAGTGTTGTGCCATTGTCTTTGTTATTGCATTGTCATTGTTTGCAATACTTCCAGACGTGAGCGAAATTTTTTCTATCGAATGGCTACTTCAAGAGTGTTTTATTGTCATGAATATAAAAATTTATCGTTTTTCGAATGAAATTCAAGCATGCAACCGTGAGCAGCATAGCATCATTGCCCGATGTTGAGTTGGCTATTGCATTGCGTTGGATATTTTGATCTGAACGATGAAACTGGCACGTACCGATTTGTGGCAAGTGTTCCGAGATATTTAATCTCATTGGTTCCAGAATCTTTCACGTCGTCGGTTTGTTAAAATTTATGTGCCAAGTAATTGCGATATTCAGCTCACATCTGGCACGCTTGGTGAACACACCTGCTTGAAACGTACGTGATGCTTGTGTATTTGAGTGCACACTGCATTACAGTTTCGGTAAGCAGTCACAGAGGTTACTCGGTGAGCGGGAAACCTCTGTACGAAGAAAGAACTTTCATTTTTCCACATTCCAACATTAACGTGAACGAAAAACGTGTAAATACACATGATTGATTGACTACAGACATTCTAAAATATTTTTCATTACTTTCAAATTTAGGACACTGTTGTCAAAAACCTGTAGTTAAAGAAAGTTCTACAAGCCCGGATATTAGTTGTCTGAAAGGTTTGTATAGAACAATCTCCCGTTTTCCTTATTTCTACTCATTGTTCTTCTGAGGATGTTATTTCGAACTCTGTGATGTAGAAATATCTATACTAGAATTAGTTATTTTTTAACACACTGATATGATGCCGCTTCCTCCAGTTGCATTGTGTTTTCCGTATTTATGTTTTGCATTTCTTATTATATATGGAACAGTTAATCATGATACCACCATTAGGTGCTTTTGTAGTTTATATTTAGAATTATTGTGCTCATATGTTACTCTTAAGCAAAACCAATCTATTACCGTACTTTAATTTTATCTCATATACCAAATATTTGTGTTATTATTGGGCATACAGCAAAAATGTGAAACTTGAAATACTTCTTGGACTGAAACTCGATTTCTGGAAGAACATGAGAAACAAGCTCATTTTTGCGTGTTCCAGGGTGCTGTTTTCTATCATGATTTCTATTACGAACAGCACAGTCGTCTGTTCGATGTATTAAATAGAGTGATTTATTTTTGCGAAATAAATTAACCGTAAAAATTTATTAATCATCGTAAAAAATGAAAAGATCACATTTGTTAAACGCTCTGCGGCTAGAAAGTATTAAGTTATAAGCAGAAATAACTACATATTTCAGTAAATATAATTACTACCCTGGCTCACTACTCCAGATGTAAATTGTTGCCAAAATGAACGTCATTCGTTCTTCTATCTCTAAATATAAACACATCATTGAAAACAAACGAAATCATAGCTTAAGTTTCATAAAACAATCATCTCACGCAACGTGCAATGAACAAGCTTTGAAATTGATTCCTAATTTTGTGTTTGTTTATTTGTTTTAGATGCGCGTGTTGTGCAACGTTTTTAGTCAATTACTGATGGCCAACCTACTGTTCTTATAACTTGAAAATTGATAAGATAGGTATTTCAGTTTGTTCTGGTGAGTGTTATATGTCTTTTCTTTTTTCTCTTGACAGAAAATATTTTCCTCGAAGCATCATTAACCTTTTCAACTTAGTATCTTTGTGTTACGAAGTATTTAAAATTCTCGTAGATGTTGAGCCTTGCATGTACCCCCTTTTTTTCTTTTATAGCGGTTACTACAAAGGAAACATACGTGGTGAAAGTTTAGGAAGTGCTGAGTCGAAAGCAAAAGCAAAGAGAAAGAAAAACATTTAATTGAAAAAATTTACACATGACATGCAAAACAACAAAAAGGGTAAGAAATATTTCTTAACTTAGGGTCTTAAATTGGTAGACAACCATGAAGAAAATGACAATCGCTATGCGATGGTTTTATCGTATAGTTGATAGAAAAAATAGAATAATTAAATACAAGTGCTTGGAAATGTGGGAGGGGAGGCCCTGCGTTTCATGAATGTAATATAAAATGTGTTTTCATTTATGCTAAAATCTAACGAGGTTTGCAAGCAGTGTTGACTCCAAGACAACATTCTGAAATTCACAATACAAAATTAATGTAAGTTTTTCGTTAAAGGAATTTATGTGCAGTCTTTTATTGGAAAATGTGAACGAAATATTTGCGTGAATAAAAACTCAGATTGTAAAACGAAACTCTATATTTTTTTTTCGTCGAAAGTTGTCCCCTGAATTTTTTTATTTTAACTATAATTTCTTGTTCGGTCTCAAATCAAATAATATTTTCGGATAATATTGAAGGATATTTTTTCATTTCATTGATAATTTCTTTTAAATCAAGAGAATTCAGGATCTAAAATAATGCATTATTTTTTAAAACTTAGAATACAAATAAAATATTCAAAAAAACACCCTAGCTACGCGTAATAAAATTTCTTGCACACTCTCAAAATGCCTGACTTGCCCGCAAAATGCATAAAATGATTACAAAATATTCTAAATACTCACAAAATGCACTATATACCCACAAGATGTCCTGAATGCTCATAAAATACAATAAGTGCTTACAAAATGTTGTAACCAAAAACCATAAAATTCTTAAATTATTCAGAGAGTGCTTGAAAAACTTACAATAACCTAAAAATACTTGTAACACAGTCCAAAATGCTTAACCTATAAACAAGCTAATGAAAATATTTCAAACCCTCATTGAATATTCACTAAATACTCAGCAAATTTTCAGAATACCTACACAATACGAATAGAAATATTTAAAACGTAAAAATTTACTTAAAATTAATCTTGTATATATAACAATTTTGGTTTTGGTGTATAATGATAATAGTTCAATTACTCATATATCCCAAATGTAGTGAAGTAACAATAAGAAAACAGTGTTACTAAATATTAACTTAATGTAAGTGAATAAAATTAATTGATTTCAGACATCAAACATTATGTCTTATATGCAAACCTTATATGCAATGCTAAAATATTAAATGTGGTGCAATGTATTAAATGAACTGCCACCAGTGGATAAAATCGGGCAGCATTCTAATCAACAAAACACTAAGGTTTCTAACAGAACCCGTTTTGTATTCAACAGAAGAACACAGCCGTTTGCCAATCAACAGAAGCGCCCATCAATATGCAACAGATGGCGTCGCTGGATCTCCTGTTGACCTTCTTTACTGGATTTGAGCAGGTAAATCTTTATTTGATCAAGAATTGTTATTGCAATGCGAAGAATATTCATTATAAAGGCTATTTTTATAAGAAATATGTTGTATTAAAATCAAAAGTATGTTTGCATTTTCCAGTCAGTTGTGTTTCGGAAGGTTTTCATTGGAATGTTTTAGCGGGAGTTCTGCGAGTCTTCCATATTTTTTAAATTCATTAAATTCTTTTTCGTTTAAGTAATTATAACGTTGTCTGTTATTTTTTTCTCAAAAAGAAGATTTTCATTCTGTATTCGTATTAGAAAGTTTCAGTGGGAACCTCACTGGAAAACTATTTAGATCAGAAAATAACTGTATATTTTCCATTTTTGAACTACTTTTTATGTCCGTAATATTGACAGCGGTATTTTTATTCAGATTTCAGTGCTAGAGAATTTCGAATTTTGTAGTTCACGCTTCGCAAAATACGTTCAATTTTCAAAAATTTATAGATAATATCATCTAGATGTATATCTTCAATTATTTTATATAGCAAAATGGATTATGTTACATAATGGGAAAATCTGGTCTATGATATTTAAAGGAATAGGTCAGGGCTTAGGTTAGGGTGAGGGTTATTAGGGCAATATTTGGGGCAGGATGATATAAAGGTTCGGGTTCAGGTTAGGGTGCAGGTCAGGGCTCAGGTTAAAGGTTCAGGAAAAGGTTCAATTTATTCTTAGGATTGGTTGAACTCTGACATAAATTCAGGTCATGGTTTTGGTGCACATTACTGTCTGTTGGTGCCACGGTTGGGCTTCACGGTTGGGCACAAAATAGGGTTAGGTTTCAGGTTATGTTCAGAGTTCGAATTAAGGAATATGATTTCATTCAGGGTAGGGTTGAGGATTGGTTAGGGTTAAGGTGAAGATTCGGGATCTGGTTAGGGTTAGGGTTCAGGTTGAGGTTCAGGTGAATGTTAAGGTTCAGGATAGGGTTACAGTTCAAGTTAGCGTGAGGGTTCAGGTCAGGGTTGTGGTTCAGGTTAGGGCTTAGGTTAGGATCCAGATTAGGATTAGGGTTTAGGTTGAGACTTGGGTTCAATTCAGGGTTAGAGTTCAAATCATGATTACGGTTGAAGTTAGGGTTAAGGTTTAGCTGAGGGTTAGGGTTTAGGGTAGGATTAGCTTTATGAGTTTTAAGGTTCGTTAAAGCTTAACGTTCATATGAACTAGGATTTGGATTTAAGGGAAAAGGTTTATTTCACCTTTAGTGTTAATTTAACTGCCGTATTTTGTGGTATAATAAAGCCCTGACATTGCACTGTGTGCTATTCCGTAATTAATTCATCTGAATATTTGTAAAAATTATGCTCTGTATGCGAAAGGCAGGAAACACTTGTGTGGTCACACAAGATTATTATGATATTGACTTCCCATTTTTGTCTCTTTAATAACTTGAAAGACCGGAGTTATGCAGGGTATAATTCAATATGTTCAAGTTTTCAATACTAACCATTTCTCAAATCCAATGATTATCAGCCAAATGTTTTTAACTTTATTATGGGCGCATTTTTCCATATTTTATGTGATTTTTCAAATCCGCTAATATTTCAGCTGAATTTATTATTTTGAATAAATTAACCCTATACATGAAGAGTTAGTGGTTTTTCACTCAAAATTGAATGACTGTTTTCAATTTCTGCCCCATTTTACGAAATGGTGTGCAAAAGGATGCAAATACTTCGTAGTGCATGTAAATACTTCGTATTTTTTAGAACGGTGTGAATTTTTACATCACATTTTAGGATCGCATACATTTTCAGACTGATTTAATTCTTCAATTTTCAGGTTCTCTGCGAGCGTGGAAGCGCTGCGAGAAATGTCGTCGGAGACATACAAGAGAAGGTGAAACATCGCGAATTTTAACATATATATTAAGTAGAACATGTGTGATAACTGCAAGTATGAAAAGTACGAATACCAATTAAGTTGGTAGTGGATAATACCATGAAATATTTTCTGATTGCTTGAGTACTGGAAAGCGGGTGATGAGCGTAAAGAGGTTTCACTATATATTTAATTTTTCCTAATTTCATCCTTGATATGTCCACACCAAACTTATATATAAGAATATCCGGTATTATTATACAATAATACTTCGTCATATGCCCACATAAACTAGTATTCAAATGACAGGAATTTTAATGTATATATTATATCTTCACATGGCAATGCCAAATCATTGTATTGCATGTAAATATCATTGTAACCATTAGGATGGAAAATAATATTTCTTGCTGTTGTTTGTTGTCCATCAATTTTCCCTTCTCTCCTCAATTTGCTTTTTACCCCCTTCCCCCCCCCCCCCCCATCAATTTCTCCGGCATTCCCCAATGTTTAGTTCACTCCCTAAGTTCCTTTTCTCACTCCCCAACTTCCCCCAGTTCACCACCACGGGCGGCACCGCAGTGCAGGGGCATCTGTTCCGCCAGTGCGCTAACGAAGCGGCCGCCGTAGAAGGCAGCCTCTACTCCATAGATGTGACCGAGCGCGCAAGCTTCATACGAGCTGTACTTAAGGAGGATCAAGACGTCGCATGGACGGACGCGGGCCTTGAGTCTGATGAAGGGGTCGTGCAGTGCGCTATCAGGGCCCACGAAGTTGGTGAGTGATCGGCGCTAGAGATTCTACCCATATTACTGTCATTATAACCATCCTCATTAGATCAGCACTAGCATCAGGTTGTCATTGGCATCACAATGAGGAAAGAACGGCCACTTGTTCGAAAACGCAGAAGATTGCAATAGGTAACAAATTCAACAAATACAATACACCTAGGCTTATATGGATGATTACTATTCAGTCCAGTAGGGCCTTTAACAGTTAAGAATTTGTAATTGGATGCATGAGATTCAATAACGTAAAAATAACTAGTTTTTTGATTTATGGGAAAAAACGCAAAATTGACTGGTTTTCTTCAAGAGCTTTCAGAGATTTTTTGTTTTACAATCGTGATTTGTGCGTTTATATGTTTAAATTTTGACTGCAAATGATTCACCGGCGAATGTCACGCATCTTTGTTCAACTTTACAAGCGTATGGGAAGTCTTATGTAGAAGAGCAGACTTGAACCCTCGTTAGCGAAACATATTTAAATAGAAAAAGTAACGAAAAAAACTCAGAAGAAAAAGAGATAAGGAGATATTTCTGCACAGCATATCCTTGATCAACATTAGGATCATAACGAATAACTAAAAACTCAATTATTTTTCGAAGTAACTTAGTGATTAATGAAGGCATTATTGCCCCTGAGAGCGCAACGTAATATAACGACATTATTAATACGAGACATCAGAACATTCAATCGACACAAAAAATGAGTACGATACAGGGTGTATATTAGTATAAAAAGAAACACAAGGGTCACAATAAAAATCATCTATTTGCACTCAGACCAGCTGGTTTCGACTTTTCATTTTCAATGAATGCTTCTGAAACAAAAGGACAAAAATTTTTTTATACACTCAAAATTACAAAGTATTAAAAAAAAAACACTTGTAACACTTCATAGGAAATTTACATGGGTCCTTGTTAAAAAATATATATAAAAAAAAACGAAAACTAAACTAAATCATTGGGTGTACAGGGGCACGGCAATTTGATCGGTGTTGAGCTGCGGTCTATGTTTGGTTATATAAAGGGATTCTAAAATTCTAATATCTGACTCCTGAGCTGATCCTATGATTTCAAAATTATCTATAGAGAACGAATGATTGGTCTGTTCACAATGATGTCTGGAAGGAGAATGCGGCAAGGATGCTAGAGGCCGGTTTCTTCTGAAGGAACGGCCTATGTGTTGAAAAAATCTGATCTTCGACTGTTTCTGAGTGCTTCCGATATAAGAACTCTGGCAAGTTCCGCACGTAAATTTATAGACAATATTCGAAAGCAATTCAGAGGGCAGCCTGTCTTTATACCTAAAGAATTTTTTAATTTGGAAGTCATTCTTTGAAGCAAAAATAAAGTCAATCTGGGGGTAAAATTTAGAAAGTAATTTCCTGAAATACCTAATCATTTCTTCAGATGAGGGGCCTATGTAAGGAAGAGATATGTACACCTTACATTTACTTACTGTGCACAAGGTTTGTTTCGGACGAGAAAATATATTGCATAAAAAATCACGGACAAGCCTGTCAAATAAACCGTGTGGATAGCCGTTGTCAGAAAAAAAAGATTTTAAAATGATGATGATGTAATTTTCAATTTTTCAAATCGTACTTTGTCGCGCAGAGAAAGATTTTTATTGTCATTTGGTTTATATTTCAATCTACCAGTGAGAAAGTTAAATTTTTTTAAATATTTTTTGTCCATTGAGAAATTCATCAGAGTGCTGAAATCGTGTGCTATTGTAGAAACGGAAATTTTGACTTAGTTGCAAATTTGGTCAAACAGAAGGCATGCGCTGCATTTTATGGTTTTAGAGCGAATAGAGTTTTTTCTCCAATTTTTAGTAGGGCTGATATTGCCACGCTAAAAAACTTAGGTTCGGATGAATCCATTGTCGTATGTTCGCCGGATAAAGGTAGAGGCGTAGTACTATTGAATAAAATGGATTATGTGCAAAAAATGATGAATATATTGTCCGATGGAACTAAATTTCAACTTATGCCTAACTCAGATCCGTTAAATACAGTGGTGAGACTTGAAGATAAAATTAATAGATTCTTGAACTATCGAGATTTTTCGCTTGCCCGCACTTACTCTCTAACCTTTTCACGAAAAGGAAGGAAACGAAAGGGTCTTATTCAGACATTTATTTCAGTTTAATTATTTTATCAGGTGAAGACCTCCAACGGGAGGCATAATCTTAAACTTAAATTTCGGTTCCGCTGAGACCTCCAACGGGAGGCATAATTTTAAGAAACTTAGATTTAGTTCAGTTGAGACCTCCAACGGGAGGCAAACTTTTAACAAGGTAACTAACTAAGGCGACTCCACCGTCGAGGCTGTCGCAACACTAAAGTTCAAAACCTAGACGAAGAAAATAACCCGTAACTCAGACAGCTGCCACTTTTAAATTTAATCGTCTCTCCGCAGTGCGAACGCAGAGTCAACCACAAGACTGCTGTGACTAACTTTTGAGGTAATCTAGTTGTTGGTACTAGATAAAAACAATATAGTAACTGTGGCATGGAAAATTAATTTGAGCCAGAGAGACGAGAGACCTCCAGCTTCCCAGTTGCTCCAGAGCACTTCAGGGCACTCATATTAAGAAACGAGCATGGTCCCCAGCAGACCGGACCCCGCACGAGCGCAGCCACAAGCGTAGAACAGCCCCCAAAGGAGCGGCCGAACCCTTCCAAAGCAGAGCTTCCTGAAAAATTGAGAGGTTGAGTTTTGGAAAAAGCCTATCATAGATAAAGAAAATATCAAGAATTGGCAATAGATACAAAATAGGAGAAAGTGAAACGATGAAACTAACGTACGCACCCTAAGGAAGTGCCGGAGCCTGAAGCTGATTGACGAACAGAAAAGAACTCTCGGAAAACAGGCGTAGTAATCCCCAGGAACGACCTTGGCAATACTGTGGAGAGAACCGTACGCTAAGGTTGCGTTCAGTAACAAAAGGTGAACTAATTATTCCAAGATATCTTATAGCACAATAATAGATAAGTTAAACCTAACGGCTCACCTAAAAACTGGTAGTCTTCAGTGATTGCAATCGTTCAGGCAAGAAATAGACATTTAAAGTGAAATACAGTTGAGTAATTCACGCTCCACGCAGAATAGTAAAGGATAGGTTGAGACTTTGATGCTTTCGAAAGAAGGAGAAATTTAACTGGCAGAGCACTCTCTGGAGAGTTAAAAGAACCTCCCCTTTCAGACGAGTGAATACCTTAAAACGTACGTCAATTTGATTAACTTCAATTTAAGGGTAATATTTGAGCCTTAAAATTACAGTGGAGCGCAATTTAAAGAAAATGGGTGTTAAGAACACAACTAAACAAACCAGAAAGAAATCCTACTTCGTAACTGAAAACATAGAAAAGATGAATCACAGGAAGAATAGAATGGCCCGATTCGCAAAACTGATTGTCACCAGGAACAGCAGCTGAGCACCAAGATACCACCAGGTAACCAAGCCAAGCCTGGCCACGAACCACGGCCGCTCGCAGAGAGGGACGTCACTACGACTGATGGTGACCGCACATTACCAGAGCACGCGCCAGAACACAAGCGCTCATGGAGCAGGAGAAGTGGAGAGTCTGCCGGACGGAATCCTCATCCGCTAGAGGTCACGTCCGGAAAGCAGATGTTTTAATGTTAAGACTTAGTTTGAAAATTAAGAAAGTAACTAGAAAGGTTTTTAGATATTCAAGCTTTGAATTTTAAAGATTCTACAATTGTCGAAAATTCGACACACTCCCACAACAGGGCAAGAGCGTGAATTATTCTCGCAACCTGGCTAGACATTTCTCCGCTGCAGCGCGCCTCGGGCGTCCCAGGTCCGCAGCAGGAAGCAGCTCCCTCTCGGGCACAGCCTCGTCTCTCTCTGACAGAGGCGTGTACGGTCTAATGCCATCAGCGTGAACTTCCATCGGATAGAGAAGCGAGATCGCATACTCTCCAACAGACTTGTCACCCCTAATGACCTCAACCGAACGAGCTTTCCCGTCCGCACCCCGGAACAACCTGGTAACTCGTCCCAAAGCCCAAAGCGGTCTCGCCTTAGTAGGAGATGAAATTAAAACTATGTCGTTTACTTTAATGCGATCAGCCCAATGTGGCTGGTAATGGTCCACTCTACGTTCACGCAGGGAGAGCAGATAATCATGATAATATAGATCTCTAAATTTAGCTAAAGCCTCCTCCCTTCGTTCTAATACACTTAATAAACTTGCTAGGGTCGGCTTTACCAATTCCGACCCCACATTTGAAGAAAAATTAAGGTTACAAGTAGGTGAGAATTTCAAGAAAGCATTGGGGGTGATTATTTCTCGCTCGTCAGGTGCAGTTTCCCTGTATGTCAGAGGGCGAGAGTTCACAGATTCCTGCACATCAGAAAGCAAGGTTAGAAAGGAAAAGTATTCAATTTTTCCTCTCCCTATTGTTTTATACAAGCATGATTATACTACTCCCAAGAGACGTTCCCAAACACTCCCATACCAAGGAGAGTATACCGGAATACGCACATGGCGGACGTTATTTTTGGCCAAATGAGCATCTAATAAATTATCGTTATGGGAAGCATTAATAAGCTCGGCTCCCTGAATGAAAGATGGAGCATTATCGCTGTAAAGAGCAATAGGCATTCCATATCTGTTTGCAAATCTCGTGAAAGCAGAAATGAACGAATTTGAGGACATATCTGGCACCAACTCTAAGTGCACAGCTCTGACATTTAAGCAAGTGAAAATTAAAATATACATTTTTGTTGTTCTGTCAGCCATTCGTACATGAAAATGGCCCGAATAATCCACCCCTACATTTTGGTAGGGATAAATGAACTGAGTTCTATCTTTGCACAAGTCGGTTGGTTTTGGATATCTGAACGGTAATGAATTGAATTTTGCACAAAGAGAACATTCTTTCAACACGGCCCTTATAACAGGCCTGCCCTTAGTAACCCAAAACCCTTGATTTCTAAGTACGTTTTGGGTAGAATTTACCCCTAAATGATTACACTTCACATGACAATTTTTAATGATAAGTTTGGTCAAATGACTATCACGAGGTAATAGTACGGGATTATTAACTTCGTAAGGAAGGTAGGTACACTTACCTAGACGACCCCTGGAACGAATAAGACCGTCATCGTCAATGAATAGGTTAAGGTCCCTTACTAAAGGAGGAACATTAGTTTCACTATTCATGTTTGTAAGAAACATGAATTCTTGAAGCAAGTATTTACGCTGTTGATTTTTGAACCAATACAGTTTAGCTCTGTTCAAGCAATCGAATCTACTGAAAGTTTGTTTTTTGATTTTGAAAAAAAGACTGAAGATTCTAGCAGTGACATTGATCAGCTTATCGAAGTCTGAATATGTATCTGCAGGGAAAATTGGCTCTTCACTCAGAGGAGATTGAGCCATGGAAGAACATGTCACCAATTGGCGATTAGCAGGAGATAAACAGTTTAAAGTGTGAACAGGCCAAGGCGCACTTTCCTGTAAAAATGCAGGACCGTACAACCAAAAATTTAATTTCGAAGTAAACTCTTTTAGCGATAAGCCACGCGTTAGCAAATCGGCGGGATTATCAGCGGACTGCACATACTTAAACTCACATCTAACATCAAATTCTTTTTCTATATTAGAAAGAATGAGAGAGATATCTCTGACGCGATTGCGCGCAAAAATGTTTTTAGTTCGAACATCGCGATTCAAAATCCAGCTAATAGCTATTTGAGAATCAACAGCAATTTTACAGGTCCTAACTTTAACTCTCTTCAAAGTTTTGAGAAGTTGATAGAAACATTTCAAAGAAAGGAAAACTGCTAATAGTTCAAGGGTAGGAAGAGTTTTAGATTTGATGGGTGCAACTTTCGTTTTGCTAAAAAGCAACGAAGGTTGACCGCTACTCTCGCTGAGAGCATAAATGCAAAACCCGTAGTTGGTAGTAGAAGCGTCCGTGAAAATGAAAAATTCTAAATCTTCGAACGAATTCAAGCAATGGCGGGGAAACTCAAGAGAGCTAACTTTATTTAAATCTTCTTGAAGAGAGCACCAATTTTTATTTAAATCAGCCGGTAATTCATCGTCCCAACCCAGCTGGGTCTTCCACACTTCCCTCAACAAACCCTTGCAGCGTACTGTTATCGGAGAGATCAAACCGAGGGGATCAAAGCATTTCGCTAGTCTGGACAAAATTTTCCTTTTTGTACCCTTTTCACTAAACTCTAGTTGATTCACTACACTCAGAGTATCTCTATCTTTACTGTAGGTATAACCAAGAACTTTAACACTAGATTCAGTCTCCTGTAAACCAACTTCGTCATTCTGAAAAGTTTCCTGCAAACGAACATCATTCGAGGTCCATGACCTCAAGTCAAACCCACCGTCTTTCATACGCGACCTGGCACACTGATAAATTTCAGTCAATTTCTCGCAGTTGTTTCCTGTGACAAAAAGATTGTCGACATACATACAATTCCCTAAAAAGAAATTGCAATCATCGTCAGGGTACTGCTTCAAGTGTCTTTTCACCACATAATTCAAGACAAAAGGAGAAGTCACGAAACCGAAAACTATAGAAGTGTATCTATAAATTACCAACTCTTCTTCTCTCTTCCACAATATACAAAACTTATTCTTATCAGATTCTTCTGCTAACTTAATTTGCAAGAATGCCTTACGGATATCTCCAATCATCAATATTTTGTCCATTCGAATCCCAATCAATAAAGAAAATAAATTTGCCATCATGTCAATACCTGCAAAAGCTGCTTCATTAAGAGACGGGTTCGAGCCACGCTTCACACTACAGTTTAGAACTGGACGCACTTTTGTGGTACAATTAGGATCCAGCTTCAAAACCTCACGATGCGGTATGAAAATCTTCGGCTCCGTACACTCGAGGGGCACAATCTCTAATACCTTTTCATCTAACTGTTGTTGAAACACATTATCGTAAGCATCGTACAAATTATTTTTTTCCAACCTTTGAATTACTTTATCTAATACGGCGCGAGCAACAAAGAAATTGTTATCTACCTTCGTGATTTTATCATTCCAAACCAAGCGCACATGATATCTACCTTCTCTAAATTCAATGCCTGATTCAAATTCATCTAGCTTCGTTTTATCCTCATCAGAACAAGCCTCATCTGAGAGCCCGATAGATTCTAAATCGAAGAATTTTTCAAGATTCCCTTCAACGTTGCTTTCAATTATACTGGCCAAGGGATCCTGACTACAATTCGTGGGTTCTAATACATAATTAACACATGCCTCCCTCTGGCGAGCTACTTTCCTTAGGTTTTTATACAACTGAATAGCTTCTTTACGCGACAAGAAATTTTCTACGTTACCGACAGGTATTATTTTATTTCCGTAAGAAAACGCTGAGCCATTTACGCAAGGAATCAATTGCAAGTCTGGTAAATATTGTAACAAATCTATACCCATGATACCATCCAATTCCACTGTATCGGAATCAAAAGTCGAATTAAATCCGGTATCTGCAAGTTTGTGTTCTTTAGAAAGATTAGAAATAACTTGGGGCAAGCCAGGCACAGTAATTTTCATTTGAAATTTTTCATCAACGAGAATAGGCGCTTGCAAAGGTTTACGACCATTCAAAATGTCTATAGTTAGGCTAACCTCTGCAAAATTTCTAAATCCTTTCTCCAAGAAAGAGCTCACAGCGAACTGTGTCTTGCACAAATCATCAAAAGAATCTAGACGGTTGAATGCTCGAGCAGAAACGTATGATCTTTGACTACCTGTATCAACCAAGAGCCGTACATTCGTAACTTTGTTACCCTTGCCAAATGGCAACGTAAGAGTAGGTAACAAATATCCAGCCTGTAACTCTGACGCAACATTTATACACACATTACTCTGAGTAGTCAAAGAAGTACGAGGACAAAGAGCCACTATGTGATTCTTGCTAGAACAATTCTTGCATTCAAAATTCAAGTTCGCTGAACATCTGTCAGCCGAGTGTTTGGCACTCGAACACTTTTCACATAATTTGAGTTCTTTGCATCTATCTATTCTACTCTGCAAAGTCGGATAGGCTGCACATCTCAACATACTGTGACTCTTAGCAAAGCAAAACTTACAAGCAGCTCTTTCAAAAGGCAAGACAACCGCATTAGCGAATACAGCACTATCGCCAGATTTATCAGCGAACACTCTGGGCACCGGTTTAGTAACATAGGCTTCATGTGCAGTTTTAAGGCTCAACGTAGTGATAATTTCACTATAGTTGTCAAATAACTGAGTCAAACTAGGATAATTACATTGAAGTTTACGTGCCGCCTCCTGCCTGAAGGCCATAGGTAATCTCTGAAAAACCGAATGACTGACCAATGTATTACCGGCATGTTCGTTCAACAGGTCACAATTGTACCTTTTCAAATCTGACAGAGTCCCTCGAATTTCACTAAAGAATAACCGAACGTTAACAAACGAACTATCCTGCTTACACTGCAAGGAAAGCAACTTTTGACACAGCTGACTAACTAGAGCGTCCCTATCTAGGAACTCTCTCTCCAAAAGAGCCAAGGCTACCTCAAAGTTATCGTCGCTAACTGATAAGTGATCTACGAGTTTCAGCGCATATCCACCTAAGTAACTTTTCAAGTAGGTCAGCTTGGCAGCTGCCGTCAAGTTCTGTCTGCGACCTACGACATCATTGAAAACAGACAAAAAATTATGATACCTTAATCTGTCTGTTTCATCACCCTTAAAAACTTCTATTTTTACTTGCGGCAATTTAACATCCCTAACTATCTCAGAGGCAACCGCAGACCTCTGAACAGTAGTGCTATCGCCTTTAATTAACTCTGACAAATCCTTTTCTATTTGTAAAGAATACTCTGCCTGCTCATCTACCACAGAATTTAATTCGCCATCAGCCGTCTCACCTTTAATCAACTGATCAATGATCATGTCGTCGATGGCTCTCACTTGTTGAAGGTTGGCGCGCACGTCATCACAGAAGGCCGTCATGTCCCCCAGATCATCTTTAGCCAACGCGTCCCGCGCTCGTTTGAGCCCTATGGTGATCTTCCGTCTAAATACACCGCGTTTCCTGGTTAGGGAAGCTTTATCCATTCTGGGAAAATTGATTAGTACCCAAATACAGGACGACACCGGATGAGAGCAGGAGCAATATGAGCTGAAAAAGAGTTATTAAGCAAACGGTTATAAAGGGAGGAGGCTTGATTTTAACCTATGCTAGATAACTCGAAAAAATTAATAGATGAAGATGAAGAGAAATTAGAAAAGTATCAGTTTTTAGTATTAAAAGGTATCGAGATTTTTCGCTTGCCCGCACTTACTCTCTAACCTTTTCACGAAAAGGAAGGAAACGAAAGGGTCTTATTCAGACATTTATTTCAGTTTAATTATTTTATCAGGTGAAGACCTCCAACGGGAGGCATAATCTTAAACTTAAATTTCGGTTCCGCTGAGACCTCCAACGGGAGGCATAATTTTAAGAAACTTAGATTTAGTTCAGTTGAGACTTCCAACGGGAGGCAAACTTTTAACAAGGTAACTAACTAAGGCGACTCCACCGTCGAGGCTGTCGCAACACTAAAGTTCAAAACCTAGACGAAGAAAATAACCCGTAACTCAGACAGCTGCCACTTTTAAATTTAATCGTCTCTCCGCAGTGCGAACGCAGAGTCAACCACAAGACTGCTGTGACTAACTTTTGAGGTAATCTAGTTGTTGGTACTAGATAAAAACAATATAGTAACTGTGGCATGGAAAATTAATTTGAGCCAGAGAGACGAGAGACCTCCAGCTTCCCAGTTGCTCCAGAGCACTTCAGGGCACTCATATTAAGAAACGAGCATGGTCCCCAGCAGACCGGACCCCGCACGAGCGCAGCCACAAGCGTAGAACAGCCCCCAAAGGAGCGGCCGAACCCTTCCAAAGCAGAGCTTCCTGAAAAATTGAGAGGTTGAGTTTTGGAAAAAGCCTATCATAGATAAAGAAAATATCAAGAATTGGCAATAGATACAAAATAGGAGAAAGTGAAACGATGAAACTAACGTACGCACCCTAAGGAAGTGCCGGAGCCTGAAGCTGATTGACGAACAGAAAAGAACTCTCGGAAAACAGGCGTAGTAATCCCCAGGAACGACCTTGGCAATACTGTGGAGAGAACCGTACGCTAAGGTTGCGTTCAGTAACAAAAGGTGAACTAATTATTCCAAGATATCTTATAGCACAATAATAGATAAGTTAAACCTAACGGCTCACCTAAAAACTGGTAGTCTTCAGTGATTGCAATCGTTCAGGCAAGAAATAGACATTTAAAGTGAAATACAGTTGAGTAATTCACGCTCCACGCAGAATAGTAAAGGATAGGTTGAGACTTTGATGCTTTCGAAAGAAGGAGAAATTTAACTGGCAGAGCACTCTCTGGAGAGTTAAAAGAACCTCCCCTTTCAGACGAGTGAATACCTTAAAACGTACGTCAATTTGATTAACTTCAATTTAAGGGTAATATTTGAGCCTTAAAATTACAGTGGAGCGCAATTTAAAGAAAATGGGTGTTAAGAACACAACTAAACAAACCAGAAAGAAATCCTACTTCGTAACTGAAAACATAGAAAAGATGAATCACAGGAAGAATAGAATGGCCCGATTCGCAAAACTGATTGTCACCAGGAACAGCAGCTGAGCACCAAGATACCACCAGGTAACCAAGCCAAGCCTGGCCACGAACCACGGCCGCTCGCAGAGAGGGACGTCACTACGACTGATGGTGACCGCACATTACCAGAGCACGCGCCAGAACACAAGCGCTCATGGAGCAGGAGAAGTGGAGAGTCTGCCGGACGGAATCCTCATCCGCTAGAGGTCACGTCCGGAAAGCAGATGTTTTAATGTTAAGACTTAGTTTGAAAATTAAGAAAGTAACTAGAAAGGTTTTTAGATATTCAAGCTTTGAATTTTAAAGATTCTACAATTGTCGAAAATTCGACAGAACAAAATTAAACGCTTGGGCACAATCTCCGAGACTACTTATAAACAATTGTATGCCTCTGGCTCATCTCCTGGAATTCTGTACGGTCTGGCCAAAGTTCATAAAAATAATGTTCCTTTACGTCCAATTCTTGCAGCTTTCAATACCTCTATGTTCAAATTAGCAAAATATCTCATTCCTTTCATTGACTCGTATTCTACCAATCAATATACAGTAAAGAATTCATATACGTTCTTCAATGATATTGTAAAATTTCCTTGCAAATCTAACCATTTCATGGCGAGCTTCGACGTTGAATCTTTGTATACACCCAATCAAAAATTATCTTGGGAATCTTCGATGCTTATGATGGGAAGGCCCACGATGTTACGTCATATTATTGTGGGACAACACCACTTATTATGGTGGGCTTATCTTGGGCTTATGTCGCGTTTATTGAGGGATACTTCCCACAATATGGCCCATGATATATAACTGTTTATACAGGGACAATCCCACGCAAGGCCGATTATTCTGGGCAGCTCCCATGCATTATCTTGGCCATTTCCCTCAATAAACCTGATAAACAACAGAGATTTTAGTGGGATGTTCCCGCACTAATTTTTGTTCGATTATCGTAGAGTAAACCCACTTGCTATATTCGGTCACTGTTATAATTGGTAATTTCTATTCTTTTCCCTGTTCATCTAGTCTATTTTGAGTTGCTCACTAAATAAAGAGATTTGGCGCTATTTCAAACCATACAAGGAAAATAAAAAATTATATTCTACTCTATTGGTATATAATTATTCTATACTTCCTGTGCATCTTCTGTTGCGTCGGCCATCACGCTGGCACCTGGAAATAAAATACATTATATACAACAACGTAACTACTATGATACAGAAGCGTACGCATAATATCAACCACTACGAACCATGTTTGCCGAATTTTAATTATCTAGAACCATCCTATAAAAATTCTAAGTGAAAAACGACAAGTAGGTGCGATGTATTACTTTTATTGTAAGAGTACAATGTAACCAGGTGAAACGCGCAAAAATTATGACCATGCGGCAGATGAACACATACCTAGTGTAACCTATAGATCACACTAATTATTACACTTTTGTAAGCTGTGGATAATTTAATAGCTGATATAGCAACATCGCATGGTCTCAGTATGAAAAACAATACTCTACTAAACTGCGATATTTTACATCACAATTGAGCCAGATATTGTACGACGACCTGATGAAGAAAGAGAGGCTCATTAAGTAACTAAAATCCTAAAATAACAGTAATAATAATATACAATAGGCCTTTACCCCACAGGAGAGTGGCCGACCTCAGAGCCCATTCATTCTCCCCCACATATCACTCACACACACACACTTATATCCACATATCAACCCTCTGAGGTGAAGGGGGCCTCTCCGGTTTCCCGTGCTGCTTGGGTCAGAGCAACACGGAACTCCCTGTGACTTCTGCAGCCGAAGCCGCAACATGGTGAACCGCGCCCTCCCCCCCCCCCCCCCCCTTCCCCCCCCCCCCTTCTCCCGTTCCCCAGCAGCTCGGAGCTGAGCTCAAGTGCGGGGGGAAAATCCAGCCAGAGCTGCGTCAAAAACATTCATCCTTCTACACTCCTCTCCACCTTGCTCTATTAAGAGCACACTATTGCATCCTCCACTTTTCAACTCCTCTCGTACTAAAACAACTTTTCACACAGTTCATACATCCGGTTGGCAGTCTCCCCCTACTTCTGCATCCCATAGCCTCAAGCCATAATCTTCTTCACCAGCCTACCAACCCCAATCTTGTCATATGCCCAACCACCTTAACGTGCTTATCCACTCGCTCTTCGAGTAGTCAAATCACTCCTGCTCTCCACCTGACCTCCTCATTTCTCACCTTATAAAACAAGCTTACACCCACCATCCCACCTTTGTTCTCCCTTATTAAAATAATATACATCCACTTCAATATCGCTTACAAGCTCAATTAAGTGGGGGTTCTGAGTTTTTCTATGTCTCGTAGATTGAATTCATTACAGAAGTTTTCCCGTAAGCTAACTTGAAGAAATACGGAGAAAAACTACTTAAAACTAGATTTTTTTCGTGATCAAAAGTATAGGAAATAATTACCAGGTTTAATACGACGCTTTGCCCTTCCGCCGTCCCAGTCACGGGTTCCTCGCAACACTGTTTTGCAAGCTGCCAACGCCTCTTCTGTCGTCACTTTATGAAGACTTGTTATGCGATCTGAAATAAAAAAATTCAGCTATAGCTATTTGGAAATATAAATAGTGATACTTTCACTAAACATGGTCAGGTACCAAGCTTCAAATCTCAAATGAACCGAGTGGAAGAGGTGGAGGTGCCATCCCATGGTGATGCAAAGTGGAACGAATAAACCCTCCTCACTGAAGAGGAACCCTATCCCTCCGTTTTTTAGAGCATTGCAATATGATCAGCCATTCCGTCAAAAAACCAACGTAACGAAATGCAGACCGTACTAAATCGCGCACCAACAGTTAACACTGGATGCGCACACGACAAGCCAACAGGATTTGCATACAGTGACACATATACGCTCAATCCTTAACCATCTCAAACACGTAGCCATCACATCTGAGGTAGTGAAGACTGCACACCAATAAGACACCACTTTTGAACGCATACTTGCAGAAAATTTCGCCGGAAATCCGCACGACACCACAACACCGCTATCATGCACACGACACCGTACACGTATTCGAGGGCACAGAGATGTGACTACCCCGGTCCCGGCGGTTGAGGCAGGCAATTGGTTGCTCAAAGGGAGCAGGTTTGGTGGTGGGGGAGCCTTCGTATCATTATCGAGGTGGGGTCATTAAACGGCTACAAACCATGCTCCAGTAATTATTTAATCGAATTATACACAATTGCTAGTGTAAGTTAATACTAAATTTTGAAACGGGCTTAATAATTGACATGTTACGTAAATTTTAGCAAGAACTTCTAATAAGATCTACCTTAGTCGAAGGCTTGAATGCATGTAGCAAAGGCGTGACTACGATTGGTCACGTAAAACTAAGTTACATTAATCTTGCACTTGAACACAACAGAGTGATAGAACTAAAACAAATTATCGTTAAGAAATGGGAAAATATTACTTACCAACAATTGGTTTGCAAACAACGTGTGTCTTGAAGGAATGCTTTGTGTGCGCCCTCTTCTCTCCAAGCCCAGAAAAGGAAAATTGAACAGCCAAGTCCCGTGTCATCATTCTCTTCATGATAAGTCTGGCAGTATCACTTGGCTTAACACCGATCACACTGTTTAGGGTTGGTTTCTGTGTGGAATAATTAATAAGATTAAAAACATTCTGCACAAATCAGATTCGAACGCATTGCGCACTGCTTATATCGCCGAATTAGGGAGTTTGATATATACGCTGTAGTTTGCCACAGCTGGATTAGTACACCGCTCGTGATTTTGAGTTAATTCCACGTCACTCTTCTATAATGTATTAAAAATAGCCTTCTTACATGAAAGCTGCTAGAAAACGGTGACGTACATTGCGCTAAAGTTTCAAGTTGAGGGGAAGCTCATACCTTAACACATGTGGTAGCTACTTCAACGTTATCATATAAAGGAATTTACTGAATATAAATGTTCCAGTAAATAAGTATGATACACACTACACAAGTGTCAGATAATTTTTCATGTCAGTATCTTAGAATGAAATTAAGATTGTATTGCTTTTAGCTTGCATGAACTTTTTTGTTTTCCACAAATACACGAAAAACAAAATTGAAAACCTTCCTATGAAAATTTACAAAATGATATGGGCTGTTCGCAGGGGTTTATAAAAAGAAACAGTGCCCATGCAAAGACAATGTTCGCTATGTTTTCCTCACATCATGAGTTAGCTAGTTAGTTATATTAGTGTTTGAGCCAACCAATCCGCAACAAAGGTGATCCAAAGAAGAATAAGGATGATGAGATTATTTAGCTTGGACCCGTAAATGAGATATCTATGTATGCACGAGGTGTGAACCTTCACAGGACATCCTTGTGAAGTAACACATGTGTGTTGCCACTCAGGACACTAAGCGCATACACACAGCAAGCCAGGAAAAAGTTTGAAGAAGAAAAAAGTTCAAGAAGAGAGTAGAGGGTGTTAAGTAAAAGAATAGCAGTGAGCCGAAAAATTCGGTTCTTAACTCATCAATAACCTAATCCGTTTCAGCAAGAAAAGAAGAGCCTATCCAACCATCGCACCAAGAATATGGCATTGAATCTGAACAGAGCTAAGTCAAAATTGTAAAGCATTTATCACATGTTTATTTCATTTTTTTTTGTTTGATTGATGTTCAAGGACCCAATAAGCATGCCACAGTACATACGTATGTGTTCACAGCAGGTTCACATAAAGAAGACATATTGATGTGAACATCTACATTAACAGCAGGTTCACATCTACAAAACAAAGAAAATTTATTGATAACATCTACCATTTTCTTCCGTTTCCAAATGTGAAAAAATCCATTATCAACCTGGATGTTTTAACTATGAGCAATTTCCAAAGAATGTGAGTTACATCCCCCACAACGACAGGTGCAGAAATCATCCGTAAGTAACATATATACAAACCCAAGGTTACATAAATAATGCATCTTAAAACAAAAAAAGGAAAACTGATATCACAACTGATTCTGCATTGCTCATCTTAATTTCCTTCTCATCCAAGTTCGTGTGGTACTGGTTGCAAATTTGGCGCAAGCAATACTAAGCCATCTCATTTGAGGTGTTTCAGAGTGGTTGAGCGCTTGATTGACACTAAACGCTTCAGAGACGAGTACATATTTTTCGAAGTGTATTTTGGCATATTATGATCGACAGGGCCTGGACAACAGCTATCCCAAGTAAAAATTGTTTCTCATTGCCCTGTAACGTATGAAGCAATGCTAGCCATAAACTATCATTACTTCTTGAGCTTCACATTTTACATACCAAAGACTCGTGCTCAAGAAGTTCACAGAGTCCATCCAGTGACGATGCTGGAGGAGGAAATTGGGATCCCGTACCACTGTTCTCCTGAATGGCCTGCATCATGAAGTCCACCTTCTTGTGCATTGTAGACATTTGTCCATTTAAAGCTTCCACTCTGTCCTCCAGTGCTTGAATTTTCAGTTGTGTAGCAGAGTCACAGCTATAAATGTTGTCTTTTCATATTAAGGGTCAAAATTATGTTGGCAGCATAAACAGATTTATGTCCACTACAAACAAAGCTACTAATCACTACTGTATTGTTCTGTTAGAAGCAGGTTGCCGAAAGTTTATACCCCTCAAAATATACATCAAGGCTAGCCATAAATATATATTAGATAATTGATACAAGACCATCAAATTGGAGTAATAGCTAGGTCATAAATAACAATAAGTAAAAGTCAAAAGCTCAGAAATACCAAGAGCTGTAATGCATTTTCACCAGTCTTTTTCATCCTGCTATTTTTGAAAGCTATAATGTCATAGAATACATTGTGAATGTTCCTTACTAAGAGCTTTTTGTAGCGATGATGTTGGGCGTAAAGCATGGAACCTCTTCAGTTCAGGCAGTGATAGATGATCCTGAACTGGTTGCCTCAATTGCATCAGTTTCAACATTCGATTCTTCATTGGCGGAGTACAGCTTCCGGACACACCTTTCAAAGGAACCTGAAAGAAATTTTTCAGTTGTTAATTTTTTGAAACAATTTTTTAAACTTCTGGCATTTCGTACTAGAATGTGTTCTCAAAGTTTTTGTATTTTTTAATTATCCACATTAGGGTTCACGCACAAGCTGAATACAGTGCACAGCCAATTTAAGCTATATCAGACTAAAACTCAAGGACAAAAATATGTATATTGGTCTTATTATTATATCATACACTATTACCGGCAATATTTTGAAAAATATTGTATGCTTTTTACAAGAAATTTTATTTCAACAGCTGCTAAGTAGCTAAGTGTTCAGGTAAAAATAAAAAAACACATTAACTAAATATGGTTTTAAGTAGGTACTCTAACTATGCCAACTATGATCTAAAAAAAATGATGTTTAAGAATGTTAACTTTTTTTCACCAACTGGCAGTTAAAGAAGATGGGCAAGCATGTTATATTAATATTGATGCATATAATAAATGCTCAAATATAATTCAATATCAGGAGAAAACATTAAATAATTGAAGATTGAAGCCACATTCTGATTCAATTAGAACATGAAGAAGTTTTATATATGAGGAATGGTAACCAGTCACACACAGATCACAAAATTACAATAATAAATTTAAGTAATAGCTATAGCTATCGGGAACACTTAATATAGCATTTACTGATAAGTACTAAGCTATGAAATGAGTGCACTGTAATGCATAACTGTTGATGTTGTTTTGCAAACTTCAAATATAATCTTAGATCAAGAACTAAGTGCCAAAAAATTCATGGAGACAATTTTTTTCCAAGGACTATTCAAGGATGTGTTAACCTTACATTCTTTATTCTGTTAAAAGAATGCTACTCACTTGAATGACAGAGAGGTGAAATCTTGTAGATTTTCCATTCTTCACTGGCTTTGTAATTGGAAGATGGAAGTAATCTTGCGTTTTTTGTTGGGTATCTGCATTTCTTGCGTTTCTTATCCCAGCTGACTATCCACGCGGAGGGAATTACATCATTGGATTTTCCATATCCAACGAATCTGACTCCTACATATTTCTTGGGTTCATCGAGTTTTAAATGTTGTATCATGATCACACAAATTTTCTAGTCACTCATAATATTGGAATAAATAAAATAGTATTGTACATCACTTTCTTATATATTTTTTCAAAAAAAGAGCACAAGCTAATTTTTAAATGAAGTAATTGAGTGCAACAGTATGAAGCTGACAAAGTTCTCTTTTTCCAGGGGCAATACCATCACTTTTGCAAAAACATCAGAAATGTTGATCACTTGTTTCCTTTGTGTTGAAAACTTTACTTTATTTATTCCCAGCTCCGTGGAATCAATTGGAGAAGAGAAAAATTTTTTTGGGAGCAAAAGAAAACTTCACAAAGGTATGTTCCATCATTGTGGTGGATAGAATTAATTTGAGCTACTTCTCCACTTTTGAGTTGAACATAACAGTCACATTTGCTGGAGTGAAGAGGCTTTAAGATACTGTTCTTGAAATTGAGTTTTTTTAAACAATTTCCTTCATAGCCATGTGTGGACTGTGATTTATAACAAGAAAATGTAACTTTAAAGAGAGGCAACGATGTGTCAGGATGACTGTTAGAGTTCATATAATGAATGTGTTGTCCAGTCTGTTGTAAAGGCTTTGTAACCTGAACGCACAGCCCCTTTCACATGGGAACCTAGGTATAATTCAAAGCTGAATGCAGATATTTTATCCAGAACTCCATAATTTGCATAATCTTGTGGAATGTGCTGGAGACTGTGCACATTGTATGATATAAATGAGTTGCCAAATATTGTTTTGCAATTTTCAATGAAGTCATTAAGCAAATGTTGGATGAAGGTAAGATTAATGGCTTGATTTTCAGTGTTTAGTAGTCTCAGTGCAATTGAAAATTTTAGAAAAGTGGAATATAAGTTAGAAACAACAATTTTTTTACATGAAAGCAAAACCAAGCCAACATATAATGCAAATAATTGATATTGGCTAGCTTTCCATTTGAGAATTGTAGGTATTCCCCCTTCAAGTTTTCGAGGGAATTCAGAAGGGATATAAACTTGATATGAGAGTAATCTTTCATCAAATAGATTCCTAGGTGTGGAGTCAAGACGACAATTTTTTTCCTTTAATTTAAGATTCAACAATCTATTGAGGAATCTTTTCATTACTCCAAGGTAGCACAGATGCATAATATCCAAAACAAATGATGATACCATAGGAATATTTTGAATTTCTAATTCATTGGCATCTTGTGATTTATGATGAGAGCTGTCCTTTCTTCTTGTAAAAGTATCATCTGTTCTCACAGGGCTGTTGGTAGTCAAAAAAACAACTGTATTGCTATGGTACTCTCCAACAACTTCACACCTTTCGCAGCTACTATAGCCTGAATGAAGCACGGTATTTTTGAGAGCAGCCCTGACTGGGGCATCACATACAAAAGCTCCAATTTTTACAACAATTTTATTTCCATTCACAAGAATACCTTCACTGTTTGCTTTATTTATGTCACTAATAAATTCTTTGAGGAGCACACCTGTGCTTGGCATTTCTTTTGATTGATAGGAATTTGAGCAATAAATTCCCACACAGAAATTTTTTTGCTTTTTCTCAACCTTAACCAATATTGGGTAAGAAGAATATTTTGATGAAGAAAGTGCATTGTACAAATTAACCCCATCAACATTGACAATCAAACTAATTTCAGGTTCATCATAAGAATCAAGTTCAATGTAATGTTTAATATTCAGAAGCCAGTCACTGCAGTGAACATATTCACTTTTTCCATCGTTAATATTGAGGGAATTGTTATCAAGAAGTGTTGCAGTGCATTTAGGTACATCAAAAGCTCCTGATAAATCACTTAATAGCCTATCAATGCACGCATGTTTAATGCTCTTTTCTCTGTTAAGCCATGTTGCCAGAATACATGTATGTTTTTCACTGCAATCACTGTTACAATTACGATTCAATTTGTTCAATGCACACTGTTGTCCTTCTGGCCTCTCTTCTTCAACAGGAAACAACTTATCCACACCATCATTTCAACTATCACTATTTGAAATTATTTCATCAACACTATCACGATCTAAATCAGTGCTACAGGGATGATTTTCATGACGCCCTGGACTGTTTCCGCAGGCAGTAGGATTAGCTGCGCATGAAGTTGACGGATCATCTAATTCACTTGCTCATCTTTTTAAAAATTTTCACGTATTTTTTATTCGTCGTTGCTTTTGTCGCTTGCTCAACATTTTAGAAGGCTTATATTTACGTGTGACATTCATTCTCCAATAATTGATGGAAAAAGAAACAAACCAGGCGAGTTAAGAAACACTTCGCGGGTCGCAAGGTGGTGGATTACGTCAGGTTAGGCAACTGCTTCCTGCTGAACCGTTGCATAAAACATACAAACATGCTCTGCTGATAACCCATGCTAAAAATATCTATATACGTACGCATAAAATTATTAGTTATGTGTTTAGAAATTAGAATCCACAAATTATGAGAACATTTATGCGCACAAAAATATTGAAAAACTAGCTTATTTATGATGTAAAACATCAAAACACGCGTGTTCCCTTGCTATTTTTTTAATTTTCAACTTCAGATCACGCCCATGGCAGAAGCCAATGGTTGCTCAGCCTGTTCTGCGCTCATTGGCTAGCGCTGAAGATAATGGCTGGTGATGAATTTTCTGATGGTACTAAAATGGAAATGAAAATTTATCAAGTAGGCCTGATCAACGAAAAATATTTTTGCATTAATCTAAGAGAAGGGGTAAAAAGTTATTACCAAGGATGTTTTCTGTGTCTTGTACACAAAATTTATCGAATAAGCGCAATTTTTTGCGATTTAGCGCTTCTTGAGAATAAAATAATTTGGCACGAGAATATGCCTGCATTATTTTCCTGCTGAGAATACATTTACATTTAAGGTACAGGGTAGGATACTTTTTTTCTGACGTTTATGGATAATTCAATAACAGGTTGTAATAGACAATTATTAGAAGCCTGCTAATCAATCTTTTATATCGGTTTGATCTTTTCAATTTAGGAGTAAATTTGCTATTTGTTAAGTGATCAAACTTCACTGAACTTTTGTACATATTACCACCATGTAGGTGCTGAACACAGGCACATAAATCATCAAGCCAAATATGGGCAGGGTATACCCACGAAAATCAAACATGTGCAGGGTATACAAACATGTGCAGGGTATACCCACGAAAATCTTAGATGATTATTGCGGAGCCCACTACCTACTTAATTATGGGAGATACACCTACGAAAATCTTCGATCATTATGGTACGCATTGCCACTCAGAAATATACCGGTAATACCCACTAAATTCTTCGATGATTATGGGGGTATATCATCACATAATTTATTATGCTGGGAAGGCCCAATATAATCTGACATGAGGCCCACAATAATTTCTGATTGGGCAAACATCCCAGTCGTAGAAACTCTGCAATTGTTGTGCAATAAGTGTTTTTCATCTAGTCAATTATTTTACGGGTTTGATAATGTGAGTTTTATGCATTTCTTGAAACTAGCAGTTTCTGAGACGTATTTCTTTTTTAATCAAAAACTGTATAAACAAATAGATGGCTTATCGATGGGCAACCCAATCGCGCCTACTCTTGCTAACATTTTTTCATGCAATATGGAACAAAAGTACCTTGAGGAATGCCCTGATTTTTTTAAACCTGTGTTTTACAAAAGATACTTGGATGACACATTTGTAATCTTTGAAGATGAATCCCATGCTCCGTTATTTCTAAATCATATCAATAAGTATCATTCGAATATCAATTTTACTATGGAACCTGAACAAAACAATAGATTAGCTTTTTTAGATCTCAATATCAGTAGAACAGAGCAGGGTTTCGTTTCCAGTGTATACCGCAAACCAACTTTTACTGGGTTAGGCTGCAGTTTCTTCAGTTTCTGTCACTTCCGCTATAAACTTAATTCAATACGAACCCTTCTCCATCGTGCATATAACCTATCCTCCTCATACTCCATCTTTTCTTCCGAATTAGATTTTTTAAAATCTTTTTTTTCTGACAACGGCTATCCACACGGGTTTATTTGACAGGCTTGTCCGTGATTTTTTATGCAATATATTTTCTCGTCCGAAACAAACCTTGTGCACAGTAAGTAAATGTAAGGTGTACATATCTCTTCCTTACATAGGCCCCTCATCTGAAGAAATGATTAGGTATTTCAGGAAATTACTTTCTAAATTTTACCCCCAGATTGACTTTATTTTTGCTTTAAAGAATGACTTCCAAATTAAAAAATTCTTTAGGTATAAAGAAAGGCTGCCCTCTGAATTGCTTTCGAATATTGTCTATAAATTTACGTGCGGAACTTGCCAGAGCTCTTATATCGGAAGCACTCAGAAACAGTCGAAGATCAGATTTTTTCAACACATAGGCCGTTCCTTCAGAACAAACCGGCCTCTAGCATCCTTGCCGCATTCTCCCCCCAGACGTCATTGTGAACAGACCAATCATTCGTTCTCTATAGATAATTTTGAAATCATAGGATCAGCTCAGGAATCAGATATTAGAATTTTAGAATCCCTTTATATAACCAAACATAGACCGCAGCTCAACACCGATCAAATTGCCGTGCCCCTGTACACCCAATGAATTAGTTTAGTTTTCGTTTTTTTTTTATAAATATTTTTCAACAAGGACCCATGTAAATTTCCTATGAAGTGTTCCAAGTGTTTTTTTTTTAATACTTTGTAATTTTGAGTGTATAAAAAAATTTTTGTCCTTTTGTTTCAGAAGCATTCATTGAAAATGAAAAGTCGAAACCAGCTGGTCTGAGTGCAAATAGATGATTTTTATTGTGACCCTTGTGTTTCTTTTTATACTAAAACTTAGGTTTCCTGCCAATCGTCCAAATTCTGATATTTTACGTCATAGATATGGCCAAGATGGACTTTTGTGGTTTCGAAAATTTGAGCAGTGTTCACGAAAACTGGCGAAAACTAAGCCGGATCTACACTATCTGGTGTGCTGCAAGGCGTACCAAGTCGTGCCAAAATTTCTAGCCTTTAAGCTATATAAGCAATATCTGCAACAAACTGAAGCATACCGGAAGTTTCAGGAGCAGCTACTCGACCAGGAAATCCGACAGAAGGAGCGCAGACTTCAACAACTGGAAGCCCAACTGTTGTCTATTCAAAATTCTTTGTCAACCATAGTCAGTACATTAGATTTTTCAAGTCTTAAACTGTTTGTACAGCGTAAAACCGTTAAATATATTGATACTGTGAAGCAGACTCACGATAGGAAATTGTCCCAGTTAGGTGTAAAATCCGCACTCTCTTCATGTAACCCTGATGATGTAATTTTCAATTTTTCAAATCGTACTTTGTCGCGCAGAGGAAGATTTTTATTGTCATTTGGTTTATATTTCAATCTACCAGTGAGAAAGTTAAATTTTTTTAAATATTTTTTGTCCATTGAGAAATTCATCAGAGTGCTGAAATCGTGTGCTATTGTAGAAAACGGAATTTTTGACTTAGTTGCAAATTTGGTCAAACAGAAGGCATGCGCTGCATTTTATGGTTTTAGAGCGAATAGAGTTTTTTCTCCAATTTTTAGTAGGGCTGATATTGCCACGCTAAAAAACTTAGGTTCGGATGAATCCATTGTCGTATGTTCGCCGGATAAAGGTAGAGGCGTAGTACTATTGAATAAAATGGATTATGTGCAAAAAATGATGAATATATTGTCCGATGGAACTAAATTTCAACTTATGCCTAACTTAGATCCGTTAAATACATTGGTGAGACTTGAAGATAAAATTAATAGATTCTTGAACAAAATTAAACGCTTGGGCACAATCTCCGAGACTACTTATAAACAATTGTATGCCTCTGGCTCATCTCCTGGAATTCTGTACGGTCTGGCCAAAGTTCATAAAAATAATGTTCCTTTACGTCCAATTCTTGCAGCTTTCAATACCTCTATGTTCAATTTAGCAAAATATCTCATTCCTTTCATTGACTCGTATTCTACCAATCAATATACAGTAAAGAATTCATATACGTTCTTCAATGATATTGTGAAATTTCCTTGCAAATCTAACCATTTCATGGCGAGCTTTGACGTTGAATCTTTGTATACAAACATCCCAGTCGTAGAAACTCTGCAATTGTTGTGCAATAAGTGTTTTTCATCTAGTCAATTATTTTACGGGTTTGATAATGTGAGTTTTATGCATTTCTTGAAACTAGCAGTTTCTGAGACGTATTTCTTTTTTAATCAAAAACTGTATAAACAAATAGATGGCTTATCGATGGGCAACCCAATCGCGCCTACTCTTGCTAACATTTTTTCATGCAATATGGAACAAAAGTACCTTGAGGAATGCCCTGATTTTTTTAAACCTGTGTTTTACAAAAGATACTTGGATGACACATTTGTAATCTTTGAAGATGAATCCCATGCTCCGTTATTTCTAAATCATATCAATAAGTATCATTCGAATATCAATTTTACTATGGAACCTGAACAAAACAATAGATTAGCTTTTTTAGATCTCAATATCAGTAGAACAGAGCAGGGTTTCGTTTCCAGTGTATACCGCAAACCAACTTTTACTGGGTTAGGCTGCAGTTTCTTCAGTTTCTGTCACTTCCGCTATAAACTTAATTCAATACGAACCCTTCTCCATCGTGCATATAACCTATCCTCCTCATACTCCATCTTTTCTTCCGAATTAGATTTTTTAAAATCTTTTTTTTCTGACAACGGCTATCCACACGGGTTTATTTGACAGGCTTGTCCGTGATTTTTTATGCAATATATTTTCTCGTCCGAAACAAACCTTGTGCACAGTAAGTAAATGTAAGGTGTACATATCTCTTCCTTACATAGGCCCCTCATCTGAAGAAATGATTAGGTATTTCAGGAAATTACTTTCTAAATTTTACCCCCAGATTGACTTTATTTTTGCTTTAAAGAATGACTTCCAAATTAAAAAATTCTTTAGGTATAAAGAAAGGCTGCCCTCTGAATTGCTTTCGAATATTGTCTATAAATTTACGTGCGGAACTTGCCAGAGCTCTTATATCGGAAGCACTCAGAAACAGTCGAAGATCAGATTTTTTCAACACATAGGCCGTTCCTTCAGAACAAACCGGCCTCTAGCATCCTTGCCGCATTCTCCCCCCAGACGTCATTGTGAACAGACCAATCATTCGTTCTCTATAGATAATTTTGAAATCATAGGATCAGCTCAGGAATCAGATATTAGAATTTTAGAATCCCTTTATATAACCAAACATAGACCGCAGCTCAACACCGATCAAATTGCCGTGCCCCTGTACACCCAATGAATTAGTTTAGTTTTCGTTTTTTTTTATAAATATTTTTCAACAAGGACCCATGTAAATTTCCTATGAAGTGTTACAAGTGTTTTTTTTTAATACTTTGTAATTTTGAGTGTATAAAAAAATTTTTGTCCTTTTGTTTCAGAAGCATTCATTGAAAATGAAAAGTCGAAACCAGCTGGTCTGAGTGCAAATAGATGATTTTTATTGTGACCCTTGTGTTTCTTTTTATACTAAAAATTAGGTTTCCTGCCAATCGTCCAATTTCTGATATTTTACGTCATAGATATGGCCAAGATGGACTTTTGTGGTTTCGAAAATTTGAGCAGTGTTCACGAAAACTGGCGAAAACTAAGCAGGATCTACACTATCTGGTGTGCTGCAAGGCGTACCAAGTCGTGCCAAAATTTCTAGCCTTTAAGCTATATAAGCAATATCTGCAACAAACTGAAGCATACCGGAAGTTTCAGGAGCAGCTACTCGACCAGGAAATCCGACAGAAGGAGCGCAGACTTCAACAACTGGAAGCCCAACTGTTGTCTATTCAAAATTCTTTGTCAACCATAGTCAGTACATTAGATTTTTCAAGTCTTAAACTGTTTGTACAGCGTAAAACCGTTAAATATATTGATACTGTGAAGCAGACTCACGATAGGAAATTGTCCCAGTTAGGTGTAAAATCCGCACTCTCTTCATGTAACCCTGATGATGTAATTTTCAATTTTTCAAATCGTACTTTGTCGCGCAGAGAAAGATTTTTATTGTCATTTGGTTTATATTTCAATCTACCAGTGAGAAAGTTAAATTTTTTTAAATATTTTTTGTCCATTGAGAAATTCATCAGAGTGCTGAAATCGTGTGCTATTGTAGAAAACGGAAATTTTGACTTAGTTGCAAATTTGGTCAAACAGAAGGCATGCGCTGCATTTTATGGTTTTAGAGCGAATAGAGTTTTTTCTCCAATTTTTAGTAGGGCTGATATTGCCACGCTAAAAAACTTAGGTTCGGATGAATCCATTGTCGTATGTTCGCCGGATAAAGGTAGAGGCGTAGTACTATTGAATAAAATGGATTATGTGCAAAAAATGATGAATATATTGTCCGATGGAACTAAATTTCAACTTATGCCTAACTTAGATCCGTTAAATACAGTGGTGAGACTTGAAGATAAAATTAATAGATTCTTGAACAAAATTAAACGCTTGGGCACAATCTCCGAGACTTCTTATAAACAATTGTATGCCTCTGGCTCATCTCCTGGAATTCTGTACGGTCTGGCCAAAGTTCATAAAAATAATGTACCTTTACGTCCAATTCTTGCAGCTTTCAATACCTCTATGTTCAAATTAGCAAAATATCTCATTCCTTTCATTGACTCGTATTCTACCAATCAATATACAGTAAAGAATTCATATACGTTCTTCAATGATATTGTGAAATTTCCTTGCAAATCTAACCATTTCATGGCGAGCTTCGACGTTGAATCTTTGTATACAAACATCCCAGTCGTAGAAACTCTGCAATTGTTGTGCAATAAGTGTTTTTCATCTAGTCAATTATTTTACGGGTTTGATAATGTGAGTTTTATGCATTTCTTGAAACTAGCAGTTACTGAGACGTATTTTTTTTTAATCAAAAACTGTATAAACAAATAGATGGCTTATCGATGGGCAACCCAATCGCGCCTACTCTTGCTAACATTTTTTCATGCAATATGGAACAAAAGTACCTTGAGGAATGCCCCGATTTTTTTAAACCTGTGTTTTACAAAATATACTTGGATGACACATTTGTAATCTTTGAAGATGAATCCCTTGCTCCGTTATTTCTAAATCATATCAATAAGTATCATTCGAATATCAATTTTACTATGGAACCTGAACAAAACAATAGATTAGCTTTTTTAGATCTCAATATCAGTAGAACAGAGCAGGGTTTCGTTTCCAGTGTATACCGCAAACCAACTTTTACTGGGTTAGGCTGCAGTTTCTTCAGTTTCTGTCACTTCCGCTATAAACTTAATTCAATACGAACCCTTCTTCATCGTGCATATAACCTATCCTCCTCATACTCCAACTTTTCTTAGGAATTTTCGCTGTTCCCTTTACCAAGTTTTTACTGGTGCCGAACTGTGTTATCATCATTTGTATCGTAAAGGGAGCAGTCTATAGACAAGGATATTTGATAAGGATTACTTGTCCATAACAAGTATTCCAGCCCACCCACACCTTCCCGTGGTGGTACCGTTAATATACCCACTAGGAGTTGCAACTCATTACATATCGTTTATGTAAATTGGCAACATAGTGATCATAAGCTTATTTATACGAGTGTTGTCCGTGGGTAGAACCAACGTGGGGGGCGCCCACTAACATCTGGGTCTTTTATCTTTAGTTTTGTATGTTTATCTTGAACCTGTGTTTTGAGCATTGAATAAAACTCGCATATCGCGAGTAAAAAGGAAACATACACCCCTGGTCCCGGTGGCCTTGTGCCCCGAGGACCAGGCGATATGAGGAGGGGCGGTGGAGGCCCGCGGCCTAACCGGGGACGCACCGGGAAGGACCAGAAGCAGCGAGCGAAGGAGCCAACAAAAGTGACGACCCAGCCAAATGAAGTAAAATCTATCAGGACACCAATCGCCGCAATGACAGGCGAGCCAGTAAGTGTCTGTACAACTACGTGTGGATCTTCACTGATGGCAACGAACCATACAGCTCATAATGGAGAGCACCAAAATAATATCACCGACCGCATCACCAACATAGAGAGGAACCTTAACCAGTTGGTTAGATCGATGAGCAGGGTGTTACCGGATCGTGACATCTCGAAACTGAATACCGAAGACAGTAACTCTGACATACCCCCAACCTGCATCGAGGAAAGAATTAAAAACCTGGAAAACACCGTCGAGGAAGTAACCCAAGCTCTATCAGCCCATTTGTCACCTCCGGAGGAACAAGGGAAGGTGACCCAGAGTGCGAGACATAGGAAGAAGAACAAATTTGTCCCTCTCAATGTTACCGAACAGCCACCACAGCGGAGCTTCACACGCTTCTTTACCATGAAGTTTACACCCGAAACAAAACGTAAGATAGACCCCTACCTGGTGAAAAACGTAATTCGCTCAGCCACCGGATCTCCGCCCAAATCCATCACCACCAGTGGAAGGGAGAGCTTCACACTCGAGGCCAGAGACAACAGGCAAGGCCAGGCACTGTTGACCATCACTAATATAAACGGAGTGCCATGTGAAGTCTTCGCCCACCCAAAACTCAATAAATCCAAGGGACTCATTTATATCAACGAATACAACATGGAGAACTTCAGCGAATTCGAAACTGGGCTCAAAGAAAACTATAACATCAGCGAAGTAATTGACGCCACCCTCATCAAGACAAGATACGAACAAACAAGCGCGATAATTCTAGAATTCAAATCAGAGTCTCCCCCCGATTTCATATACATTCCCGGCGAACGATCAGACACCCGAGTATACCCATATATCGACAAACCAATGCACTGCGCCAACTGCCAGATGTACGGACATACCAAAAAGCGTTGCAGCCGAGCCACAACCTGTGGAAGGTGCGGGGCAGTGGGGCACGGCAGCAGTCAGTGCCTTGCCTCTGAAGCCGAATGCATCCACTGTCACGGCCCTCACCAAGTTAAAGACAAAACCTGCCCAAAGCAAATCGAAGAGGAACAAGTACTTACAATCCAGAACAACCACAAGGTCGGGAAGCGCCGTGCTAGACAGATGCTGAACAGCCCAACTGAGTCAAACGAAAAACACGCCCCTCCCTACGCCACTCACTTCAAATGTACTTTGGACTCTAATGAAAAGCGCAAAATTTCACCCTGGGTGCTCGAGCGAAGCCTTCAACTTGAGTTGGGTGAAAAGCCAAAGAGAATTACATCACAGGATAAAGACTCATATATCATTGAATTTGCCACCAAAGAACAAAGTACCCTAATCCGTAATGTAAAAACCTTAAACAACATCCCTGTCTCCATAGCTGAACACCCTTACTTCAACTCAGTGAAAGGCCTCATATATCTATATGAGTACGACCTCTCCAATTTCGAGTGCTTCCGGGACGGACTCATGGAAAACTACGGACTGAGTGATGCAGTGAGAGCTACCTGGATCAAACCGAAAAACCCTGTCTCCCAAGCAATCTTACTTACATTCAGGCAAAACCTCCCTAACTACATAACCATACCCGGAGAACAATCACTAACCAAGGTATTTCCATACGTGCCGCGCCCCATGTTCTGCAAGAAATGTCTGGAGTATAACCACACCCAGAAACGATGTACCAGGCCTGAAACGATATGCGCGAGATGCAACAACGTAAACCACGATTCCGGCGAATGCACGAGCATCAAGATAGAATGCCACAACTGCGGCAAAGACCACTTCGCAGGCTCCTATAAATGCATTGAATTCAAGTACCAACAGGAAATCCTTGCAATCCAGCACAAATACAAACTGAGCAGAGTGCAAGCAAGACAAAAGCTGGAGAGTGAACAACACCAATATCACAGGAACTACGCTTCTGCCGTAACATCTACCGCTGCACAAACACCCAGCCGACAACCTCCAACACCGATTAAACAAGTGGGGGCAGCTCCTCCAGCTCTTCCACTAGGGCCCTCTCAGCTCTCAGACGGTACGCAAAGGAAAAGAAAAAACTCTGAAAGCAACGAAAAACCATCAGGAAAGAAGCAGGTAGCGGAAGCAGTCTACGCTGATCCAAGCACAGGAGAAATATTTTCTACCCCAGTACAAATTACACCAGATTACGACTCGGCAATGAGCGACAGCGAAATTACAAGTGAGAACAACCCGACCGTTAGAAGCGAAACTAGAAGAATTTATAACCAGTACCAAAAAGAAGTCAAAGGAAACCAAAATGAATAACGGAATCTGCATCCTACAGTGGAACTGCCAGGGTGTTCGAGCCAAAAAGAGCGAACTTTTAGAACTAATTAACTTGCATAACCCATATATTGTTGCTCTCCAAGAAACTAAACTCTGGCACAACTCAAATTTTTCCATACCCCATTACAATCTACTAACCAAAAATGGCCACTTTAACGTCACGCCTCATGGAGGAGTCGGACTGCTTATTTATGAGTCAATTCCATTCCAAGAAGTCACCATAACTTCTGCCATCCAGGTCATCGCAGCCACTGCCCACATCACTCGACGGATAACATTTGCGTCGCTGTACACCTCAAGAAGCCACCCCATAACCCAGGAAATAATGAACGAACTAATAAATCAACTACCTCCGCCAATCATTTTGATGGGGGACTTCAACAGCTATAGTACAACTTGGGGTTGTGAAACGACAGATGCCCGTGGCCGGATAATAGAAGAATTTATAGACCAACATAACCTAACTCTCCTCAACACAGGAGCACACACACGAGTTTCTTACAACTCTGAGTCCGCCATTGACCTGACCCTGGCATCTCCTCGTCTGAGTGTGGACTTGGTATGGGAGACTTGTAGATCTCCGGAAGACAGTGACCATATTCCCAACATAGTACAACTAATTAATGCACAACGTAACGATCAGAAACGCTCAATGTGGAACAACAAAAAGGCAGACTGGACGTCTTACGAGGCGCACCAAAACTGGGAAAAACTTAAAATCTCTGACGAGCATACATGCTCTGAAGCTCTCAGCACCTTTATCGACACTTTAACAGCAGTTGCAAACGATTGTATTCCAACCATATAACTCACAAAATTCTTTCCGAAGCCCTACTGGAGCGCGCAGCTGACACAAACACGCACCAACCGCGAACGCCTCTATCAAAAATTTAGGCAAACAAAATCTGCACAAAATGCCCTACGCTGGAAAAGAGCCAGGGCCATCCACAGAAACCTTCTGCGAGAGGAGAAGCGGAAGGCATGGACAGCATTCACCAGCACATTTACGAAGAACACGCCAATGACCCGTATTTATGAAAACATCAGAAAAATTAAAGGCAGACCTCAAAGACAGTTGTCAATATTACAAGAAAATAATATAAGCTACTCTACCGTTCCAGAAATAGCAAACAAATTAGCAGAAACATTTAGCTCAGTTAGCAGTGCGACGAATTACCCTCAGGAATTTTTACGAAGAAAACAACGTGCAGAAACTAACCAATTGGACTTCTCATCGGACAACAACGAAACATACAACATCGCATTCTCCCTCGCCGAACTGGATTCTGCCTTGGAGACTACGAAAAATACATCACCTGGTGCAGATGGAATTTCATACCAAATGCTCAAGCACCTTCCAGAAATTGGTAAACAAAACTTACTGTTTCTCTACAACAAATTATGGCTTCATTCGTATTACCCGGCTACCTGGAGAGATGCAGTAATAATCCCTTTTCAAAAACCTGGAAAGACCCCACATTCGCCTCACAACTACAGGCCAATTGCGCTCACGAGCTGCATCGGGAAGGTTCTGGAACGCCTCATCAACAATAGACTCATCGACTATTGCGATATGCACGGCCACCTCAGCAATATCCAGTGCGGGGGTCGCCGGGACAGGTCCACCGTTGACCACCTAATCCGTCTCGAAACCATTATCAGAAACTCCTTTGTCCACAATGAACACTTCGTTAGTGTCTTCTTCGACCTCAAAAAGGCATATGATACCACCTGGAACTACGGCATTATGCAAGACCTCCATCATCTACATCTCCGGGGAAGACTGCCTCTATATATCCAAGAGTTTTTACGGGACCGTACTTTCAGGGTACGAGTAAATAACCACCTATCCAATCCATGCCCTCAGGAAGAAGGGGTCCCACAGGGTTCAGTTCTTTCCGTCACCCTCTTCATTATCAAAATCAACGAAATAGCTTCACAGATCCCTAAAGACCCACGTTTCCATGCATCACTATATGTAGACGATTTCCAACTTGGCTACCGACACAGTGACATCAGCATCATTGAAGCCAAACTTCAAGAATGCATCAACAGAGTGGCACTGTGGACGCAAAACAATGGATTTTCCTTCTCGATGGATAAATCTAAGGCTGTCCATTTTACCTCCCTTCCAGGCCTTCAAGTACCACCTACCCTGAAAATCAGCAACAAAACCATCGAATTTGTGGACGAAGTTAAGTTTTTTGGGCTCACGTGGGACCGAAAATTGACCTGGAAAGCCCATATCAACAACATCAAATCAAGCTGCAAGAAGAACTTCAACATAATCAAATCAATCTCTTCCCACGACTGGGGTGGAGACCAGAACACTCTACTCCACTTGTACAGAGTATTCGTCCGATCTAAACTGGACTATGGCTGCATCGTGTACAGCTCCGCTGCAACATCAACACTCAAACTTCTGGACCTCATTGTAAACGACTGCCTACGATTTGCAACGGGAGCATTCAAATCAACACCTATTCCCAGTCTACAAGTCATCTCCGGCGAAATGCCCCTCCAGCTACGAAGAGAGCAACTTTCGCTGAAATACTACTTGAAAATAAGAAGCCACTTGTCCAACCCAGCCCGCAATTTGGCTATACCACCTACCAACTGGAGACTGTTTGTAAACAAGCAGCTCACGCCGTCTTTCGCTGTCCGCACCCACGAACTAATTGAAAACCTTCAGCTTCACCAACTGCGGATAAAGCCCTCGTTCTCGTACCGATTGCAAAACGTCGATGTACCCACATGGAATACTATCCCAGCAGACGTGAACCAGGACCTAACCTTCTACAAGAAAGAATTCACCCACCCAGCCTTATACGTCCAGGAATACCAGAGGCTGCGACGGGAGGAATACCGAGGATACATACCGATATTTACGGACGGCTCTAAATACGACGATCGAGTCGGTGCTGCGGCGGAGTGTAGCGGAACAAAAAGGACAATATCTCTCCCCAGCGCTGCATCAATATTCACTGCGGAACTACACGCACTTGAACTGGCATTGAAAATCATTCGCGACCACAGTGGGGATAAGTTCGTTATCTATTCAGACTCTCTAAGCGCTCTGACATCACTGCGAAACGCACGCACGTCCCATCCTCTTGTACGAATCCTCAAACACCAAATTGATGACATATTCAAATACCGCAAAACTGTTAAATTGTGCTGGATTCCGAGTCATGTGGGTATAGACGGCAACGAGGCAGTCGACAAGCTTGCAAAAAGTGCCGCACTTCGCCCTGCGGAAAGTGTAATGCTCTTTTATCGAGACTGGTACCCAATAATCGCTTGCAAAATCAATACCCGGTGGAAAGAAAACTGGCAACAAGAGGGAAATTTTTTACTGAACATCCAACCTGACCCGTATCCCCACAAAAAGAACGAACTATCCCGAAAAAATGAAGTCATTCTTAACCGTCTCAGATGTGGCCATACACACCTTACCCATGGATACCTGATGAACAGCGCACTACAAGAGCCTCCACCCGGCTGTCCTCTCTGCCTACGTTCCCGCCTTACCGTGCACCATGTAATTTTAGACTGCCCAGCCTTACATCACGCAAGACGTCGTTACATCAGCCTATTCGCGGATAACAGCAGCCCACCTCCTTCTATCAAGGACGTGTTGGGGTATGAAGCACCTATTGCTGAACTCCTAGAATATCTCCGGAAAATCAACGCATATGATCTCATCTAAATCGTCCAACCAATCCCGTGGAAAGCATCTATGCCCTGAACCATCTGCCGTAATCAACTGTAACGCTCACCACAAACAGTATACTATGAAAAAGCACCCTGGAAGCCCTATAACCGACGTGTGTTCATGAAAGACCAGCTCCACAACAACAGAGAGTATTCCAAGTAAGCGGCCGGGCGTTCTGTGCTACCACTCTCATCTTATGAGGGGGTTCCAGCACGGATAAGACGCTCGGCCAAAGAGAGGGAGGGCTGCTGGAACCCCCACTTGGGGGGTTCAGCTAGCTCAATCCATGATTACCTAGTGTAAACTAGGGGGTCCATAGTTGCAAATTGCTGGTGACCCTGGTGGAAACTCATCCCTAAATTTATTATATTTTCTTCCGAATTAGATTTTTTAAAATCTTTTTTTTCTGACAACGGCTATCCACACGGTTTATTTGACAGGCTTGTCCGTGATCTTTTATGCAATATATTTTCTCGTCCGAAACAAACCTTGTGCACAGTAAGTAAATGTAAGGTGTACATATCTCTTCCTTACATAGGCCCCTCATCTGAAGAAATGATTAGGTATTTCAGGAAATTACTTTCTAAATTTTACCCCCAGATTGACTTTATTTTTGCTTTAAAGAATGACTTCCAAATTAAAAAATTCTTTAGGTATAAAGACAGGCTGCCCTCTGAATTGCTTTCGAACATTGTCTATAAATTTACGTGCGGAACTTGCCAGAGTTCTTATATCGGAAGCACTCAGAAACAGTCGAAGATCAGATTTTTTCAACACATAGGCCGTTCCTTCAGAACAAACCGGCCTCTAGCATCCTTGCCGCATTCTCCTCCCAGACATCATTGTGAACAGACCAATCATTCGTTCTCTATAGATAATTTTGAAATCATAGGATCAGCTCAGGAGTCAGATATTAGAATTTTAGAATCCCTTTATATAACCAAACATAGACCGCAGCTCAACACCGATCAAATTGCCGTGCCCCTGTACACCCAATGATTTAGTTTAGTTTTCGTTTTTTTTTTTATACATATTTTTTAACAAGGACCCATGTAAATTTCCTATGAAGTGTTACAAGTGTTTTTTTTTAATACTTTGTAATTTTGAGTGTATAAAAAAATTTTTGTCCTTTTGTTTCAGAAGCATTCATTGAAAATGAAAAGTCGAAACCAGCTGGTCTGAGTGCAAATAGATGATTTTTATTGTGACCCTTGTGTTTCTTTTTATACTAAAAATTAGGGTGTATATTAAATTATTAATATTTAAATCTTCACATTGTACTTCAATTCCACACACACTCTTATTGAGCAGAGGCGTAAAAAATACTTACTGAAGCCTGAAAGTTCCGCGCACATTTAGTGAACACCCAACGGCCGTTTTATTTCGGAGTAGCCCCATGAATAACACACTCATTTTCTACGTTGGGGACTCAGTTTTCCAAGCTAGATTGTTATTCCAAACTGTTAATGTAAAATAATGATATTAATATCGACGTTATCACCACTTTCGTTAGGTTATACAGATGTAAATTAGTTCGCCATGCTTTGGATTTGATACCTTTTTCTTACGATGTCCTAAATCGCGCTTTTCAAATTTTGGATAGGTTTCACCCTATTCAACAATGCAGAATAGGCGATAATAAGCATTTTCCAAGCAGGTGTTAGGAATTGCTGAGCTAAAACCACTTTCGAATTTTACGGCATCCCTGAATGTTTTTCATCAAGCAACTTGGGTTTGTCCTTGATTTCTACCTGCCCCTCCACTTTCTGTTCATCCGGGTGTTAGTCCTACACCGCTTAAATAAGTGTAACATGGGCTTCACTACACAAAAGACTCCATGCGTTATTCACCTCTACCTCATGTACAAATCCAGCAGTCTGTCATATTTTCTTCTGGAAAGACCGACGCTCATCCCGCATGTTTGACGAACCCTCGAGCATCCATCAACATTCCTTCTCGTCAACATCTAAACTTTAGAAGCATCTATCACTCATATTTTAAGTCCAAATATACCCACGAAGTCAGTTAATACCTTAAAGGAAGCGTCACCATTCATCATTCCCCAGCTATCCCCGACATACGCCTCCCAACGCCCCTCTTGTGGCGAAAGGACACCTTAATTCGCTCTAGGTAACACCGTTTTCTTCCCTCGTTTTCAAAATAGTTTCTTACCAAGGGAGGGTTGGGTTCCAGATAGTATTTACGTAAATGATGGGCTTACGGTAGTTTTAGAAATTTGTGGGGTTACCGGAACGGTTTTGCGTAACTGGACTCGCATGGGAGATTTTTGGGGTTATTGATTTACCCGGGAGATTCATAGGTTGACGAAAAGTAATTTGGGGGGAGGGGGTTATGAGCCAATGCAAAATATTAAAAGAAGGATTTTGTGATAAATGGGTAACATGAGTGATTTTAGAATTCATGGCGTTTGTTAGGATTCCTATCAATTTTTTTTCATTTCTATTGCAGTGTCAAAATTGTATCGATTGCGGCTTCGTCTCTCGCTTTTTCGTTCTTAATCATGATTATTATTTACGATTACAATTGTGCTGCAAAGAAAATGAATAGACATGTTGAATATAAACATAACAAATGGTGGCAGCGGTGGAATTATCCGCTTCGGTCCACAGATTTATTTTCAGATTAATGGATTTACACGACGATTGAGTGTTTGATGAAAAATAGAGAATATTTATTCATTAGTGTAATGGCAGGGCTGTATGGAAGTGCACAGAATAATGGAAGAATAAAGTAAAGTCCAGGGCTCTAAGGACAGTTTTTTTTTTCAAGCCAGAGACCACTCCCGATTCCTCCCTCCAGGCATCTCCCACTCAGCACACACTTTTATGCCTATAAATGAAAATTCTTAGTTAACTACAGTTACAATCACCGTTACAGTGGGGGCAACAGCAGTTGAACGTTTGAAATTTAAATATTCATAGCTACAGGTTGATCTATACAATACACGGCATTTAGAGTGATAATTTCTCTAGTTCTTGCTCAGAGGACCAGAACGTTATAGTTCACAATTGATACACCGTAAGCGTGTTAATGACACACTCCACGGTTACCCAGTCTGGGCCATCAATGCGACGGTCCGCGAAGCTCACACACGTCCATGGGTCCCTCCGTACAGGCAGCCTACAGAGGCGGTGACGATGTTCAAGCGCGCAAAACAGGACGACAAAACAGTAGTACAGCACGCGAACCTGGGCTGAAGTGTAACCGTAAACGATACGTTGCCTGAATGCATTGCACGGCACTGAAGATTAGATGATGTGAACAGTGGCGGGTTGGTGAAGAATCTGACGCTCAAACTTGTTGCGTTCCGAGGTCAGCTGCGGTCACGTTTTGAATGAAGTTCCGAACAAAATGTGCTAGCACGTATCAGCCGCAGGAATCTAAATTTTACATTTTGAATCTACATTTACATCGACATGTAGAATTTTGTACAGGAAGAGTTTTGATTGGAAGAGTGAGAGTGATAACGGATCGTGTGCTTGCTGAAGAACAGTGTGGTTTTAAGGATGGTAGAAGTTGTGTGGATCAAATGTTTGCTGTGAGGCAGGTGAATTAGAAATGCTTAGCAAAAGAAAAAGATGTATATTAGGCATTTATGGATCTAGAGAAGGCGTATGACAGAATGAACCGCGACGCTCAATGGCAATTTGTAAGCGTGTATGGAGTGGGTGGAAGACTGTTGAATGCGATCAAGTGTTTCTACATCGATAGCAGAGCATGTGTGAGAGTAGGGAATGAGGGGAGTGAATGGTTCCCAGTTGTGACAGGTGTGAGACAGGGATGTGTAATGTCGCCGTGGTTGTTTAATTTGTTTATGAATGGTGTGGTGAGAGAAGGGAATGCCAGAGTGTTGGGAAAAGGTGCGCAGTTAGTGGGACAAAATGGTATGTATTGGGAAGTGTGTCATCTGTTGTTAGCAGATGATACAGCGCTCGTGGCTGATTCAGAGGAAAAACTGAGGAGACTGGTTGCAGAGTTTGGTAGAGTGGACGAAAAGCAGATATTGAGGGTAAATGTGAATAGAAGTAAGGTTATGAGATGTTCAAACGGTGGAGTGTTTGAAACTTTCGATGTGATGATGAATGGTGAAGTGTTAGAGGAGGTAGAGCATTTTAGGTACTTCGGGTCGGATGTGGCTGTTAAGGATAGTATGGAGGTAGAATTGAGGCATCGAGGGAGTGAAGGCTGTAAGACATCGGGTGCAATGAGGAAAGTTTTTGAATGCAGAAGTTTGAGTATGAATGCTAAGAGGGGACTGTATGGAAGCTTGATTGTGCCAGTTTTGTTGTATGGAGCAGCCCTGTGGGCTGAGAGAAGCTGAGAGGAGGAAGTTGGATGTGTTTGAGATGAAGTGTTTGAGGAGCATGTATGTAGTAACAAGAAGAGATAGGATCAGGAATGAGTTGGTTAGGGGGCAGACGGGTGTTATCAAAAAGTTGAGCAGGCGATTGGATGAAAGAGTGCTTGGATGGTTTAGGCATGTTGAAGAATGAATGTTGAGCGGCTGGTGAGAAAGATTCATATGTCGGAAGTGAGTGGTCTTCGAGCGCAAGGTAATCCACGGATGAGTTGGATGGATGGGGTGAAACGTGCTTTGTATGAGAGGGGTCTGACTGTGGACGTGGCGAGAGGGATGACTGCGGACAGAATTGAGTGGGGGCAGTGCATAAGAAGGTAATTTTATTTTTGACGCGGTACTGGAAGCCTGCCCGCGTGTGATGGGGTGACCTGTCCTGTGCGAGGAGAAAGGGCTGCACTCAATGAAGCGGTCGGGGTAAACCAGCAATGGCTCTCGGGCCTGACTGTGGAAGGTGGTTGTTCTGGACTGTTGCTGATCCTGGTAGTTCTGGTGCGGCTAGTGCTGCCTCTCTCGCCTCCTAGTGACCAAGTGTGGTGATTGTGGCCTACTGTCGGCTACCATCCCATAGGGAGGAAAAGCACGGTATATGTATGGATGTAATGGCAGGGCAAAAATTTCTTCGTTCATTGGCATATTTGTAAAACAAAATGAGATGAGTTATAAATTTGAAGGAGGCACTTTCAGGATAGGTCGTCATCCAGGAAATATGTAGGAATTTGTTGATTTGTCTGACACAAATTCATTTGGCTAATTGGCTTGAGAGATTAGCATTTATTTGGTTTTGCAACAGGGATTAATGGGATTCACAGGTTTACACCAATGAATTTGGGGTGGAAGTAAGTAGGGATTATTTTACCTTCTGGTTGTCAGTGAGGCGAATCTATAAAGAGCTGATGATTACATGAGGCAGGGATTTTTGGGGTCTATTTGTTTACAAAATAGATCCATGGGACCTATTTCTCCACAAAATAGATTCATGGGACTTATCCATTTACTTAGGGAGGATTTATGGGTTCATTGGATAGTTGTGGCTTCATAGGCTTATGTTGTTACTCGCTCAAAATTTTATGAATTTTTGCTCAGAAATGTAACATGTGATTTTTACCTCACTATAACTAATGAGGTACTTCATCATGTAAAATTTATATTAGGCCAAGTTTAAAATTTTTAAGAGAGTCCAAAAAAGATTGAAGGTATACGGCGCCCGCAATAATTCATAATAACCAGTATCGATTATCGTAGGATTACATCTATTTTTTAACATGTATATTCCTATATTCCTAGATCACTAGTGATATTGTGCTTAGGTGGGATTTGGGTTGATGTTCGGGAAACTTTTTTAGAGAAATAACATGAAATTTTAGGATGCGATTTTTGTAAGTAATACACACTATAAAAACTTCCACAAGTTCTCATCCACTCATAAATACTAAATTAGTTCTATTTATATACGTCGACGTACAGTTAAAAATTACTGAATTTACTTGCATTTCGCCCCCAAGGTGCACAGATGTACAAGTACGACGGGCTGTGTTGGGCGCACCTCCAGGACGTGTCGCCGGACCTCCTCACGACCGACTGTGGCACCGGAGACGTTGTCTACGTTCGCAAAAGTAAGTTAAATTTACATTCACCTACTACGTTCATTATTATTCAAAGTTCAAATGAGGCCAACTCACATTGTATAATTACGATTAAAATATTCGGTGATTTGTTCTAGAAGTGGAGTTGATTTAATCATAAACGGAGCAAGCTTTTGCAAGGGTTCCTTCTATAAATATATTTTTCGAACACAATCTATGCAGAATGCAGTGCAATTCCAGTGTACTTTTGCATTTGCTTAAAAATACAACACAAATATTGTTTTAGGTACCAAACGGCATGTGGGTTCGAAGTTAAAAATGTAAAACAAAAATTTTAAAAGCACAAATAACAAGTTATATGAATGCAGTGTACCGTCCTATCATGTTTTGTTGACACATTTTAAAACTGTTGCCGATGGTATGTGAGCTTGGTAATAGACAGTTAGGTCTTCTTAAAATGATTATAATTCAAGCAGTGTTGATTCATGACCTTTTGTTTCCTTTGAAAGATCCGTAAAACTGGACAACAGAGCTTATCAGAAATTCAATTTTCACAAAATATGGCGTAGGAAACATTAGGCTACATTGCTGCTGGCGCTCAGTTTCCTAGACCTAAATTAAGTCTATCCACGACAACAGATACACGCTAGCCGATCCACCCACAACTTTTAAGGGAAGCATTCACACTCCAACCGTAGATTTTTTCTATTGGACTTACGTCTATGAAAATTTGCAGACTACTAGATCTCTAGATTCCTAACAACTTTTATTGAACAAGTTTTTTGCCCTAGGGCATAGAAAAATAATTATTCATGATAATTAAAAAATATACCTAAACGCCATTCGTTACATTTCACCGAAATTCACAAGGCTAGAGCAATGTGGTTAGTTGCATTTGAAAGAAGAATGTGTGCTCCCAAATCGTATCAGGCCAATTTTTGAATTTGAATTCATTCCGAATTTATATTTTTTTTAAAAAAGGCGGTGTCAAATTTGTAATTTTATGGTAAAAAGTCTACGGCAAAAGTTTCACGTAATTTTTTTGAAAATCAACGCTAATACAACTTTAGAGCACACATTTCACTTCCAAATGCAGCAAACCACACTGCTCTAGTTTTGTAAACTTCGGAGAAACGAGAACGAATGTCTTGATAATTGGCATTAGTCAGGAGAGCCGATTGAAGTTTGAAAGTCTACGTAAAAAATGTAACGTAACAATTTTCGAAAATCAAATCAGTCGCTTTTTTTGAAACACTCATTATAATTTCAAATGCAACAAACTGCATCAATTTAGCTATAAAAATGGCGGAGAAAAATGCGTGTCAGTGTTGATAACTTACGTATCACAGAAGCCCCCGTTTACTAGAGGGATTTAGTCCGTACTGAACTGTTTGTATCATTGAACCTAAAACAACAAAATTTGGTATCCTGATAGGAAATGCAATTTGTTATCATTCGTCATTGACAAAAAAAAAGCGATTTTCCTGATAGAAAACGAGATATTTGCAGAAAACGCATTTTGGGGAGGGGTGGTTTTCTAAATGCATCTCCTCCTACAGTTTTTAAGCTAGAGTGATGATTTTGGTACCATTAGATGCGGAATATCCTGGAAATTACAGGAAGTAAGCATAAACTCTCTAAAGTCAAAATAAAAATGTGAAAAATATTTTTTCGAGGTTCCACCATTTAATTTTTTGAGAAAATTTTCATTTGTGACGTCACAACTTTTGATCGTGACAAATTTCAAAAAAACCCTCAATGTCTCATAATCTACTTGCCATTCCGTATCCAATGATACCAAAACCATCAATGCAGCATAAAAACTGTAGGGGGAAATGCATTTTGAAACCCCTCATTCTGATCCTCCAAAATAGGTAAACATAAACAATATAAATTTATTTTTTTTTAATTTTTGGTCCAGGTTACACTTCTGAAATCATTACAGAGTAATCCAGAGACATAGGAGATGACATAGCATAATCGGGAGGGTAAGAAAGTGCCAAGGGGGAGGTGTAACATGATAAAATACCCCTACCCCTCCCCTACCCCAATTCTTCAAACCCCCATAGAGGGCGAACGAGTGAACGTACGAGCCTCATTTTTTTACAGGATGTGCCTGTCCCCTTAAACTTCCTATAGCAGCAACAATCCCTATATCTCCAAGCCATGCTCCAAACCATGGATCTCTACCCTAAATGCTCCCCTTAAGCCTAACATTACTGCATGAACAGGCCAATAAATCGTGGGCATTGCATTTTTCGATTTAAACACATGTTCACATGATTTTATGTTATTTTCTATCACATTCTTTTCAAAGGGGACCTAAAACCTATATTTTACAGATATTGTCGGATTTCAATCGGTTCATTCCTATTGAAACTAGATGAACGAAAATGCATATGAATATGTAAAATTGAATTCTAAACCAGTTTGCGTCTATTAAAATATTCGGTTTTCGCAATAGAAAAAACTTATTTCGCGAACATAAAAAGAAATAATTGTATGTGAGTAAAACAATAATATTCTCCTTCTTCAATTTTCAATGTAGAAGCGTGATTTTGGTCTCATTTGACGCGAAATTACTGTGGGAACGGCGTAACGGTTATTTTCGAATTTAGAATTAGAAAAAAAGTATTGATATATATTTCCTAAACTTTGTTTCCGTCGTAAGAACTGTATATTTTCACTATAAAAAGCAATTTGAAATCTAAATTGAATTCCGCTTCGTAAAGCAGTTTCCATGTTATTTCCGGGTTGGATGACACCAAAATCACGTTTCTACGTTGAAAATGGTATAAGAAGAATTGTTTTGATTGCTAATAAATTACTTTCTGAGACAAAGGCAAACAAATTTTTGGAGGGACATGCCAGCGATTTTTCAACTTTGATTCGATTGATCTGAAATTTGGCGAGTAAGAGTATTTTTTGAAAATGACCGTATTTTATTCGTGTAACTTTTTCGAATTAGCATTAGTTTTTTTCGAAAAATTGTATTTATTTTTTTTATATATTTAGTATATGGATATTTCGAAAAAATAGAAGCCAATGAGTTTTTATGCTAGAACAAATTTAAGAACCGTTAAATATTTTCTAAAATTTCAAACAAACTAACAGATCTGAATTTTATGTTTTTCTTTTCGTTTTCTTTTGATATGCGATTTTCGATCATTAGCTAAAATATACCAATTTTTTTTTGACCCATGACAAAAAATTAAATATGAAAACCGGGAAATCAGGATCTGTAAGTTTGTTAAAAATGTTCGAAGGATTTCAAAACTGCCTCTGTTTTTTACTAGCAGGAAAACACATTGTCTTCTATTCATTTTTAGGTTGAAAATAATACTTTTACGTAAGGAGCAAAATAAATAAATTTTGCGGTAAAATGAAATATTAAGGACTTTATTTTACTTGAATGCTGTATTCATGTTATATCATCATCTACAAATGATATACATGCATAATTTCATATCGTCACTGTGACTTGCATATTACATCTACAAATTATTTAAAAATGAAATATACAACATTTTTCTTGTGAACTGTGATAAGAGAAATGGAATGTACAAATTGAGAAATCAGGATCTCTAGTAGATTTGTTAGAAATGTCCCAAGGATTCCTAAACTGTCTGTTTTTTCTAGCATGAAAACTCACTGAATTCTATTTTATTCTGTGTGGAAAATGAGGTTTTTACTTGAAGGGTTTTTACTTGTGTTGCGAAGTGTCATATAATGGATATTTTTCACTTGAATGCTGTATTCCTGTTGCATTGTCATCTACAAATAATATGCATGCATAATTTCCTATCAGCACAGTAAATTGAATGTTACACATGTATAAATTATGTTTAAAAAATTGATTTACTCTTCATTTCTTGATGGATGGTAAATTTTTAGCGGAAAACAGATTTTTCTTTATTAAACCATTATATGTCATTTGAAAAAACACATTTTGTTCGATTCGTTTTTTCAATTTTAGCCTCAGTTTTAACAGGTTTCAGATGAGGTTTTTAAGGAATGTGACTGCCTCGTCACGATGACAAGGCATGCCAAAGACATGTCATGTGCCATGAACCAAATTGCGCTGTTGAGTTTACATTGGCGCCTGCACCATAGGGTGCGAAAGCAACCACTAGAGAAGTCAATCAGGAGGCAAAGCCCAGCGAGGATAACAGAAGGAAAACACTGCGTGCAACAAGTAAGGAACGCAAGTGCAAGGGAAGCTTCCGAGGAGGTTGTACAACGCTACTTGTACAGGCAGCTCTCTCAGTGCTGGTGTCGCTCGTGATATCAAGCTTATGTGGATCCTGAATGCCTGTATCTTGTATACCCTAATTAGGGTAATACTGTGCTGCATTGTCATAAAACTTGAAAAAACGAGTGAATTAGAGGCAAACTGAACCTTGAAAGTAGTACCACTGGTACCGGCGCTCTGCACCCACCCCTCACCGTCCTCCTGAGCGCCTCTCTCTATTCCACTTATCAGCACGTAGCTAGGGAAGTAAGGCAGCTATGTTCCTGAGACTTTGACACGACATTTCAAACCTAATCTACTATAAAGAACTTCAAAAAACAAAATTCGAAAAATTTAGCAATTTCAGGGTATTTGGTCCCCCTCAGTTCTGACTCGGGTTTTCACCAAATTCCCACAGCTCAACACATTTTCATATCACATGTTTCATGTTTCCCATAGGCCGATATGTATCTCTATGTAGAAAACCTTTGCCTCAAGATTTCAACACTTCTCAGCCACACATCTCCCGGATTTCAATTCATTGTTCACAACACGTTTCTCACATTAAAAAACATTTGTTTCGGTTTAAACGTGTTTGTTCAAATTTAAACATATTGATTTACCAAAATCATCTCCCGCTAAAAATTACAAAATATTTCAACCAAGTGTCTCAAACTTTGACGCAAGTCTTATCAAATTTTTCAAGTTTCATACGCTTTTCGTCGAATTTCTTTCAAATTTCCATACACTTGTCATGAACTTCTTTACATCTAGACATTTTTTACCACGTTCTTGTCACATTCCCTCATATTTTTACTCCATTCCTTTAGCATTTCCACACGCCTTTCACTGAACTAATTTTTAATTTCAGCACTTTCCCTGTATTTTTTTCAGATTTCAACATATTTAACGGCGAGCGAATACCGTACGGCGAATATTCTGGTTTCTTCTACAGCTCTCCCAACGGCATGACTTTTGGCAGTGGGTTAAAGTTGTTAAATATTTTGACATAGGTGAAAATTTTCATTACGTAGATTAAATGCATCATATAGGATATTAAAACATATAATTGTGAAATATTTTTATGTAGGAACTGGAAATTAGTATGTAGATTACGCATGACCCGTATAATATAAAGTATTTTTGGGTAGAGTATTCAATGCATTATATGGTACATTAGCTTCTGCAATATCCTTGTATAATAAAACGTTCGGTGCACCCACAAATTAATTAACATATGTATAAATAACTGAATTTAAATTTGTATATGGGTGTAATTCTGTGTTGTTGAATGGCTGGTTGATCCGCCTTCCTGTTCTGAAAAATTGTCATGATACTGTTAAATGACCAGTAGTCGAAAGCTCAGTTTTCATAAATACTTATAAATTAAGGGAAAATGAGGACGTGATCCAGTTAATAGTTACTATTTTGAAAAGTGCTGATAACAATTGATTGTTCGTCATTCCCATCGGGAATATTTATATAAAGAAAATACAAGTCCCGTCTTTTTTGACGGGTCGTGTACACTCGTATTATATAACGTATCACAAAAAAAATTTCAACACAATACTTTCAGTGATCACATAAAGCAAAAACCAACAACGGCAGCATCATACCCAGCTCTCAGTAATAACATAGGACCAATGTACAACATTTGCTCTCAGGTAATAACATGGGGCAACATTAAAAACCCTCGTGTCAGCAATAACAAAGAACGGCATTCAACATTACCGCACACCGTATCGTGGATCCGATCTGCTATATATATATATCCATTTTACGAAGAATATTTCTTAATTATCTGTAACAAAAGCAGCATGCCTCAACGCGGCTCGAGTGGTGAAGGAATACATAAATTAAACATAAGCTATTAACTCTATTAACTCAAAAATTATACATAATGTGCATATCTACACCCGCAGTTATGCAATTCATACATTTATGCTTATATATCTGTGTTAACGCTCCACAGAGACCTCTGACCGGCTGGTGGAAGAGCATCTTCCAGAGAAGGCCAAGTGTTGCCCGTTCCTGAAGGACGGAGTTTGTGTTTACGTCGACGACATAGCAACGCAAGACATCAATTTTCGTGAGGCCGCAGCCCGATGTGAAGCTTTTGGCCTCTCGATGTACTCCAAAGAAGTTTTTGCGACAGATGCCATGGATTACATAGATTCTCTTTTTTACAGCCATGATGGTGAGTTCGGAAAGGCAGTAGAGGAATTAACGAATTGTGTTTGTGAGTCGTGGAACGGCGATGGAGGAAATCTGGAATGGTGATGGAGGATTTGAGGAATGATTTTGGGGAATTGGGTGAATAGTGGAGGGGTTGAGGGGGGATGTAGGGAATAGTGGAGGGATGGTGGAGTATTTTGGGAAAATGGGAGTGGTTAGAGATGTTGTCCCAAAAAGCTGACGTTTTATGGTTTGAGTGTAGTAAGGTTTCGTGATATTTGTTTAGTATGAATATTAAGCATCTATTATAATTTATTATCGGTGCTGTCTTATAATGTCTATGTTTTGGTAAAAATTGTTATTATGGTATAGTGCATGTTTATGGTTTGACGACTTTAAGTGAATGACTGTTCTGACATTCGTCAATTTTTAGAAACTAGGATAAACAAATAATTTCTATGATTTATTCGTAGGTAAGGGATATTTTCCAGGATGGAATCTCCAACTCCGTCCTCATTGCTGGGAAACAAATAACAAAAACGAAAATGAACAAATTGCAAGAACTGCTTATTAAAAACTAATTACCATATACAAACTTCGAAAAATAGCTACGCCTTACTATTGAATGTTTAAATTTTTTAACCATTCGTAGCCATACGTATACATGTACCCGAATTAAGCAACTAGACAAAAAACAATAACATCTACACAAAGAAACCGAACTATACTCCAACACATCCGAACACCCTTCAATTAACACAGTTGGGGCAATGTTTAATTTCATTGTATTTTGAACCTTATTTAAACAAGGTCTATGGGTGAAAATAAACAATGATTCCAAAATTATGAGGTCAAATTCATCTTTAGCTCTGCAAAGCGTGCAGTAATTAGGACTTTTAAAAAGGTGGTTTGAACTACGACAATGATCTCTGATACCTGAGTGGGAGTGAGATGAGTGTGAACAGCCTGTTCTATGGGGGATACCAGAGTGTTGGCTCTGACGAATAAATTGCTGGAGTGTGGTACTTCCGACGGAGGACTGCAGGCAGCACTCTCATTTATACAAGTAGATACATCCATTTTTCAGGAGCTCTTCAAACGGTCTTTCCTATTAAAAACGAAATCTATTTTATTATTATTTCTATAAGGTGGCACGTCAATGAATGTGAAATGAGAGTGTATCAGGGATAACAGTTCCTTCCTCATCTCCTTGTTTAGATAGTGCAAGAAAGGGAGCTCAGGGAGCACTTTCTGCTTTGGTGCGGTAAGAATTGTAGAAGGGGGTAAAAGTTGTTTATATAAAACTTTTTCACCAGATTGTTGAGGAAAGGAACAAGGGTTTTATTAATATTTTGTATTTTAAATTTTATTTTTCATGTTTTTTATACATTTTCATATTTTGTATTTCTACGAAATAGAAATAAATATAAGTGTTAACTTTCATTTAGTTATCATGCATGGAGAAAATTGTTCTTTTTCTTTGGCTTACTCTTCTCCAACAATTTCTTGATGGCTCATTATTTACACTTATTTGATAAAGCGATAATCGCAGGAAACTCGACTGACAACTTTTTCAAATCATCCTGAATGATAATTAATGCATTAACTTCAAAGTCGGTGTTAAATACAGTAAAAGGCGCTTCGAAAAATTTCAATTGCTTTCTAGTGATATAACAATTGTCTATTTACTTCTGACATCAATTGCTTCTTATATTTCTATATAATCGTGTATTCGATCCCAATTATATGCATACCCTTCACAAATATTATTTTTCTACACTTCATTCAATTTCAGGTTTCCAACCTTCACTAATTATCAAGTTTCTACCCTTCAAGTATACTTCTATATCTAGTTACTGATATTAGTTAAATTCCCACTCATGCAGAAATTTGAACTTGCTTGTTTCAATTAATTTTCACCACCAATCAATTAGCTGACTTTCACCCATAAATTACGGTTAGCCCCCCACTCTTCAAATCAGTTAGAAATAAACAGTTTTTTCAATAGAGTTGATGACAAATATATCATTGATTTTTAAAATATCATAACATAAGGCTCCTTAGATGATATACACTCATGAGTCTCGAAATATTCATGTCCATTTTGAAAGGCACAAATAGACAACATTTCATCAATAGCACGCAATTAATCTGTCGCCTAGATCCTCCTGTTACCTAAATCCGTCACTTAAATCTAACTGTGAACTTGTTTCATCTAAGAATCACCTAAATCTAATCTTTACCTAAATCTTTCACATTAATTCATCAAAGTTTTGCCTCAACACCAAAAGGTCACCTAAATCCATCTGAGTACCACATTAATACAAGCGTCCAACAAATCCATTTAATCTTATCTACACCAAAGAGTCCAATAACGCCATCAGACGGCCAGCCAAACTCATTCAGGTGTCACCTAAATCCCTGTGTTAAATTAGTACATCTATGTAACACCTAAATACATCTCAGTAAAACTTAAATGCTCGTGCCACTTAAGTACATCTGTGTGCCATCTGAATACATCGAAGTGTCACCTAAATCCATCCAAGAGTCACTGAAAACCATCAATTGGCGACCTAAATCCAAGTGTCACCTGAATGCATCAAAGTGTGACCTAACGCTTGCTGTCCATCACAGTTACACAAAAGATTCCCATGAACTACGTGCGAGACGGGGAGGGTGTGTGGAGATTTTTGCCGTCTGGAGATATAGAACCGAAACTAAGCTTCAACCAGGAGCCAACCATTGACCAGAACTGCACCGTTGTGGGGTTTGGAGAGCCTTTAGCCGAGCCTGCGAATTGTGAAGATGCTGTAGGATACAATTCTGTGTGTTTTGGGGTAGGCACTCAGCTTCTTCAGTGTGCATAGGGAGGATGGTTAGGGTTATAGTTCTGGGAGAAGGGTTAGGTTTATAGTCTGGGGGAATGATTGTAGTGGTGTTTGGAGAGGAATGTAGTGTTATAGTTCGGGGTGAAGGAAACAGTGTATGCTTGACTAGGATGGTCAGGGTTATTATTTAAGGAGGACAGCTATAGTGATGCGTGGGATGGAGCGTTAGGGTAATGGTTTAGGAAGTAGGGATGTGGTGTGGGGAGGAAGGTTAGGATTATGGGATAGGAGGTTAAGATTATAGTATAAGGGGTTAATTGAAGTGATGCTTCGGGAGGAGGGTTAAAATTATGGTATGGGAGGATGATTATGGAGATTCATGGGAGGGTAATTTGTGTTTTGTTATAATAAGGTGGGTATGAGGCAGCTCACGTATGATGTTGGAGATGCTGTGGGAAAAAATTCACCATGTTGACGAAGGAAAAGGATTAAGATTCTTGATTTTGCCTGGAATGTGTTTGTTTAATTTCTCACGTTTTGTGTGTCATGATAATGTTTTTTCTTTCAAGTTCTATATACAAGATGAAGGGAAACTTTAACGGCACCTCTTTTAATGCCAGCTGAATAACAGTCATGTTCTGCGTTTTTTTTCGTCGTCACCACCACCAGCACCGTAAACAGGATACCTGAACAGTACATACTGTAAAATTCTGTTTTAAAATTGCAATTTTTCTGCATTAATTGAAATTTCCTCAAACTTTACCATATTACAAAACCATCAATTCAAAAAATAAATGAAAAGGATCCAAGCACTTGATTTTAACACAGTTTTCTCGCCTCAATTGAAGGGCAAATATGCACAGTGCCCTAACCCACAAATCAGAGGTCAAAACTGGAGAGTGGATTAAGTGATAATTTCACCTCATAGCGGCGTAGATGTCTGGCAGGGAAAGAGGCCTAGTTCCAAGTTCAGTTCCTAGTTCAGTTCCTAGTTAGTGACTTGGCTAGGAAAAGCCAGTTTAGCAGCCCTGCGATGAACACCACGCCTCTAACTTGAGTGTCCTATAATTCTGTATTTTTTTGGGTTAGGGCACTCAACATATATGCCCACCAATTGTAACTCTAACTTTAGCTACTTCGGTGAACGAAACAATCAAGCTCACGCACGGAAATCAATTTAGCTTTGGTACACTAATTAAATTTACTTAGGTATACGAATTGATGAGGCTTAGGTGCATGAATTAATTACGCTTCGATAATCAAGTAAATAAATTTGAAATACGCAAACTAACAACGCATAGACACCTAAACTAAACGAGCATATATGGGTAAATTTATTTAATGAGGCTTAGGTAATCGAAGTAATTCAACTTAGGTACATGAATTATTCAAGTTTGAGCGCACGAATACATTAAAATTAGGTGCACCAATTAGTAACTCTAACATAAACGAATAGATTTAAATTAATACGAATTACAGCAGCCCGAATTATACAATTTTGATATTCTAAATTTGAACAAATTCAAAATTCAATTCAACAGATTCATTTTGACAGATTAATTTAAGCACATTAAGGTCAATTTAAACGAATTTAATATAAAATAATATAATTTGAGCAAATGAAATTTCAATTGAACCAACAGCCTTTTTCTCAGTTACTAGACAAAATCGCTTGAATCTCTTGTAAATCCTTTACTTCTGTTTAGAATTAATTGTGAAAGATTACCTAATGTGATTGAATTTATAGAGAAGTATATAATATGTTAGTTTTTAAACTGCGACTTGTTATTCAATTTGGTTTCCGAAAATTTTACTTGAAACTGAAAATACTAAGAATTCAATTGAGGAAAATTTGAGCAATAATTGGGGAAAATCAAAATCTGAAATTATTTAACATTGTGTAATTTAGGGTATGTTGTGCTGTTGTTGTGTGCTGTGTGCTGTTGTTTGTTTTTGTGTGAATTATATTGAATGGTTTCTTTAGCGAAGTAAAATAAACTCGCTATAATTGTGCACTTCGTTATCTGGCAATTCACCAATAAATGTTTCACAAAAATATCACGTATGTGTTTTTTATCCACTCTTCGATGGAATCCATCATCTACTTTTCATTGTACGCAACAACATTTGCTTACAATTTCAAAGATATTTAGAACCCAACTCAAGAAAAAAGGCGTGTTGTAATACAATTCCGTTGAATAGAAGGGTCTCCCTCTGTGATTTGCGTTTTCCGTTTTCTACATCATCAGAGGAGCTTGCTCGCTCGCTCCCGAGAATGTTCGCTAAAGGTTATCCATGAGCTTAAAAGCGCCCCATCTTTTAAAAACCAGTCTTATTTAATAATACTTTGCATATAGTATTAATCGTACAATAATTCTGCTTGTTCATTTCTTAGTTACCTGCTCTGTTAGTTAGTCAGTCCGTAACGCGTTCAGTTTTTAGATATAAGCGAATAAAGGGAACCAAAGACCATTGCTGTATCTATACTATAGCTTGATCATAACTTTTACTCTCGAAGAACATGTTATACTAACATTTATAGTTGTTATATGATTAGTTGTACAAATTATTATTCATATATTTTACTTTTTCATTCAAACGACAATTTTGCCCCTGTAAGGAATGACTATCAAAAAGTGGAGGCGCGGAGAAACGCTCGCAGAAAGCGTGAAAAAATCCCAACGAATTTTCCGAGCGTGCCGCTCCGCTTGCTGTGTGAACAGCCGAGCGTTTCTGCATTCAAACATGTACAAGCATTATTGCCGCTCTGCTCCGCGCCGCTCCGCTCTGCTTGCAGTGTGAACAGCCGAGCGCTTTTGCATTCAAACATGTACAAGCATTATTGCCGCTCTGCTCTGCTCCGCTTACAGTGTGAATAGCCGAGCGTTTCTGCATTCAAACCTGTACAAGCATTATTGCCGCTCTGCTCCGCGCCGTTCCGCTCTGCTTGCAGTGTGAACAGCCGAGCGCTTTTGCATTCAAACATGTACAAGCATTATTGCCGCTCCGCTAAGTTCGTAGTGTGAACCGCACCCTAAGATTGCCTTAACTGACGTGACTGGTTTCTCAGGCTAGTGTGTGTTGCACTACCAGACACCAAGGCTAGTGTAACGTGCACCACCAGACATCAAAGCTAGTGTAATGTGCACTACCAGACACCAAATCTAGTGTTACCTGCACTACCAGACACCAAGTCTAGTGAAACTAGGGTATGCAGACCTAAAGACTAGTGTATCTAGCATTTATTAAGCAAGACAGCCTGAAGAACATAGCTATGGATATATATTTAATTTTCAATTTTGAAATGTTTACAAAATAGAAAGTACTCTTATATTTGTGCCGTGATTCAGCCATCCAAAATCTAAATTTTTGCACATTCATTCAAAATATTAAGCAAATTTTTCTCTTGATTTCAAACGTACACGCACCACCATTATAAATCAACATATAAATAACCATTCAGCCATTAGATTTGTTTTTGGAAGGAATCCATTGATAGTTAAAGTAATGATGCTCACACCTTGAATAATCCTAATTATTTTTCGCCTTAGAATAGCGTTGGCGGTAGGATGACCTAGAAGTCACTGAACTTATTCGGGCCCACAGGTAGCTGTATTCAAATTTGACCATTGTAATAGACTTAAGAAATTATCTACTTTTGTATCGCTTGTGGAAAATAGATTGTTCAAATTGTTTAAAAAAGTATCTTAACTTGAATTCAATTGTGCAAAAACTCTACGGATTTTGCACCGAACATTCAAGTATCCCTCCAGTACATCTCAAATGCAAACGGGAACAAAGTCTATGGATAACGGTAATGCTCTGTCGCGTATCGACTTTTGAAGAGCATTCCGAAACGTAAAATCTTTTTGAAATCACCAATCTTCAGAATTCGTTCTTTCACAAACTTGTCTGTGAAATTATTACGATATTTAACTCATAACTCGTACACTCGATTAACTTGTTTTTAGGAACGTACGAGAAGGTAGTGGATTTCGGTGCATACTTTATTGCAGCTTCAGTGAGCCGAGCGGGAAAACCTTTGTACGGCATCAAGTTAGTGCAGAGCCAGTTTTAAAAGAACTAGACATTTTACATTGAATTAATGAGGTTGATGAAACAACGCGTCAAGTAACAATTCAACTGGCCGCCGATGTTACAAAAACAGTTTGCCATTTTTTCGCGAATTCAGAACAGAATTACCAAGAACGTGTTATTCAAGGGAACTTCTAAAATCGCGGTCATCAATCTAAGGTGAGATTTGCCCGTGTCGGTCACAGTGGAACAAACATGAGAGGTGAAAGTTAAGTGGGCGTTGTGGCAAATGCTAAAATAAAAAAATAAAAAAGGAATGAAAAATTTTTACTTTCAGAAATGTTGAAACGTTCAATGCAACACTTTCGAACAGGTTTTGATCATTTATTGATATGAATGTCCGAAATTTAAAAACAAATCGTTAACAGAAAACTAAATTTGTGTGAGGGATTGAATTTATGATTGAAAGGGATAAAATTGAGATATAAAAACGAGTAGGTCGTAAAAATGCTCTAGGGTAGTAATATGGTTTATAAAAAATATTTACTCTCTTTTTCTTTAAATTCTAACGGGAAACAAACTCAACAGCCAGGGAATTTGCATGAGAAAATAAATATGCGCTCTTTATTGAGGGCGTTTATGAGCAGATTTTTATTTGTTCACATTTCTTATAAGTGAAAAAATGTATTCGAACAGTGAAGTCGGTTGCCCAATTCTGCTGCTTAAAACCCAACCAAACCAAGCGTTTACAACGGTAGAAACGCAGTGAACGTGTTAGAAATGTTCAAAACTATAAAAAAAATTATAATACACGAAATACGAAAAAATAAATCTAAAAATATAAGAATTTTTCTTTGTTTAAAAATTGGAGTGAAATTTTTGAGAGTTTTTAGAGAAGCCAGTATTGCGGTATCATTTAAAGATAGGTGTGTAACTCGTCACAAACAAAGATTTTTGCTCCCATTTCACAAAAATAGCAATAATAAATGATCATTTTAATTTCATGATGAGAAATTTTCAAAATGCTGAAAATTTTCATTTTCCATTCATCTACCTTTCGCGACAGTTAATATTAGTTGAATTTATTTAAGAAACGTGTTCTAAAGAGAGGAAATAGGAGAGCTCCATTTAGTATGAGGTTAATGCAACGGGAAATCTACGCCTAAGGTGTGTTCCTCACACCCCGCCCTACGCGTAGAAAAAGTGTGGTGAGGAAAAAGTTAATAAAAGAAGATGAAATTAGATAAAAGATGTAAAATAAATAAGTAGGTTTGAAAAACTTAACAGCAATGAATCGAAAAAATGCCTAATAAATCATAAGCCTTTCATTTCAACAAATGGATGGCTTACATAACTTGCTCGCCACCTCATATTTTCTCCTTAGGAGCGTTAATTTCGGATTTAATAATCTCCTGATGGAAGAGAACAGAGAATCTATGTACAAATTGTGTGCCCAGAATAGATCCTTTCGAATTAAAGCAGCAAGTTATATCATAACATGGAAAGGAAATAAATCATAACCTGGAAGTGAATCATAACTTGCAAATGAATAATAACTTAAAATAAATCATAAATTGCAAATGAATCATAAATTGGAAATAAATCGTAACCTGCATATGAATCATAAATTGGAATTAATTTGGAACTATGTTTTCAGGATTCTTACTAATTACCACACTTATTTAAAGCATTATATTTCGACGTGTGTGCCGTTTAGAAATTGTTTAATTCATAAAATAATTTAAACAAACGAATTACATGAATAATTCACTAAAACACGTTCATTAAACTCCGACCTTCAAGTCAATCATACCAAATTTTTTGTAACAGATAGAGTTTATTATAGACAACTAACAAGCACGTGTATATTAGCACACTGTCAGCTTTTGATCTAAATAAAGTCACAAATTCAGAAAAATCCTTGAACCATCACATGAACAACCATAATAGACGCTGCAGCAGACAAATGAGAAGAAAACGATTCAGTTAGGTAGTTAGTCTAACCTATCGCACCCAGGATATCCTCTAAAACTCTTCTCAGCTTTCGATAAAACTGTGGGACTTTTTGCCCTCATACTTACTTTGCTTCTTTCATTTGCCATGCTTTCTTCGCTGTCTCTGCTTTGTCCTTTTTGCTTCTACTGAACCTGTTATTTCTACGTGCTGGGTGTCCTGTTTTAGAACACGCCTTGTGCACAGATCCGTTGTTTTCTGCTGTCCTAACTAGTAGATTTTTTACTTTCAGTCTCTTGAGATCACCTCTGTTGTGGCCAAGGAGTGTTAAACTAGCTCATATAATAGTAAAAGCATCACATGCACAAATATAATGCATTTCAAGCCATAACATTGAAGGACTATATTGCTTACGGGTTGATCGCAATTTCGATGCACTCATGATATACTTCATTTGGCGCATATGTGCTTTTATAAGCTTGTACTGCTTGCATAGCTGAACAAATCCGTTCCCTATATATTTTTTTCGTACCCATATTCATATCGAGACCTACGTCATTTGGTCAGCACATGGGAGCCTCGACTAATACAAATAACACCCAGTTAGTGAAAGTTTCAATCAAGTATCTTATTAGTTTAATAACTGATAAATTTTAATAATGCAAGGGTCGCATTCAGGTGATGTAGTTTACAAAGATAGGACGTGCATGAAGATCATATATTTTAATATATTAAGGGTCTTGTATAAGTAATATAGTTTATTACATTTAGGCACTCAGAGAGTTGATATAGTTTAATAAGTTAGGAGTCCTAAAATAGTTGAATAAATTCGGGGTCCCTTGAATTTAATATAGTTTAATAAGTTTCGGGTTCCAATAGCTGAAAATAATTTAATGAGTTTGGGATCGCATACATTTTATTTATTTTAATATGTTTGGAATCAAATTTCGATAATACAGTTTAATAACTTTTGGATACCACAAAGTTACCCGAGTATTACAAGTTTGGACCGAATGAAGTACATAACTTGAAGAACACGGGTACCTTCAAGTTCGACGCAGAACTTCACATGTGTTCATCGCCTCAAGATCCACTGCGTGATATTTTCGCTTCAGTAATTATAGATATCAGAGCGACACCAGCACACGCTCCACTATCATTTTATCTGGATATGATATCTCCTCAAGGTTTCCCAACGCTCACAAAGATTTTTGAGCAGCAACACAACTTTACCACCACACCTGCGCGTGGTGAGAGCTGAGTCACCAATTCTTTCATCTCTCACCATTGCCTCAGGTACCTTATATTCTTGCTTTATTCCATTGCTTATGTTATTCTTACATTGCTGTTTTAAAATTGCATTATTATTTCAATATGTTTTTTTTCTACAGCATTGCTGATGCTGTGTGCTATACCGACAAAATAGTTTGAATCGTTGAAAATTCCAACCTGAACGGTCGTACTGTGTTATGAATCTTTTTCACTCAAGCGTTCTGAGAGATATACTTTCTTTGTGCACCTAAAACCTTGCAGGTGCGTTGGCTTGATAAGACTTGTGCGTACTGAAATTACGATATTTATCTTATATCTAGCAACCTCGACGGAGACACCTGCTGGAAATGTACATGAAACTGTGGATTTCGGCGCACACTGCAGGTAGCTTCAGTGAGCTGTTCAAGGGGATCGAGCGGGAAAGCTTCTGAACGGCATCAAGTATTTTTTAGAGACGGTTTAAAAAACACTTTTAATTTTTTTTATGAATCAATAAAGTTCCCAAAATAACGCATAAGGAATCATAGAAACGACTGACCACGGATGTTTTAAAAACAATTTTTCAATTATTTCCAAACTTAGAACAGTGCTGCCAAGAACTTGAAATTTAATGGAGACTTCTACACTTAATCGAAGAGATGGTTGTCACGTTTGTTCAATGGGAACTAGATTTATGAAATTCGGCATATAAAGGTATTTTTCGAAATAAGAAAGGGTCATATTCCAGACTTTTTCCTATTTTCTCCGTAATTACGGAGTCAATGTGGGAAAATAGGTAAAAAATTAGAGTTATTTTTAATTTTTATCTCCTCTAAAAGTTATTATCGTTAACCTGCTATACGATAATCGTATAGCAAGGATATATGTCTTACTGAATGCGCACAAAGTTGCAGCATGGCTGGCTGGAGAATTGTTTTGAAGTTCACAATAGTTTAGTTTTAATAAAATTTCACATTTTGGTTTCAAAAAGTCATGTCTCTTTCCGTAGGTTTTTCAATGTACCTATAAAATTACTATGAATGCAGCCATGCAGCACCTCTTTGTGCATATAATGAGACCTAAATAATTCCTTGACGATAATAATTTAGTCTCATCAGAGTCCGCGTTCCTCTTTGGTTTGGTTTGACGCACGAAAATGAACTTCGGTGCGACGAACGGCAATTTTCTTTTCGACATGCTGGTCTTCTTCGACTCGATGAATGTGCGCACCTGGGAACTCAGGGCTTTTATAACCATAGGAAAGGAGGGGAAAGGTGGAGAATCAGCACTCGAAGTTGATAAATTGCAAAAATTCTCAATCAGCTAATAGATAAATACAAATCGTACTAGAAATAAACCGTGGATTAACAAAAATTAGTTTACCCGACGTCCCACATGGGCTGGCTGGACGGCGCTGGTCGCTGCGCTCGAACCCACCCCCTTCCCGGCCTCGTTTCCCCCTCTTACGAAGCAAAGAACGTTCTGTACCTTCGCCAGCTTGTGTCTAACCGTTTCTCTATCGATTAGAGCAATAAAAAATACAGATTTTTCCAGGGCATGGTACATGCGCTAGATGGTCGGAGCTGGCTGCTGCGCTCGAATCCACCCCCCTTCCGTTCTGTAACTTAGCTAGCTTGTAAACTAAGCATTTCTCTAGCGAATAAATCAACAAAAATAACACGAGTTTTTCGGGTTTTGGATAGACGTCCCTTTTAAGAAATTCATGGAACCACAGCTATCAAGCAAAGGTAAGTTTACCAACCTCGGTCTGAAAGGAAGAAAGATAAGTGGTTGGGGCGAAAAAAATAGGAAAAATGTTCATCAGCCGATTAGTGTCCTAAGTTCATTGACGAACCGTAAGAAGAAGACAATAGCTATGTCAGAGATTGAACATACAATTGAGAGGAACAAAATAAAAATCTATGGGCAAGTAAGTAGAAGGAATGTTTGAGGGAAATGATATGTTTGCAATCGCCATCTAATTTAAATATGGCTAACAGTGCAACGTGTTAAAATACTTAACATTGTGGAAATTTGCTAGATTAAATTAACTTATTCTCTACATTCAGTACAATAATGTGCAGATGTTTTAATTTGAAAACATACAAAGAATACGCAGATTAAAGAGCGAAACTTCAATTTATGTTTGTTTGAATTGTAATAAGTTCGTCAGTTAGATCTGATTTACTTTTTCAATAATTTTTTGTTGGGTGCCATCATAGATATTATTTTCTCTAGAATTAGAGCCGTCATTGTTCAATTCTGTTCTCCAAATATGACACTCGAGTGATCTTAGGATTCAAATTAACACACAATATTGTAGGACTTGACATACTAATAAAACGCAAAATACCTTAAATACTCCTTCAAATATTCACAATATATCGTACGTACTCGCAAACTGCGTTGAACACACCGTATTTTCTGCACACAAAATATTAAAAATATCCACAGTATACTATAAATAGAGATACAAACCTAAATTTTTACAGAATACTTGGAAAAACTCCGACCTACAAGAAGCTTTGAAAACACCCACTGAATATTTGAATTACTCTCATAGTCGGGAAAAAACTTCTAATACGTTGCAAATGAAGACAGAACACCTCAAACTGTTTAAGTTACTTGCAAACGTCCGAACATGGTAAAACAACCCGTAGAATGTTAAAAAACGCTCAAAATACTCAACAAATAATTCGAGAAAATTGGTAAAATATTATAAAATAGCTGTTTAAAAATTATAGCTGAATTTTTGCCAGTTTTTTTGGGTCATGAGAAGCCAGATATCCGATGGTATTTATTAGTAGGAGTTTTATGTCTTATACACAGAAATTGCAACGAAATAAAAGTAATAAATCAACGTTTTTATTTTATGGAACTGATTTTTCCAAAAAACAGAAAATTTCATTTAATGTTGTTCAACAATTCTTGTTAAAACATTCATGCCAATTTCTATATAATAGTTTGGATGCACATTACTAATGTCTGGTAAAACAAACAGAACCCGTTTTATATTCAACCGAAATCCACGCCGCATAATACAGAATTATCCGTCAAGATGCAACAGATGGTGCCGCTGGGTCTCCTATTGACCATCTTTGCTGAATTTATGCAGGTAAATAGTTTGGTGATAATGAATTGTAAATGTATTGGTGTTCCGGCCCTTTTCAGTATTAGGCCGTACCAAACGCGGATGGGGTTCGTGAGTGACGAGCAGCAACGTGATTCATAGTTTATTGGTACTTCAGAGTAGATACAGGCTCGGTAGTTGGCAAGAATCAGAGAGATCAGACAATAGGTGATAGTACAAGTCTTCTACAGCGCATCTGTGATCTATACAGGTGCCTCCTCTAAGGTAACGCGTCTTCAACTGGACAGTGATGACTCTGTCTAATGTGATCTCCACGACAGCGCACCGACAATGAACGGCGCTGTCTCTTGCTGATGCTATTTATACACTGTGAGGGCGCACATAATGCTCCCCCCAATACAAAATTCTTTATGACAATAAAAAATTTTTAAATGTTATTCAATTAACTTTGATTTTCCCTTGACTATCAGTTAATCTTACAATCCGTCAAGTCAATTCGAGCAGATCAGAACGTATGACAAAATACATCGGATACAAAAATACATCGCACAATTTATTTAACATATCAGAATATCAAAATCAAACATCAAACGCGTACTGAATAAATCAACTGAAGTTATAGAATACCAGTTTTAATACACAAGACACTACAATACGACACTGGCAAGTTCAAACCGTCCTACGATTCAATTTAACTTAATAATAATTGAATAATAGAGAAAAATCTACGGATTTCAATACCAGAATTTAATTATCTCGTGTCACATTTTTCTCGCGTTACGCTGCTGAAAAATGCTTTGAATATGAAAACTCTCCGATAAATGCATTAATACAATTAAATTCGCAAGTGATCGTTACATGATGAGTATATAAGTAGTTATTCTGCCTTTCTGCTTTTCAATCATTACAATTAAAATGGTTCTTCGAATTATCAAAAAGCTCTCGCCCTTAGCGAACTACTGATGAACAAAACATTTCCATAGGGCAAGTAAAACAACAAAAGAGTTATAATATCGACAGCAAAAACAGAATCCGTATAGAACTTTTTAAAATACAGCATATAAAATAAAGATAATCTAAGACATAGAGGTTTCTTACTCCGCGGGAGATTGGAATATCAGAACATGATATTTAGATCTATGGTATTCAAATACAAAATGCGGGAGCCTAGAATTGTAGCGTTACACGCTAACTTGAGGTGAGACTGAAGGGATCTGCCTAGGACCGTTACAGATTTCTTTTAAAGCGGTTCGACGCAAGGCGACGTCCTCACCACTAAGTCGGCTAATGACCTTGTGTAGATCCCGTTTTATATAAATAATCATCACCGCAAGGATGATGGTAATTACTGTGTAAAGAAGCAACATTATGTCGCTTAACTGGTCAGGAATGAGATCAACTCTCGTTTCCTCAGTGTGTCGGATAAGTTCATCCGAGATTTGGCCATTATTTGCTTTTATCGCGGTTAGGATGGTATCGACATTGACATTCGACACTCTATTGCCCATCTTAGCGGGCCAGAACGCAGCTATCAATGCGGGGATTAGAATTGTGATTTATTTTAATAAATATTTATTTTAATCACATAAACGTGATGAAGAAATTATGACTTTATAAATGTTGATGTAGAAAGGTAATTCCTCACTGGCTATTGGTTGGAAAAGCAGCAATTTTGACTATGAACACCAGTTCGACGTGTTCACCCGATTCAAAGACTTTAATTCGAGTACGCAACGGGGATTCGAGGTTCAGGAAGACTCGAAATTTGCAGCAGGCTTCTTGTAATACTTCCTTTCGTATCTTTATTCCGAAGATTATTGTTGTTTCCTGCGGTTGCCACAGTTGATTTACTCCGGTGCACATCGGGTTTTACGTATTCAGAATAAAAAATGAAAGTCTAGCGTTGTGGTATTGAACGCTAACCTTAGGTGGAAAGCAAGTATTTGCTGATTACAATGGCATTAATCGTTGATCGATGGATTGATTAATTAATTAATTGATTGATTGATTAATTGCTTGATTGATTGATGTTAGATAAGTACGCTACCAAGTACTAATTGAAGGTTCAAAGTGTATGTGTATCTTGTAAATCGGAGTGTGCAAAAATGTTCCGGAGTTGTTCAGGAATCGCTCCAGGAATCTGAAAAGAAACGATACAGCTTATTAGCATGGCCCCAAGTCTAAAGTAAACAATTTACGTTTCATACTAAGATTTCATACTAAGGCACGCTTCATTCGTATTACGACACACTCATTCCGACCACAGTCTCTGGCATTGTTGCCAAACAATCTGCGACAGAGGCGAGGGAATTCTCGCAGTTGCGCATACACACTCTTGTGTTGACATCTCCACTCAGTTTATCAATTCTAGCTGACGGCTTGACGAGCACGGCTCTGCTGTCGCAATAACAATATGACAACATCCTCACTCATCATCTCGGCTGAAGGTGTTTGCGTAACAGAAATATTTCCTAGAGCAAGACACACATAAAGTCTTAAGAACTCAAGAACGCACTTACAAGCTAAGAACTCATAGAACGAACTTACAAACTAAATACCATTGAAATACATATATTGAATGGCAATCTCGGAATAATTGAAAATGAACAGTTACAAACTAGGTTCACAATTTTACCTTTTTATCCTATCTAAAGGCAGTACATGGTTTAAATTCGATCGGATAATCTTGTTACCAATCCTAATATCTGCATAATTTTTACCTAATCTTTCAATAATACAAGGGCCCAAAAAATTCAGCTGTAATTTATGTTTTTTGGCATGATTTTTTACGAGTACACGGTCCATCACTTTTAAATTTTTATCGCGACGTTTCATATTTCTATAGGCAGTTCTTTCAATTGTGGCGTTAATGATCGCATTTCTAATATTGTTAACTACAATAGATGATTCTTTAAATTTTTGTTTTTGAAAATCTTCATATGAAGTCGCAACATTTAAATCTTCTAAATTAGTAGAACTGATATAAACACACGTATCTCTACCGAAAACCGTGTATGCAGGTGTATCTCCTAAGGTTTCGTTATAGCTATTATTAATCGAATTCTCTACAATATCCAGCAAGCTATCCCACTCATTATGAGTAAGAAAATTTAGATATAGCTTGAGCAGGTGTCGAATTTTACCATTACATCGCTCGACAATACCGTTTGAAAAAGGTGAGTAACCCAGAACTTCCCTTTTTAAGATAGACAGTCCTTTTGCGAAATTTTTTACATTAGATGATTTAAATTCCAGGGCGTTGTCGGACAACAACACGTCTGGGGTACCGAACAGACAGCAAAAATTCCACAGACAATCTGTGACAGTCTCTGTACATCGGTCACTAGTCGAATATAATTTGACAAACCTGGAAAAAAGGTCGATAATCACAAGAATATATTTGTTACCATTGTCCGTCATCGGTAATGGACCATAGAAATCCATGCTGACAGTTTGAAAACATCGTGTTCCAATTGGAGCATTTAGAATTTTAATAGGAGTCGAAATTCGTGACTTTAAAATCTTACAGATGTCACACGATTCAACAATTTTGCGTGTAATTGTCCTTTCGTACGGATGAAAATATTTTAATTTAAACTTAAACAAGGTATGATTAAAATCAGTGTGGGATAAATTATGGATGAAAAGAATTGTCTGGTGCAGCAAAGTATATGGCACCACACTAGTCAGAATGGTACTGGGTCTGTTGTCAATTCTTCGTCTTTTATACAAAATATCATTTATAATCAGAAATTCATTCATGTCAGTATTAGGAACTTTAGTTGCATTCTCTAGGGCATTCTTAATTTCAGAACAAAAGGGATCTTGATCTTGTTCACGTTTAAATTCGTCCAGCGACCAGTTGTCATTAATACTTGAATGGTCTGTAGTCGTATTAACTCTATCCAGTCTGCATAAGCTCGTTGTCTGTCTGCTATTAAAGTCACTGGGTTCACGTCTGGGGCTTTCAGCAGTACTGTTGTTGTTTCTTCCGTCATCACTTCCTGGGATTGTTTCCTCGAACTCTCCCTCAGTCACAGGCTTGTTACACTTGCTACTTGCAACAGCGGCTTGGAGCCTTGTTACAACGGGAAAAGTCTCTACATCTGGGGTTAAATCAGAACATGCTGACAGTTCTTTTTCTGTTAAAGGGTTTTTGTCATGATTTAATCTACTTAATGCATCAGCGGCACTATTCGCTTTACCAGAAAAATATTTTAATTTGGCATCAAAGGCTTGCACATAAATACTCCATCTAGCGAGCGTGTTATCTTCGGGCAATTTCTTTGAAAATAAAGGAACTAAAGGCTTGTGATCGGTATATATGACCAGATCATATCCTAAGACAAGATATTTGAAGTGTTTTAACGCTTCAACTATAGCGTACATTTCCTTTTTCGTAGTTGAGTATCGACGTTGAGTGGAATTCAACGTTTTAGAGAAAAATGCGACAGGTCTCATGTTTCGAACCTTATCAGTAGATGATTGAAGTAAAACAGCTCCTATGCCAACATTTGATGCGTCACAAAATAGATGAAATTTTTGATCAAAGTTTGGGTGACTCAAAGTGGTGTTTGCGCACAATTCATCCTTTAATTTTTCAAAAGCGCTTTGACAATCTTGTGTCCAATTGAAATCGACATTTTTCTTTAGAAGATTATAGAGCGGGCTTGCGATACTCGCAAAATTTTTTATGTACCTACGAAAGAAATTTACTAGACCTAGGAAGGACTGTAATTGTTTCACATTTTTAGGAATCTCTAAGTTCTTTACTTTGTCAGTACCGGTGCTTCTTGTTCCCATTCCACTAATGGAATGTCCGAGATATTCAATCTCTTTCTCGAAGAAAGCACATTTTTCCGTCTTTATTGACAATCTAGCGTTTCTTAATAGTTCAAGTACAACTTTTATATCGGCAAGATGCTGTGCCTTTTCTTTCGAGTATATTAGCACGTCGTCCATAAAAACGAAAGATAGTTTTCCTAGAACAGGAGATAGCGTTTGGGTCATTACTGACTGGAAATATGCAGGTGAAGTTTTTAAACCGAAAGGTAAACGATTGAACTCAAACTTCTGACTACCAACTGTAAATGCGGTTATTTCTTTACTCTCATCGGTCAGTGTAATATTATGGTATCCTGACCTAAGATCTAATTTCGAGAAATACTTTTGACCATTTAAACTATAGAGAAGCTCGTCCACGCGCGGCAGCGGGAAGGATTCTTCATGAATTACCTCATTTACTTTGCGAAAATCAACTACCGGACGTATAGTTCCATCTTTCTTATGAACTACAATTATCGGTGAATTATAAGCTGAAATCGATGGTCTAATGATTCCATCATCTAACATTTTTTCGTTAACGACCTTCAAGTCTTCCATGTAACGGTGGGCAATACGATAGGGAGGGACATTTACAACATCCACGTTAGGTTTCAAACGTATTTTGTATGGTTTAATCGCAGCAGCAGAGATCGATTCATTGTCTATAGTGATAACATCTCTGAATTCGTTTAACAGACTCAACAATTCAGGCTTCATTTCATCATCATTACACTTGATATCATCATTATTTAACTTCCTCCGACCACGGGCGATTTCTTTGGAATCAGAAATGTACTCTTTGTCAACAACCCCTGTGGTCCCGACAGATTGACTATTAGTGTCTTTATTATCGACATCTAAATGACTGTCCTGAACAACACCAGCTGCCTGCACAAAGGTACTCATTCCTCTTTTTAATTCTCCTTGTACATCTGACAAGTAAACTTCGGACTCAACTTGATCCTTTTCCACTTTTTCTAAAGTACTTATAATTGCATTTTCTGGTAAGACAATCGCTCTGTCGGAGCTATTAATTAATAACAACGGAATCTTTCTCCTATTGTTAACTCTCACAATCGCTTCGGCGACACAAACGCCTTCTTTTAAAGTTGCCTTCTTTATTATATATTCTCCATTTTTACACTTTCCAACATGTCCAACATGTTTCAGAATTACATTGGGAGCAATTTCTACGCGTCGAGTATGAACTCTTAACGGCTTGTGGGAACTGGTAACTGCAACTACGCCTCGAACAGGCTGGTTTTCTCTCTTACCATCCCTTTTTACTTCCTCACTTGCTTTCTCAGCAATGCACGTCCTTTTCTCTCTTAGCTTATTTAGGACTTTTTTCTTAGCTCTGGACGTAATCGTGTCTGCCATGAGACACTCAGTATTCTCTATTAAATACTCGAGACACTCTGTCTTTTTCTTTTTTCGTCTTTTTACCTCTGCAAAGGGAATTCTCTCTTCTTTTATGATTAAACATCTTTGTTTTAAGTCTACAACGGCATTCTTGTCTAATAAATCACGTCCAATAATGACGTCATAATTGTAAATACCATCTTTAATTATTAGAGCATTTGTCTTTAAACTTACTCCGTTTTTTAACTTTAGGACAAGCTCTACCTCTCCTTCGACATTACTTTTAGCATTAACACCTTTTATAGTCAGAGAACTTGGCTTCACGTCATTACTTATCTCATTAATTCTGTGGTAGCTGATTAGGCACTTTTCTGATCCTGAATCAATCAATGCATTCCACAGGTCTGCATCTTTTCTCAGTACAATCATTGGTTTATGACTTTTTCGTATTACAAATAATTCATTCTGGCCTGTTACTTCTACCTCTTCATCTTCTTCGTATTTACAAACGTTCGTCGTAACATGGCTTTCATAGTTATCATGAGCGTTTAAATCGCTCAAATCGCTTAGCTCCACCTCTCCCAGCGATTCATATCTATTCTGACATTTTATCAGTGGATCAACTCTCTCAACATTTTTAACGAGGGAACCTTCATCACCAGAATTCTCCTCGGGATTTTTAACGAGGGAATCTTCAACACCAGAATCCTCCTCGGGTTCACAGGGCATCACTGTCGTAGAGTCACACTTAGTTATAGTTATTTTAGTTTCCGTTTTATCATCGACGTTACTTCTATCGGCAATGAACTTTTCTCCACTGCTTATGCTAAAAAATCATTTCCACTGTTAGTTTGGTAAGTTTCTACCTGGCTTTTTTCTGGTACTCGAGTTTTATACTGTCCTCGCGCACGGACACGATCAGGCCTACCTGGTCTGTTGAAATACTCTCGTCCTGACCGACAGTCTCTTGCGTAGTGTCCTAACTTATTACAACGAAAACAAACTACATCACGCAGCGAATGCTCGGCGGCTGTCTGACTTGAACCTGGTTTGTACCAATCAGTCGGTTTCCTAGCCACCCTGGTTTCCGACACACCTTGGTTTTGACAGTTGCACACTTGATTGTAGCAACTCGAGCAACGCTTTGATGTCTCCAATGCTTGAACTTCTAGAGTTCCTAATTCACGATCAACAAAAGATTTTACATGAGGTCTAGCACGGTAAGTTGGTCTTGGGAAATTGGGTCTCCAGTAGGGTCTGCGCGTCCTACCTCTACCTTGGAATCTGCCTCTTGTCACGGTATGCACTTCGGCCTCATCATAGGCTGCATCAAAATTTGATTCGGATGAAGGGTCATCATCCTCTGCACAATAGGTTTCCACAGATCTCTCAGATCGAGTCGCTAAGATTTGCTTATCTTCGGGAAAATTTCTAATTACAGTCACGATTCTCTGAAGGAGCTCTTCCGACGAATTAAATGGTTTGTGAAATAATTTTTTTGAAAAATCTTCCGTTACTAGGGGATTAATGATGGCCATAGCTAATGCAACAATTAAAGTATTCTCGACATACTTATCGAGAGCAACAGGATCGGGACAGTTTACTACATACGGGTGGGCTCTGTTCGAACACTCAGGGCTGTTCATTATTCTGTGGGTTAGCTTACGGATTTTGGACAATATTTCTACAAACTGACTCGCTAAAGCATCATTACGTTTTAGGCGTACATTATTCAGGTCACACGCAACTGCGTGCAAAGATCTTTCGCCTTTCGAGACGTAAATATTTTCTAACAGGTGCACGACTTCTTCAAAACTCAATTCATATCCCTCACTGATTATGGAAGCTACAACGGCGTTGAAGTCGCCAACCCGCTTGTCTGCAGTTCGCAACAATAAATTTAGCTTCGCTTCCTCTGAATTGTCAGATAACATATTAAAATAGGCTCGCACATTCTTTATGTGCGTTTCGAGTGACTTATTTTCTATGAAGTCAGGGTCAAAACGACGCCTTCTACCACGGTATTGGGGAAGATCCTGTCCGGCAATTACTACACTGGGTATCGGACCGACAACAGAAGTCGTTACACTGGTAACTGAGCTAGTCACAGGGACAACTGTGGTAGTAACTGTACTAGTTACAGAGGTAACAGTGGTGGTCGCCATCGTGAAAAAAATAGGCACTGACACTCTTCCTACTCGGGTCACGTAAGGGGTGTTTCTTATGTACTCGTACTCGTCAGAGTCACTGCCAGACATGAAAACACAATATTCTTAGACCTCCGATTACTTTTAAGAAAAAAATTGTTCTCCACACAGTAAAATTTTCTACATGCAGTTGATAATATTCTACACACATTTAAAGAAAGTATTTTACACACAATAAAATGATACTCACAATTCCCGTGGACTTAGAACAGGCTAATTGCTAATTACTAATTACGTGAAGGCTGGCACCACTCTGAATGGAGGTAAGCTGCTCCAGCTTACTTTTATATGCTAAAGACAATGGGCGCCAGAGGACAATGGGTGCTAGAGACGAGACAATGGCTACACTTCCTTTAACTGTTTCAGAGAACAATGGTTCCGCGCGCACGCTTACTGCGCTTTCGCAATGCATATGCTGCTCGCTCTCTGGCTACCAGGAATCGGCTTCCGCGTTGAGGCTCTCCTACTTACTAAGAAACTGCATGCTCACTGCGCTTGCACTGCTGAGTGATTACTGCTTAACTCATACTCATTAATTTTATAATGATCATTAATTTGAGCTCATGCTTATTTAATTCGCAAGCAACATTATCGGCGTACACTTAACTTAATATTTTGGCGATGAGTAGATCCCGTAGCTCTTCTCGTTGCAGATGACGATGGGTAGATGCGTAGACCGTAGATGTGGACCCTCACTTCTTCTTCTTTGAGTAGCGATGAGTAGACTGGTGAAGACTGCGTAGCGTGTAAATTTTCGATTATTTTTCTCTCCTTTCTTTCTCGAAGTGTTTCTTGAAAGAACTTCGATTTTCTGCGCTGACGTCTTTCTTCCTTTTCTCGATGCTCTGAAGTAATGTGAGAACTACGCGACGTTACTCCACAGGCTGACACTCTTCACACTTAAAAGCAGAACTGAAGATCAATTCTTGATGTCTTCTTCTTCAATGGGCAATGTGGATATCTTTGATGTGGTATCCCCATACATGGGTCACCAAAATGTTCCGGCCCTTTTCAGTATTAGGCCGTACCAAACGCGGATGGGGTTCGTGAGTGACGAGCAGCAACGTGATTCATAGTTTATTGGTACTTCAGAGTAGATACAGGCTCGGTAGTTGGCAAGAATCAGAGAGATCAGACAATAGGTGATAGTACAAGTCTTCTACAGCGCATCTGTGATCTATACAGGTGCCTCCTCTAAGGTAACGCGTCTTCAACTGGACAGTGATGACTCTGTCTAATGTGATCTCCACGACAGCGCACCGACAATGAACGGCGCTGTCTCTTGCTGATGCTATTTATACACTGTGAGGGCGCACATTGGTAACAATAAAAATGAAAACTTCACATAGTGCAAAGGACAATATAACATAAAAATTGCGAATGCATTAAGGGATTTTCTCCCGCTTATCTTTGATTCCGATTTATATTGTTGGAAGTTTTTAGCAGGAATCCTTTAAGTTTTTTCGTTTTTAAATCGTGTGTCTTCACTTATGTTTATTCCTATGACAAAATCTTTTCAATTAGCCTGCACATAAAAATTTAAACAACAGTCTTGCTGGGAATTTTTCGAGTGAAAAATAATGAATTGCATATTTTTTATACTTTTGCATACTTATTATCACAATCATGATTATTTACACCTCTACCCTTGTTTGAAGTTCAATGCCAGAGAACTTCAAAGCTTTTTGTTTCACGTTTGGCAACGGTATAAAATATTTTTGTAGAATTTATGTACATAATACTTATGTAAGAAAATGTTATATATAGAAATAATAAATATTTTAATGACAAAATGGTAATCACATTATGCGATGTATTACATATTTTTAAAGTTACTCAAAATATCTATACATATTTTGTAGCTAAAAGTTAAAGAACATGTAATACATTGAACAACGTGATTATCATTTTCTTATTAATATATTCATCATTTTTAAATATAATTTATAAAAACTGTATACATATATGTATACTAATGAATTTACAGCAGGTATACACTCGCTTAAAAGCATCATGATTGTAATTGACGGCGTTATTTTTTTCGATTCACGATGTACAAAATTAACGACATCTAAAAGAATTGATGTACATTACACTTATGTATCTCGGGTGTAGCTCCAACTTGAACATTGCGTCATCATTTAAATCACGAATAAAAATAACATTGTTTGACATGTCAAAATTTCCGGTAAATCCCTACTGTAATAGAAAGTCTGGTTGGCATGTGAAGAAATGTCTATTAATCTGCAAAGCGAGACCAACACGCGCATTAAAACTATTTTATTTTCACACGATTTATACAAAATATGTTTCCATGCTCAATTAGACCATTAGCCTCGTATGAATGTTAGCTTAGAACTACCATCTCTCTAATAACTTGATTCTTGCTAGCCGCAGAGCGCTAAGCAAATGTGATCGTCATAGCTTTCAGTTTTTTCGCAAGAAATGAAAAACTTCATTCTGCTACATCGAACTGACGACTCGAATGTATTGTTCAGTCTAATTTCAAAGAAAAATAGTATAATTCTGTAAAGCGAGACCAGGACGCGTTTTACAGCTATTTTAAGTCCACACTATTTTATTAAGCATAACTTGTTACCGTGCTAAAAAAGACCTTGAAGCTGCCACTCAACTTATCACAAATGCCACAGCACATGTTGAGAACTGCGCCACCATTGCCTCACTTCTAGTGTTGTGCCATTGTCTTTGTTATTGCATTGTCATTGTTTGCAATACTTCCAGACGTGAGCGAAATTTTTTCTATCGAATGGCTACTTCAAGAGTGTTTTATTGTCATGAATATAAAAATTTATCGTTTTTCGAATGAAATTCAAGCATGCAACCGTGAGCAGCATAGCATCATTGCCCGATGTTGAGTTGGCTATTGCATTGCGTTGGATATTTTGATCTGAACGATGAAACTGGCACGTACCGATTTGTGGCAAGTGTTCCGAGATATTTAATCTCATTGGTTCCAGAATCTTTCACGTCGTCGGTTTGTTAAAATTTATGTGCCAAGTAATTGCGATATTCAGCTCACATCTGGCACGCTTGGTGAACACACCTGCTTGAAACGTACGTGATGCTTGTGTATTTGAGTGCACACTGCATTACAGTTTCGGTAAGCAGTCACAGAGGTTACTCGGTGAGCGGGAAACCTCTGTACGAAGAAAGAACTTTCATTTTTCCACATTCCAACATTAACGTGAACGAAAAACGTGTAAATACACATGATTGATTGACTACAGACATTCTAAAATATTTTTCATTACTTTCAAATTTAGGACACTGTTGTCAAAAACCTGTAGTTAAAGAAAGTTCTACAAGCCCGGATATTAGTTGTCTGAAAGGTTTGTATAGAACAATCTCCCGTTTTCCTTATTTCTACTCATTGTTCTTCTGAGGATGTTATTTCGAACTCTGTGATGTAGAAATATCTATACTAGAATTAGTTATTTTTTAACACACTGATATGATGCCGCTTCCTCCAGTTGCATTGTGTTTTCCGTATTTATGTTTTGCATTTCTTATTATATATGGAACAGTTAATCATGATACCACCATTAGGTGCTTTTGTAGTTTATATTTAGAATTATTGTGCTCATATGTTACTCTTAAGCAAAACCAATCTATTACCGTACTTTAATTTTATCTCATATACCAAATATTTGTGTTATTATTGGGCATACAGCAAAAATGTGAAACTTGAAATACTTCTTGGACTGAAACTCGATTTCTGGAAGAACATGAGAAACAAGCTCATTTTTGCGTGTTCCAGGGTGCTGTTTTCTATCATGATTTCTATTACGAACAGCACAGTCGTCTGTTCGATGTATTAAATAGAGTGATTTATTTTTGCGAAATAAATTAACCGTAAAAATTTATTAATCATCGTAAAAAATGAAAAGATCACATTTGTTAAACGCTCTGCGGCTAGAAAGTATTAAGTTATAAGCAGAAATAACTACATATTTCAGTAAATATAATTACTACCCTGGCTCACTACTCCAGATGTAAATTGTTGCCAAAATGAACGTCATTCGTTCTTCTATCTCTAAATATAAACACATCATTGAAAACAAACGAAATCATAGCTTAAGTTTCATAAAACAATCATCTCACGCAACGTGCAATGAACAAGCTTTGAAATTGATTCCTAATTTTGTGTTTGTTTATTTGTTTTAGATGCGCGTGTTGTGCAACGTTTTTAGTCAATTACTGATGGCCAACCTACTGTTCTTATAACTTGAAAATTGATAAGATAGGTATTTCAGTTTGTTCTGGTGAGTGTTATATGTCTTTTCTTTTTTCTCTTGACAGAAAATATTTTCCTCGAAGCATCATTAACCTTTTCAACTTAGTATCTTTGTGTTACGAAGTATTTAAAATTCTCGTAGATGTTGAGCCTTGCATGTACCCCCTTTTTTTCTTTTATAGCGGTTACTACAAAGGAAACATACGTGGTGAAAGTTTAGGAAGTGCTGAGTCGAAAGCAAAAGCAAAGAGAAAGAAAAACATTTAATTGAAAAAATTTACACATGACATGCAAAACAACAAAAAGGGTAAGAAATATTTCTTAACTTAGGGTCTTAAATTGGTAGACAACCATGAAGAAAATGACAATCGCTATGCGATGGTTTTATCGTATAGTTGATAGAAAAAATAGAATAATTAAATACAAGTGCTTGGAAATGTGGGAGGGGAGGCCCTGCGTTTCATGAATGTAATATAAAATGTGTTTTCATTTATGCTAAAATCTAACGAGGTTTGCAAGCAGTGTTGACTCCAAGACAACATTCTGAAATTCACAATACAAAATTAATGTAAGTTTTTCGTTAAAGGAATTTATGTGCAGTCTTTTATTGGAAAATGTGAACGAAATATTTGCGTGAATAAAAACTCAGATTGTAAAACGAAACTCTATATTTTTTTTTCGTCGAAAGTTGTCCCCTGAATTTTTTTATTTTAACTATAATTTCTTGTTCGGTCTCAAATCAAATAATATTTTCGGATAATATTGAAGGATATTTTTTCATTTCATTGATAATTTCTTTTAAATCAAGAGAATTCAGGATCTAAAATAATGCATTATTTTTTAAAACTTAGAATACAAATAAAATATTCAAAAAAACACCCTAGCTACGCGTAATAAAATTTCTTGCACACTCTCAAAATGCCTGACTTGCCCGCAAAATGCATAAAATGATTACAAAATATTCTAAATACTCACAAAATGCACTATATACCCACAAGATGTCCTGAATGCTCATAAAATACAATAAGTGCTTACAAAATGTTGTAACCAAAAACCATAAAATTCTTAAATTATTCAGAGAGTGCTTGAAAAACTTACAATAACCTAAAAATACTTGTAACACAGTCCAAAATGCTTAACCTATAAACAAGCTAATGAAAATATTTCAAACCCTCATTGAATATTCACTAAATACTCAGCAAATTTTCAGAATACCTACACAATACGAATAGAAATATTTAAAACGTAAAAATTTACTTAAAATTAATCTTGTATATATAACAATTTTGGTTTTGGTGTATAATGATAATAGTTCAATTACTCATATATCCCAAATGTAGTGAAGTAACAATAAGAAAACAGTGTTACTAAATATTAACTTAATGTAAGTGAATAAAATTAATTGATTTCAGACATCAAACATTATGTCTTACATGCAAACCTTATATGCAATGCTAAAATATTAAATGTGGTGCAATGTATTAAATGAACTGCCACCAGTGGATAAAATCGGGCAGCATTCTAATCAACAAAACACTAAGGTTTCTAACAGAACCCGTTTTGTATTCAACAGAAGAACACAGCCGTTTGCCAATCAACAGAAGCGCCCATCAATATGCAACAGATGGCGTCGCTGGATCTCCTGTTGACCTTCTTTACTGGATTTGAGCAGGTAAATCTTTATTTGATCAAGAATTGTTATTGCAATGCGAAGAATATTCATTATAAAGGCTATTTTTATGAGAAATATGTTGTATTAAAATCAAAAGTATGTTTGCATTTTCCAGTCAGTTGTGTTTCGGAAGGTTTTCATTGGAATGTTTTAGCGGGAGTTCTGCGAGTCTTCCATATTTTTTAAATTCATTAAATTCTTTTTCGTTTAAGTAATTATAACGTTGTCTGTTATTTTTTTCTCAAAAAGAAGATTTTCATTCTGTATTCGTATTAGAAAGTTTCAGTGGGAACCTCACTGGAAAACTATTTAGATCAGAAAATAACTGTATATTTTCCATTTTTGAACTACTTTTTATGTCCGTAATATTGACAGCGGTATTTTTATTCAGATTTCAGTGCTAGAGAATTTCGAATTTTGTAGTTCACGCTTCGCAAAATACGTTCAATTTTCAAAAATTTATAGATAATATCATCTAGATGTATATCTTCAATTATTTTATATAGCAAAATGGATTATGTTACATAATGGGAAAATCTGGTCTATGATATTTAAAGGAATAGGTCAGGGCTTAGGTTAGGGTGAGGGTTATTAGGGCAATATTTGGGGCAGGATGATATAAAGGTTCGGGTTCAGGTTAGGGTGCAGGTCAGGGCTCAGGTTAAAGGTTCAGGAAAAGGTTCAATTTATTCTTAGGATTGGTTGAACTCTGACATAAATTCAGGTCATGGTTTTGGTGCACATTACTGTCTGTTGGTGCCACGGTTGGGCTTCACGGTTGGGCACAAAATAGGGTTAGGTTTCAGGTTATGTTCAGAGTTCGAATTAAGGAATATGATTTCATTCAGGGTAGGGTTGAGGATTGGTTAGGGTTAAGGTGAAGATTCGGGATCTGGTTAGGGTTAGGGTTCAGGTTGAGGTTCAGGTGAATGTTAAGGTTCAGGATAGGGTTACAGTTCAAGTTAGCGTGAGGGTTCAGGTCAGGGTTGTGGTTCAGGTTAGGGCTTAGGTTAGGATCCAGATTAGGATTAGGGTTTAGGTTGAGACTTGGGTTCAATTCAGGGTTAGAGTTCAAATCATGATTACGGTTGAAGTTAGGGTTAAGGTTTAGCTGAGGGTTAGGGTTTAGGGTAGGATTAGCTTTATGAGTTTTAAGGTTCGTTAAAGCTTAACGTTCATATGAACTAGGATTTGGATTTAAGGGAAAAGGTTTATTTCACCTTTAGTGTTAATATAACTGCCGTATTTTGTGGTATAATAAAGCCCTGACATTGCACTGTGTGCTATTCCGTAATTAATTCATCTGAATATTTGTAAAAATTATGCTCTGTATGCGAAAGGCAGGAAACACTTGTGTGGTCACACAAGATTATTATGATATTGACTTCCCATTTTTGTCTCTTTAATAACTTGAAAGACCGGAGTTATGCAGGGTATAATTCAATATGTTCAAGTTTTCAATACTAACCATTTCTCAAATCCAATGATTATCAGCCAAATGTTTTTAACTTTATTATGGGCGCATTTTTCCATATTTTATGTGATTTTTCAAATCCGCTAATATTTCAGCTGAATTTATTATTTTGAATAAATTAACCCTATACATGAAGAGTTAGTGGTTTTTCACTCAAAATTGAATGACTGTTTTCAATTTCTGCCCCATTTTACGAAATGGTGTGCAAAAGGATGCAAATACTTCGTAGTGCATGTAAATACTTCGTATTTTTTAGAACGGTGTGAATTTTTACATCACATTTTAGGATCGCATACATTTTCAGACTGATTTAATTCTTCAATTTTCAGGTTCTCTGCGAGCGTGGAAGCGCTGCGAGAAATGTCGTCGGAGACATACAAGAGAAGGTGAAACATCGCGAATTTTAACATATATATTAAGTAGAACATGTGTGATAACTGCAAGTATGAAAAGTACGAATACCAATTAAGTTGGTAGTGGATAATACCATGAAATATTTTCTGATTGCTTGAGTACTGGAAAGCGGGTGATGAGCGTAAAGAGGTTTCACTATATATTTAATTTTTCCTAATTTCATCCTTGATATGTCCACACCAAACTTATATATAAGAATATCCGGTATTATTATACAATAATACTTCGTCATATGCCCACATAAACTAGTATTCAAATGACAGGAATTTTAATGTATATATTATATCTTCACATGGCAATGCCAAATCATTGTATTGCATGTAAATATCATTGTAACCATTAGGATGGAAAATAATATTTCTTGCTGTTGTTTGTTGTCCATCAATTTTCCCTTCTCTCCTCAATTTGCTTTTTACCCCCTTCCCCCCCCCCCCCCCATCAATTTCTCCGGCATTCCCCAATGTTTAGTTCACTCCCTAAGTTCCTTTTCTCACTCCCCAACTTCCCCCAGTTCACCACCACGGGCGGCACCGCAGTGCAGGGGCATCTGTTCCGCCAGTGCGCTAACGAAGCGGCCGCCGTAGAAGGCAGCCTCTACTCCATAGATGTGACCGAGCGCGCAAGCTTCATACGAGCTGTACTTAAGGAGGATCAAGACGTCGCATGGACGGACGCGGGCCTTGAGTCTGATGAAGGGGTCGTGCAGTGCGCTATCAGGGCCCACGAAGTTGGTGAGTGATCGGCGCTAGAGATTCTACCCATATTACTGTCATTATAACCATCCTCATTAGATCAGCACTAGCATCAGGTTGTCATTGGCATCACAATGAGGAAAGAACGGCCACTTGTTCGAAAACGCAGAAGATTGCAATAGGTAACAAATTCAACAAATACAATACACCTAGGCTTATATGGATGATTACTATTCAGTCCAGTAGGGCCTTTAACAGTTAAGAATTTGTAATTGGATGCATGAGATTCAATAACGTAAAAATAACTAGTTTTTTGATTTATGGGAAAAAACGCAAAATTGACTGGTTTTCTTCAAGAGCTTTCAGAGATTTTTTGTTTTACAACCGTGATTTGTGCGTTTATATGTTTAAATTTTGACTGCAAATGATTCACCGGCGAATGTCACGCATCTTTGTTCAACTTTACAAGCGTATGGGAAGTCTTATGTAGAAGAGCAGACTTGAACCCTCGTTAGCGAAACATATTTAAATAGAAAAAGTAACGAAAAAAACTCAGAAGAAAAAGAGATAAGGAGATATTTCTGCACAGCATATCCTTGATCAACATTAGGATCATAACGAATAACTAAAAACTCAATTATTTTTCGAAGTAACTTAGTGATTAATGAAGGCATTATTGCCCCTGAGAGCGCAACATAATATAACGACATTATTAATACGAGACATCAGAACATTCAATCGACACAAAAAATGAGTACGATACAGGGTGTATATTAGTATAAAAAGAAACACAAGGGTCACAATAAAAATCATCTATTTGCACTCAGACCAGCTGGTTTCGACTTTTCATTTTCAATGAATGCTTCTGAAACAAAAGGACAAAAATTTTTTTATACACTCAAAATTACAAAGTATTAAAAAAAAAAACACTTGTAACACTTCATAGGAAATTTACATGGGTCCTTGTTAAAAAATATATATAAAAAAAAACGAAAACTAAACTAAATCATTGGGTGTACAGGGGCACGGCAATTTGATCGGTGTTGAGCTGCGGTCTATGTTTGGTTATATAAAGGGATTCTAAAATTCTAATATCTGACTCCTGAGCTGATCCTATGATTTCAAAATTATCTATAGAGAACGAATGATTGGTCTGTTCACAATGATGTCTGGAAGGAGAATGCGGCAAGGATGCTAGAGGCCGGTTTGTTCTGAAGGAACGGCCTATGTGTTGAAAAAATCTGATCTTCGACTGTTTCTGAGTGCTTCCGATATAAGAACTCTGGCAAGTTCCGCACGTAAATTTATAGACAATATTCGAAAGCAATTCAGAGGGCAGCCTGTCTTTATACCTAAAGAATTTTTTAATTTGGAAGTCATTCTTTGAAGCAAAAATAAAGTCAATCTGGGGGTAAAATTTAGAAAGTAATTTCCTGAAATACCTAATCATTTCTTCAGATGAGGGGCCTATGTAAGGAAGAGATATGTACACCTTACATTTACTTACTGTGCACAAGGTTTGTTTCGGACGAGAAAATATATTGCATAAAAAATCACGGACAAGCCTGTCAAATAAACCGTGTGGATAGCCGTTGTCAGAAAAAAAAGATTTTAAAATGATGATGATGTAATTTTCAATTTTTCAAATCGTACTTTGTCGCGCAGAGAAAGATTTTTATTGTCATTTGGTTTATATTTCAATCTACCAGTGAGAAAGTTAAATTTTTTTAAATATTTTTTGTCCATTGAGAAATTCATCAGAGTGCTGAAATCGTGTGCTATTGTAGAAACGGAAATTTTGACTTAGTTGCAAATTTGGTCAAACAGAAGGCATGCGCTGCATTTTATGGTTTTAGAGCGAATAGAGTTTTTTCTCCAATTTTTAGTAGGGCTGATATTGCCACGCTAAAAAACTTAGGTTCGGATGAATCCATTGTCGTATGTTCGCCGGATAAAGGTAGAGGCGTAGTACTATTGAATAAAATGGATTATGTGCAAAAAATGATGAATATATTGTCCGATGGAACTAAATTTCAACTTATGCCTAACTTAGATCCGTTAAATACAGTGGTGAGACTTGAAGATAAAATTAATAGATTCTTGAACAAAATTAAACGCTTGGGCACAATCTCCGAGACTACTTATAAACAATTGTATGCCTCTGGCTCATCTCCTGGAATTCTGTACGGTCTGGCCAAAGTTCATAAAAATAATGTTCCTTTACGTCCAATTCTTGCAGCTTTCAATACCTCTATGTTCAAATTAGCAAAATATCTCATTCCTTTCATTGACTCGTATTCTACCAATCAATATACAGTAAAGAATTCATATACGTTCTTCAATGATATTGTGAAATTTCCTTGCAAATCTAACCATTTCATGGCGAGCTTCGACGTTGAATCTTTGTATACAAACATCCCAGTCGTAGAAACTCTGCAATTGTTGTGCAATAAGTGTTTTTCATCTAGTCAATTATTTTACGGGTTTGATAATGTGAGTTTTATGCATTTCTTGAAACTAGCAGTTACTGAGACGTATTTCTTTTTTAATCAAAAACTGTATAAACAAATAGATGGCTTATCGATGGGCAACCCAATCGCGCCTACTCTTGCGAACATTTTTTTATGCAATATGGAACAAAAGTACCTTGAGGAATGCCCTGATTTTTTTAAACCTGTGTTTTACAAAAGATTCTTGGATGACACATTTGTAATCTTTGAAGATGAATCCCATGCTCCGTTATTTCTAAATCATATCAATAAGTATCATTCGAATATCAATTTTACTATGGAACCTGAACAAAACAATAGATTAGCTTTTTTAGATCTCAATATCAGTAGAACAGAGCAGGGTTTCGTTTCCAGTGTATACCGCAAACCAACTTTTACTGGGTTAGGCTGCAGTTTCTTCAGTTTCTGTCACTTCCGCTATAAACTTAATTCAATACGAACCCTTCTCCATCGTGCATACGAGGCCTGTCTAAAAAGTATCCGACCTTTGGCCAGAAAAAATATTTCGAATACCTGTCGGAGTTGGGACCCTAATCCCCTTCAAAGTATGCCCCTTGTGCTTGCACACACTTAGCCCACCGATCCTTCCACTGCTGGAAACACCTCTGGTAGTTTTTTTTTAGAATGGTGTTCAGCTCCATCGTCGCATTGCCTGTTTGACTCCTTCGATGCTGACTGTTTTCTTTGATGTCCGTGGAATTGTGCATCACGAATACGCACCGGAAGGACAAACAGTGACAAAGGAGTACTATCAGGATGTTCTCCGGCGACTTCGTGATGCAGTTCGGCGCAAAAGACCAGACATGTGGACTGCGAACAACTGGCACTTGCATCACGACAACGCGCCCGCACATTCATCCCATTTGATCCGCAATTTCTTGGCCAAACATGGAATTACGACCGTTCGCCAACCTCCCTACTCTCCAGACCTGGCTCCTTGCGACTTCTGGTTGTTTCCAAAATTGAAGACACCACTGAAAGGATCCCGTTTTGAGAGTAGAGAAGAGATAATGCGGAACGCGACGACAGAGCTGAACACCATTCCAAAAGAAGACTTCCAGAGGTGTTTCCGGCAGTGGAAGGATCGGTGGGCTAAGTGTGTGAAAGCACAAGGAGCCTACTTTGAAGGGGATTAGGGTCCCAACCCCGTCAGGTTGTTGAAGTATTTTTTCTGGCCAAAGGTCGGATACTTTTTCGACAGGCCTCGTATAACCTATCCTCCTCATACTCCAACTTTTCTTCCGAATTAGATTTTTTAAAATCTTTTTTTTCTGACAACGGCTATCCACACGGTTTATTTGACAGGCTTGTCCGTGATTTTTTATGCAATATATTTTCTCGTCCGAAACAAACCTTGTGCACAGTAAGTAAATGTAAGGTGTACATATCTCTTCCTTACATAGGCCCCTCATCTGAAGAAATGATTAGGTATTTCAGGAAATTACTTTCTAAATTTTACCCCCAGATTGACTTTATTTTTGCTTTAACGAATGACTTCCAAATTAAAAAATTCTTTAGGTATAAAGACAGGCTGCCCTCTGAATTGCTTTCGAATATTGTCTATAAATTTACGTGCGGAACTTGCCAGAGTTCTTATATCGGAAGCACTCAGAAACAGTCGAAGATCAGATTTTTTCAACACATAGGCCGTTCCTTCAGAACAAACCGGCCTCTAGCATCCTTGCCGCATTCTCCTCCCAGACATCATTGTGAACAGACCAATCATTCGTTCTCTATAGATAATTTTGAAATCATAGGATCAGCTCAGGAGTCAGATATTAGAATTTTAGAATCCCTTTATATAACCAAACATAGACCGCAGCTCAACACCGATCAAATTGCCGTGCCCCTGTACACCCAATGATTTAGTTTAGTTTTCGTTTTTTTGTATATATATTTTTTAACAAGGACCCATGTAAATTTCCTATGAAGTGTTACAAGTGTTTTTTTTTATTACTTTGTAATTTTGAGTGTATAAAAAATTTTTGTCCTTTTGTTTCAGAAGCATTCATTGAAAATGAAAAGTCGAAACCAGCTGGTCTGAGTGCAAATAGATGATTTTTATTGTGACCCTTGTGTTTCTTTTTATACTAAAAATTAGGTTTCCTGCCAATCGTCCAATTTCTGATATTTTACGTCATAGATATGGCCAAGATGGACTTTTGTGGTTTCGAAAATTTGAGCAGTGTTCACGAAAACTGGCGAAAACTAAGCAGGATCTACACTATCTGGTGTGCTGCAAGGCGTACCAAGTCGTGCCAAAATTTCTAGCCTTTAAGCTATATAAGCAATATCTGCAACAAACTGAAGCATACCGGAAGTTTCAGGAGCAGCTACTCGACCAGGAAATCCGACAGAAGGAGCGCAGACTTCAACAACTGGAAGCCCAACTGTTGTCTATTCAAAATTCTTTGTCAACCATAGTCAGTACATTAGATTTTTCAAGTCTTAAACTGTTTGTACAGCGTAAAACCGTTAAATATATTGATACTGTGAAGCAGACTCACGATAGGAAATTGTCCCAGTTAGGTGTAAAATCCGCACTCTCTTCATGTAACCCTGATGATGTAATTTTCAATTTTTCAAATCGTACTTTGTCGCGCAGAGAAAGATTTTTATTGTCATTTGGTTTATATTTCAATCTACCAGTGAGAAAGTTGAATTTTTTTAAACATTTTTTGTCCATTGAGAAATTCATCAGAGTGCTGAAATCGTGTGCTATTGTAGAAAACGGAAATTTTGACTTAGTTGCAAATTTGGTCAAACAGAAGGCATGCGCTGCATTTTATGGTTTTAGAGCGAATAGAGTTTTTTCTCCAATTTTTAGTAGGGCTGATATTGCCACGCTAAAAAACTTAGGTTCGGATGAATCCATTGTCGTATGTTCGCCGGATAAAGGTAGAGGCGTAGTACTATTGAATAAAATGGATTATGTGCAAAAAATGATGAATATATTGTCCGATGGAACTAAATTTCAACTTATGCCTAACTCAGATCCGTTAAATACAGTGGTGAGACTTGAAGATAAAATTAATAGATTCTTGAACTATCGAGATTTTTCGCTTGCCCGCACTTACTCTCTAACCTTTTCACGAAAAGGAAGGAAACGAAAGGGTCTTATTCAGACATTTATTTCAGTTTAATTATTTTATCAGGTGAAGACCTCCAACGGGAGGCATAATCTTAAACTTAAATTTCGGTTCCGCTGAGACCTCCAACGGGAGGCATAATTTTAAGAAACTTAGATTTAGTTCAGTTGAGACCTCCAACGGGAGGCAAACTTTTAACAAGGTAACTAACTAAGGCGACTCCACCGTCGAGGCTGTCGCAACACTAAAGTTCAAAACCTAGACGAAGAAAATAACCCGTAACTCAGACAGCTGCCACTTTTAAATTTAATCGTCTCTCCGCAGTGCGAACGCAGAGTCAACCACAAGACTGCTGTGACTAACTTTTGAGGTAATCTAGTTGTTGGTACTAGATAAAAACAATATAGTAACTGTGGCATGGAAAATTAATTTGAGCCAGAGAGACGAGAGACCTCCAGCTTCCCAGTTGCTCCAGAGCACTTCAGGGCACTCATATTAAGAAACGAGCATGGTCCCCAGCAGACCGGACCCCGCACGAGCGCAGCCACAAGCGTAGAACAGCCCCCAAAGGAGCGGCCGAACCCTTCCAAAGCAGAGCTTCCTGAAAAATTGAGAGGTTGAGTTTTGGAAAAAGCCTATCATAGATAAAGAAAATATCAAGAATTGGCAATAGATACAAAATAGGAGAAAGTGAAACGATGAAACTAACGTACGCACCCTAAGGAAGTGCCGGAGCCTGAAGCTGATTGACGAACAGAAAAGAACTCTCGGAAAACAGGCGTAGTAATCCCCAGGAACGACCTTGGCAATACTGTGGAGAGAACCGTACGCTAAGGTTGCGTTCAGTAACAAAAGGTGAACTAATTATTCCAAGATATCTTATAGCACAATAATAGATAAGTTAAACCTAACGGCTCACCTAAAAACTGGTAGTCTTCAGTGATTGCAATCGTTCAGGCAAGAAATAGACATTTAAAGTGAAATACAGTTGAGTAATTCACGCTCCACGCAGAATAGTAAAGGATAGGTTGAGACTTTGATGCTTTCGAAAGAAGGAGAAATTTAACTGGCAGAGCACTCTCTGGAGAGTTAAAAGAACCTCCCCTTTCAGACGAGTGAATACCTTAAAACGTACGTCAATTTGATTAACTTCAATTTAAGGGTAATATTTGAGCCTTAAAATTACAGTGGAGCGCAATTTAAAGAAAATGGGTGTTAAGAACACAACTAAACAAACCAGAAAGAAATCCTACTTCGTAACTGAAAACATAGAAAAGATGAATCACAGGAAGAATAGAATGGCCCGATTCGCAAAACTGATTGTCACCAGGAACAGCAGCTGAGCACCAAGATACCACCAGGTAACCAAGCCAAGCCTGGCCACGAACCACGGCCGCTCGCAGAGAGGGACGTCACTACGACTGATGGTGACCGCACATTACCAGAGCACGCGCCAGAACACAAGCGCTCATGGAGCAGGAGAAGTGGAGAGTCTGCCGGACGGAATCCTCATCCGCTAGAGGTCACGTCCGGAAAGCAGATGTTTTAATGTTAAGACTTAGTTTGAAAATTAAGAAAGTAACTAGAAAGGTTTTTAGATATTCAAGCTTTGAATTTTAAAGATTCTACAATTGTCGAAAATTCGACACACTCCCACAACAGGGCAAGAGCGTGAATTATTCTCGCAACCTGGCTAGACATTTCTCCGCTGCAGCGCGCCTCGGGCGTCCCAGGTCCGCAGCAGGAAGCAGCTCCCTCTCGGGCACAGCCTCGTCTCTCTCTGACAGAGGCGTGTACGGTCTAATGCCATCAGCGTGAACTTCCATCGGATAGAGAAGCGAGATCGCATACTCTCCAACAGACTTGTCACCCCTAATGACCTCAACCGAACGAGCTTTCCCGTCCGCACCCCGGAACAACCTGGTAACTCGTCCCAAAGCCCAAAGCGGTCTCGCCTTAGTAGGAGATGAAATTAAAACTATGTCGTTTACTTTAATGCGATCAGCCCAATGTGGCTGGTAATGGTCCACTCTACGTTCACGCAGGGAGAGCAGATAATCATGATAATATAGATCTCTAAATTTAGCTAAAGCCTCCTCCCTTCGTTCTAATACACTTAATAAACTTGCTAGGGTCGGCTTTACCAATTCCGACCCCACATTTGAAGAAAAATTAAGGTTACAAGTAGGTGAGAATTTCAAGAAAGCATTGGGGGTGATTATTTCTCGCTCGTCAGGTGCAGTTTCCCTGTATGTCAGAGGGCGAGAGTTCACAGATTCCTGCACATCAGAAAGCAAGGTTAGAAAGGAAAAGTATTCAATTTTTCCTCTCCCTATTGTTTTATACAAGCATGATTATACTACTCCCAAGAGACGTTCCCAAACACTCCCATACCAAGGAGAGTATACCGGAATACGCACATGGCGGACGTTATTTTTGGCCAAATGAGCATCTAATAAATTATCGTTATGGGAAGCATTAATAAGCTCGGCTCCCTGAATGAAAGATGGAGCATTATCGCTGTAAAGAGCAATAGGCATTCCATATCTGTTTGCAAATCTCGTGAAAGCAGAAATGAACGAATTTGAGGACATATCTGGCACCAACTCTAAGTGCACAGCTCTGACATTTAAGCAAGTGAAAATTAAAATATACATTTTTGTTGTTCTGTCAGCCATTCGTACATGAAAATGGCCCGAATAATCCACCCCTACATTTTGGTAGGGATAAATGAACTGAGTTCTATCTTTGCACAAGTCGGTTGGTTTTGGATATCTGAACGGTAATGAATTGAATTTTGCACAAAGAGAACATTCTTTCAACACGGCCCTTATAACAGGCCTGCCCTTAGTAACCCAAAACCCTTGATTTCTAAGTACGTTTTGGGTAGAATTTACCCCTAAATGATTACACTTCACATGACAATTTTTAATGATAAGTTTGGTCAAATGACTATCACGAGGTAATAGTACGGGATTATTAACTTCGTAAGGAAGGTAGGTACACTTACCTAGACGACCCCTGGAACGAATAAGACCGTCATCGTCAATGAATAGGTTAAGGTCCCTTACTAAAGGAGGAACATTAGTTTCACTATTCATGTTTGTAAGAAACATGAATTCTTGAAGCAAGTATTTACGCTGTTGATTTTTGAACCAATACAGTTTAGCTCTGTTCAAGCAATCGAATCTACTGAAAGTTTGTTTTTTGATTTTGAAAAAAAGACTGAAGATTCTAGCAGTGACATTGATCAGCTTATCGAAGTCTGAATATGTATCTGCAGGGAAAATTGGCTCTTCACTCAGAGGAGATTGAGCCATGGAAGAACATGTCACCAATTGGCGATTAGCAGGAGATAAACAGTTTAAAGTGTGAACAGGCCAAGGCGCACTTTCCTGTAAAAATGCAGGACCGTACAACCAAAAATTTAATTTCGAAGTAAACTCTTTTAGCGATAAGCCACGCGTTAGCAAATCGGCGGGATTATCAGCGGACTGCACATACTTAAACTCACATCTAACATCAAATTCTTTTTCTATATTAGAAAGAATGAGAGAGATATCTCTGACGCGATTGCGCGCAAAAATGTTTTTAGTTCGAACATCGCGATTCAAAATCCAGCTAATAGCTATTTGAGAATCAACAGCAATTTTACAGGTCCTAACTTTAACTCTCTTCAAAGTTTTGAGAAGTTGATAGAAACATTTCAAAGAAAGGAAAACTGCTAATAGTTCAAGGGTAGGAAGAGTTTTAGATTTGATGGGTGCAACTTTCGTTTTGCTAAAAAGCAACGAAGGTTGACCGCTACTCTCGCTGAGAGCATAAATGCAAAACCCGTAGTTGGTAGTAGAAGCGTCCGTGAAAATGAAAAATTCTAAATCTTCGAACGAATTCAAGCAATGGCGGGGAAACTCAAGAGAGCTAACTTTATTTAAATCTTCTTGAAGAGAGCACCAATTTTTATTTAAATCAGCCGGTAATTCATCGTCCCAACCCAGCTGGGTCTTCCACACTTCCCTCAACAAACCCTTGCAGCGTACTGTTATCGGAGAGATCAAACCGAGGGGATCAAAGCATTTCGCTAGTCTGGACAAAATTTTCCTTTTTGTACCCTTTTCACTAAACTCTAGTTGATTCACTACACTCAGAGTATCTCTATCTTTACTGTAGGTATAACCAAGAACTTTAACACTAGATTCAGTCTCCTGTAAACCAACTTCGTCATTCTGAAAAGTTTCCTGCAAACGAACATCATTCGAGGTCCATGACCTCAAGTCAAACCCACCGTCTTTCATACGCGACCTGGCACACTGATAAATTTCAGTCAATTTCTCGCAGTTGTTTCCTGTGACAAAAAGATTGTCGACATACATACAATTCCCTAAAAAGAAATTGCAATCATCGTCAGGGTACTGCTTCAAGTGTCTTTTCACCACATAATTCAAGACAAAAGGAGAAGTCACGAAACCGAAAACTATAGAAGTGTATCTATAAATTACCAACTCTTCTTCTCTCTTCCACAATATACAAAACTTATTCTTATCAGATTCTTCTGCTAACTTAATTTGCAAGAATGCCTTACGGATATCTCCAATCATCAATATTTTGTCCATTCGAATCCCAATCAATAAAGAAAATAAATTTGCCATCATGTCAATACCTGCAAAAGCTGCTTCATTAAGAGACGGGTTCGAGCCACGCTTCACACTACAGTTTAGAACTGGACGCACTTTTGTGGTACAATTAGGATCCAGCTTCAAAACCTCACGATGCGGTATGAAAATCTTCGGCTCCGTACACTCGAGGGGCACAATCTCTAATACCTTTTCATCTAACTGTTGTTGAAACACATTATCGTAAGCATCGTACAAATTATTTTTTTCCAACCTTTGAATTACTTTATCTAATACGGCGCGAGCAACAAAGAAATTGTTATCTACCTTCGTGATTTTATCATTCCAAACCAAGCGCACATGATATCTACCTTCTCTAAATTCAATGCCTGATTCAAATTCATCTAGCTTCGTTTTATCCTCATCAGAACAAGCCTCATCTGAGAGCCCGATAGATTCTAAATCGAAGAATTTTTCAAGATTCCCTTCAACGTTGCTTTCAATTATACTGGCCAAGGGATCCTGACTACAATTCGTGGGTTCTAATACATAATTAACACATGCCTCCCTCTGGCGAGCTACTTTCCTTAGGTTTTTATACAACTGAATAGCTTCTTTACGCGACAAGAAATTTTCTACGTTACCGACAGGTATTATTTTATTTCCGTAAGAAAACGCTGAGCCATTTACGCAAGGAATCAATTGCAAGTCTGGTAAATATTGTAACAAATCTATACCCATGATACCATCCAATTCCACTGTATCGGAATCAAAAGTCGAATTAAATCCGGTATCTGCAAGTTTGTGTTCTTTAGAAAGATTAGAAATAACTTGGGGCAAGCCAGGCACAGTAATTTTCATTTGAAATTTTTCATCAATGAGAATAGGCGCTTGCAAAGGTTTACGACCATTCAAAATGTCTATAGTTAGGCTAACCTCTGCAAAATTTCTAAATCCTTTCTCCAAGAAAGAGCTCACAGCGAACTGTGTCTTGCACAAATCATCAAAAGAATCTAGACGGTTGAATGCTCGAGCAGAAACGTATGATCTTTGACTACCTGTATCAACCAAGAGCCGTACATTCGTAACTTTGTTACCCTTGCCAAATGGCAACGTAAGAGTAGGTAACAAATATCCAGCCTGTAACTCTGACGCAACATTTATACACACATTACTCTGAGTAGTCAAAGAAGTACGAGGACAAAGAGCCACTATGTGATTCTTGCTAGAACAATTCTTGCATTCAAAATTCAAGTTCGCTGAACATCTGTCAGCCGAGTGTTTGGCACTCGAACACTTTTCACATAATTTGAGTTCTTTGCATCTATCTATTCTACTCTGCAAAGTCGGATAGGCTGCACATCTCAACATACTGTGACTCTTAGCAAAGCAAAACTTACAAGCAGCTCTTTCAAAAGGCAAGACAACCGCATTAGCGAATACAGCACTATCGCCAGATTTATCAGCGAACACTCTGGGCACCGGTTTAGTAACATAGGCTTCATGTGCAGTTTTAAGGCTCAACGTAGTGATAATTTCACTATAGTTGTCAAATAACTGAGTCAAACTAGGATAATTACATTGAAGTTTACGTGCCGCCTCCTGCCTGAAGGCCATAGGTAATCTCTGAAAAACCGAATGACTGACCAATGTATTACCGGCATGTTCGTTCAACAGGTCACAATTGTACCTTTTCAAATCTGACAGAGTCCCTCGAATTTCACTAAAGAATAACCGAACGTTAACAAACGAACTATCCTGCTTACACTGCAAGGAAAGCAACTTTTGACACAGCTGACTAACTAGAGCGTCCCTATCTAGGAACTCTCTCTCCAAAAGAGCCAAGGCTACCTCAAAGTTATCGTCGCTAACTGATAAGTGATCTACGAGTTTCAGCGCATATCCACCTAAGTAACTTTTCAAGTAGGTCAGCTTGGCAGCTGCCGTCAAGTTCTGTCTGCGACCTACGACATCATTGAAAACAGACAAAAAATTATGATACCTTAATCTGTCTGTTTCATCACCCTTAAAAACTTCTATTTTTACTTGCGGCAATTTAACATCCCTAACTATCTCAGAGGCAACCGCAGACCTCTGAACAGTAGTGCTATCGCCTTTAATTAACTCTGACAAATCCTTTTCTATTTGTAAAGAATACTCTGCCTGCTCATCTACCACAGAATTTAATTCGCCATCAGCCGTCTCACCTTTAATCAACTGATCAATGATCATGTCGTCGATGGCTCTCACTTGTTGAAGGTTGGCGCGCACGTCATCACAGAAGGCCGTCATGTCCCCCAGATCATCTTTAGCCAACGCGTCCCGCGCTCGTTTGAGCCCTATGGTGATCTTCCGTCTAAATACACCGCGTTTCCTGGTTAGGGAAGCTTTATCCATTCTGGGAAAATTGATTAGTACCCAAATACAGGACGACACCGGATGAGAGCAGGAGCAATATGAGCTGAAAAAGAGTTATTAAGCAAACGGTTATAAAGGGAGGAGGCTTGATTTTAACCTATGCTAGATAACTCGAAAAAATTAATAGATGAAGATGAAGAGAAATTAGAAAAGTATCAGTTTTTAGTATTAAAAGGTATCGAGATTTTTCGCTTGCCCGCACTTACTCTCTAACCTTTTCACGAAAAGGAAGGAAACGAAAGGGTCTTATTCAGACATTTATTTCAGTTTAATTATTTTATCAGGTGAAGACCTCCAACGGGAGGCATAATCTTAAACTTAAATTTCGGTTCCGCTGAGACCTCCAACGGGAGGCATAATTTTAAGAAACTTAGATTTAGTTCAGTTGAGACTTCCAACGGGAGGCAAACTTTTAACAAGGTAACTAACTAAGGCGACTCCACCGTCGAGGCTGTCGCAACACTAAAGTTCAAAACCTAGACGAAGAAAATAACCCGTAACTCAGACAGCTGCCACTTTTAAATTTAATCGTCTCTCCGCAGTGCGAACGCAGAGTCAACCACAAGACTGCTGTGACTAACTTTTGAGGTAATCTAGTTGTTGGTACTAGATAAAAACAATATAGTAACTGTGGCATGGAAAATTAATTTGAGCCAGAGAGACGAGAGACCTCCAGCTTCCCAGTTGCTCCAGAGCACTTCAGGGCACTCATATTAAGAAACGAGCATGGTCCCCAGCAGACCGGACCCCGCACGAGCGCAGCCACAAGCGTAGAACAGCCCCCAAAGGAGCGGCCGAACCCTTCCAAAGCAGAGCTTCCTGAAAAATTGAGAGGTTGAGTTTTGGAAAAAGCCTATCATAGATAAAGAAAATATCAAGAATTGGCAATAGATACAAAATAGGAGAAAGTGAAACGATGAAACTAACGTACGCACCCTAAGGAAGTGCCGGAGCCTGAAGCTGATTGACGAACAGAAAAGAACTCTCGGAAAACAGGCGTAGTAATCCCCAGGAACGACCTTGGCAATACTGTGGAGAGAACCGTACGCTAAGGTTGCGTTCAGTAACAAAAGGTGAACTAATTATTCCAAGATATCTTATAGCACAATAATAGATAAGTTAAACCTAACGGCTCACCTAAAAACTGGTAGTCTTCAGTGATTGCAATCGTTCAGGCAAAAAATAGACATTTAAAGTGAAATACAGTTGAGTAATTCACGCTCCACGCAGAATAGTAAAGGATAGGTTGAGACTTTGATGCTTTCGAAAGAAGGAGAAATTTAACTGGCAGAGCACTCTCTGGAGAGTTAAAAGAACCTCCCCTTTCAGACGAGTGAATACCTTAAAACGTACGTCAATTTGATTAACTTCAATTTAAGGGTAATATTTGAGCCTTAAAATTACAGTGGAGCGCAATTTAAAGAAAATGGGTGTTAAGAACACAACTAAACAAACCAGAAAGAAATCCTACTTCGTAACTGAAAACATAGAAAAGATGAATCACAGGAAGAATAGAATGGCCCGATTCGCAAAACTGATTGTCACCAGGAACAGCAGCTGAGCACCAAGATACCACCAGGTAACCAAGCCAAGCCTGGCCACGAACCACGGCCGCTCGCAGAGAGGGACGTCACTACGACTGATGGTGACCGCACATTACCAGAGCACGCGCCAGAACACAAGCGCTCATGGAGCAGGAGAAGTGGAGAGTCTGCCGGACGGAATCCTCATCCGCTAGAGGTCACGTCCGGAAAGCAGATGTTTTAATGTTAAGACTTAGTTTGAAAATTAAGAAAGTAACTAGAAAGGTTTTTAGATATTCAAGCTTTGAATTTTAAAGATTCTACAATTGTCGAAAATTCGACAGAACAAAATTAAACGCTTGGGCACAATCTCCGAGACTACTTATAAACAATTGTATGCCTCTGGCTCATCTCCTGGAATTCTGTACGGTCTGGCCAAAGTTCATAAAAATAATGTTCCTTTACGTCCAATTCTTGCAGCTTTCAATACCTCTATGTTCAAATTAGCAAAATATCTCATTCCTTTCATTGACTCGTATTCTACCAATCAATATACAGTAAAGAATTCATATACGTTCTTCAATGATATTGTAAAATTTCCTTGCAAATCTAACCATTTCATGGCGAGCTTCGACGTTGAATCTTTGTATACACCCAATCAAAAATTATCTTGGGAATCTTCGATGCTTATGATGGGAAGGCCCACGATGTTACGTCATATTATTGTGGGACAACACCACTTATTATGGTGGGCTTATCTTGGGCTTATGTCGCGTTTATTGAGGGATACTTCCCACAATATGGCCCATGATATATAACTGTTTATACAGGGACAATCCCACGCAAGGCCGATTATTCTGGGCAGCTCCCATGCATTATCTTGGCCATTTCCCTCAATAAACCTGATAAACAACAGAGATTTTAGTGGGATGTTCCCGCACTAATTTTTGTTCGATTATCGTAGAGTAAACCCACTTGCTATATTCGGTCACTGTTATAATTGGTAATTTCTATTCTTTTCCCTGTTCATCTAGTCTATTTTGAGTTGCTCACTAAATAAAGAGATTTGGCGCTATTTCAAACCATACAAGGAAAATAAAAAATTATATTCTACTCTATTGGTATATAATTATTCTATACTTCCTGTGCATCTTCTGTTGCGTCGGCCATCACGCTGGCACCTGGAAATAAAATACATTATATACAACAACGTAACTACTATGATACAGAAGCGTACGCATAATATCAACCACTACGAACCATGTTTGCCGAATTTTAATTATCTAGAACCATCCTATAAAAATTCTAAGTGAAAAACGACAAGTAGGTGCGATGTATTACTTTTATTGTAAGAGTACAATGTAACCAGGTGAAACGCGCAAAAATTATGACCATGCGGCAGATGAACACATACCTAGTGTAACCTATAGATCACACTAATTATTACACTTTTGTAAGCTGTGGATAATTTAATAGCTGATATAGCAACATCGCATGGTCTCAGTATGAAAAACAATACTCTACTAAACTGCGATATTTTACATCACAATTGAGCCAGATATTGTACGACGACCTGATGAAGAAAGAGAGGCTCATTAAGTAACTAAAATCCTAAAATAACAGTAATAATAATATACAATAGGCCTTTACCCCACAGGAGAGTGGCCGACCTCAGAGCCCATTCATTCTCCCCCACATATCACTCACACACACACACTTATATCCACATATCAACCCTCTGAGGTGAAGGGGGCCTCTCCGGTTTCCCGTGCTGCTTGGGTCAGAGCAACACGGAACTCCCTGTGACTTCTGCAGCCGAAGCCGCAACATGGTGAACCGCGCCCTCCCCCCCCCCCCCTTCCCCCCCCCCCTTCTCCCGTTCCCCAGCAGCTCGGAGCTGAGCTCAAGTGCGGGGGGAAAATCCAGCCAGAGCTGCGTCAAAAACATTCATCCTTCTACACTCCTCTCCACCTTGCTCTATTAAGAGCACACTATTGCATCCTCCACTTTTCAACTCCTCTCGTACTAAAACAACTTTTCACACAGTTCATACATCCGGTTGGCAGTCTCCCCCTACTTCTGCATCCCATAGCCTCAAGCCATAATCTTCTTCACCAGCCTACCAACCCCAATCTTGTCATATGCCCAACCACCTTAACGTGCTTATCCACTCGCTCTTCGAGTAGTCAAATCACTCCTGCTCTCCACCTGACCTCCTCATTTCTCACCTTATAAAACAAGCTTACACCCACCATCCCACCTTTGTTCTCCCTTATTAAAATAATATACATCCACTTCAATATCGCTTACAAGCTCAATTAAGTGGGGGTTCTGAGTTTTTCTATGTCTCGTAGATTGAATTCATTACAGAAGTTTTCCCGTAAGCTAACTTGAAGAAATACGGAGAAAAACTACTTAAAACTAGATTTTTTTCGTGATCAAAAGTATAGGAAATAATTACCAGGTTTAATACGACGCTTTGCCCTTCCGCCGTCCCAGTCACGGGTTCCTCGCAACACTGTTTTGCAAGCTGCCAACGCCTCTTCTGTCGTCACTTTATGAAGACTTGTTATGCGATCTGAAATAAAAAAATTCAGCTATAGCTATTTGGAAATATAAATAGTGATACTTTCACTAAACATGGTCAGGTACCAAGCTTCAAATCTCAAATGAACCGAGTGGAAGAGGTGGAGGTGCCATCCCATGGTGATGCAAAGTGGAACGAATAAACCCTCCTCACTGAAGAGGAACCCTATCCCTCCGTTTTTTAGAGCATTGCAATATGATCAGCCATTCCGTCAAAAAACCAACGTAACGAAATGCAGACCGTACTAAATCGCGCACCAACAGTTAACACTGGATGCGCACACGACAAGCCAACAGGATTTGCATACAGTGACACATATACGCTCAATCCTTAACCATCTCAAACACGTAGCCATCACATCTGAGGTAGTGAAGACTGCACACCAATAAGACACCACTTTTGAACGCATACTTGCAGAAAATTTCGCCGGAAATCCGCACGACACCACAACACCGCTATCATGCACACGACACCGTACACGTATTCGAGGGCACAGAGATGTGACTACCCCGGTCCCGGCGGTTGAGGCAGGCAATTGGTTGCTCAAAGGGAGCAGGTTTGGTGGTGGGGGAGCCTTCGTATCATTATCGAGGTGGGGTCATTAAACGGCTACAAACCATGCTCCAGTAATTATTTAATCGAATTATACACAATTGCTAGTGTAAGTTAATACTAAATTTTGAAACGGGCTTAATAATTGACATGTTACGTAAATTTTAGCAAGAACTTCTAATAAGATCTACCTTAGTCGAAGGCTTGAATGCATGTAGCAAAGGCGTGACTACGATTGGTCACGTAAAACTAAGTTACATTAATCTTGCACTTGAACACAACAGAGTGATAGAACTAAAACAAATTATCGTTAAGAAATGGGAAAATATTACTTACCAACAATTGGTTTGCAAACAACGTGTGTCTTGAAGGAATGCTTTGTGTGCGCCCTCTTCTCTCCAAGCCCAGAAAAGGAAAATTGAACAGCCAAGTCCCGTGTCATCATTCTCTTCATGATAAGTCTGGCAGTATCACTTGGCTTAACACCGATCACACTGTTTAGGGTTGGTTTCTGTGTGGAATAATTAATAAGATTAAAAACATTCTGCACAAATCAGATTCGAACGCATTGCGCACTGCTTATATCGCCGAATTAGGGAGTTTGATATATACGCTGTAGTTTGCCACAGCTGGATTAGTACACCGCTCGTGATTTTGAGTTAATTCCACGTCACTCTTCTATAATGTATTAAAAATAGCCTTCTTACATGAAAGCTGCTAGAAAACGGTGACGTACATTGCGCTAAAGTTTCAAGTTGAGGGGAAGCTCATACCTTAACACATGTGGTAGCTACTTCAACGTTATCATATAAAGGAATTTACTGAATATAAATGTTCCAGTAAATAAGTATGATACACACTACACAAGTGTCAGATAATTTTTCATGTCAGTATCTTAGAATGAAATTAAGATTGTATTGCTTTTAGCTTGCATGAACTTTTTTGTTTTCCACAAATACACGAAAAACAAAATTGAAAACCTTCCTATGAAAATTTACAAAATGATATGGGCTGTTCGCAGGGGTTTATAAAAAGAAACAGTGCCCATGCAAAGACAATGTTCGCTATGTTTTCCTCACATCATGAGTTAGCTAGTTAGTTATATTAGTGTTTGAGCCAACCAATCCGCAACAAAGGTGATCCAAAGAAGAATAAGGATGATGAGATTATTTAGCTTGGACCCGTAAATGAGATATCTATGTATGCACGAGGTGTGAACCTTCACAGGACATCCTTGTGAAGTAACACATGTGTGTTGCCACTCAGGACACTAAGCGCATACACACAGCAAGCCAGGAAAAAGTTTGAAGAAGAAAAAAGTTCAAGAAGAGAGTAGAGGGTGTTAAGTAAAAGAATAGCAGTGAGCCGAAAAATTCGGTTCTTAACTCATCAATAACCTAATCCGTTTCAGCAAGAAAAGAAGAGCCTATCCAACCATCGCACCAAGAATATGGCATTGAATCTGAACAGAGCTAAGTCAAAATTGTAAAGCATTTATCACATGTTTATTTCATATTTTGTTTGATTGATGTTCAAGGACCCAATAAGCATGCCACAGTACATACGTATGTGTTCACAGCAGGTTCACATAAAGAAGACATATTGATGTGAACATCTACATTAACAGCAGGTTCACATCTACAAAACAAAGAAAATTTATTGATAACATCTACCATTTTCTTCCGTTTCCAAATGTGAAAAAATCCATTATCAACCTGGATGTTTTAACTATGAGCAATTTCCAAAGAATGTGAGTTACATCCCCCACAACGACAGGTGCAGAAATCATCCGTAAGTAACATATATACAAACCCAAGGTTACATAAATAATGCATCTTAAAACAAAAAAAGGAAAACTGATATCACAACTGATTCTGCATTGCTCATCTTAATTTCCTTCTCATCCAAGTACGTGTGGTACTGGTTGCAAATTTGGCGCAAGCAATACTAAGCCATCTCATTTGAGGTGTTTCAGAGTGGTTGAGCGCTTGATTGACACTAAACGCTTCAGAGACGAGTACATATTTTTCGAAGTGTATTTTGGCATATTATGATCGACAGGGCCTGGACAACAGCTATCCCAAGTAAAAATTGTTTCTCATTGCCCTGTAACGTATGAAGCAATGCTAGCCATAAACTATCATTACTTCTTGAGCTTCACATTTTACATACCAAAGACTCGTGCTCAAGAAGTTCACAGAGTCCATCCAGTGACGATGCTGGAGGAGGAAATTGGGATCCCGTACCACTGTTCTCCTGAATGGCCTGCATCATGAAGTCCACCTTCTTGTGCATTGTAGACATTTGTCCATTTAAAGCTTCCACTCTGTCCTCCAGTGCTTGAATTTTCAGTTGTGTAGCAGAGTCACAGCTATAAATGTTGTCTTTTCATATTAAGGGTCAAAATTATGTTGGCAGCATAAACAGATTTATGTCCACTACAAACAAAGCTACTAATCACTACTGTATTGTTCTGTTAGAAGCAGGTTGCCGAAAGTTTATACCCCTCAAAATATACATCAAGGCTAGCCATAAATATATATTAGATAATTGATACAAGACCATCAAATTGGAGTAATAGCTAGGTCATAAATAACAATAAGTAAAAGTCAAAAGCTCAGAAATACCAAGAGCTGTAATGCATTTTCACCAGTCTTTTTCATCCTGCTATTTTTGAAAGCTATAATGTCATAGAATACATTGTGAATGTTCCTTACTAAGAGCTTTTTGTAGCGATGATGTTGGGCGTAAAGCATGGAACCTCTTCAGTTCAGGCAGTGATAGATGATCCTGAACTGGTTGCCTCAATTGCATCAGTTTCAACATTCGATTCTTCATTGGCGGAGTACAGCTTCCGGACACACCTTTCAAAGGAACCTGAAAGAAATTTTTCAGTTGTTAATTTTTTGAAACAATTTTTTAAACTTCTGGCATTTCGTACTAGAATGTGTTCTCAAAGTTTTTGTATTTTTTAATTATCCACATTAGGGTTCACACACAAGCTGAATACAGTGCACAGCCAATTTAAGCTATATCAGACTAAAACTCAAGGACAAAAATATGTATATTGGTCTTATTATTATATCATACACTATTACCGGCAATATTTTGAAAAATATTGTATGCTTTTTACAAGAAATTTTATTTCAACAGCTGCTAAGTAGCTAAGTGTTCAGGTAAAAATAAAAAAACACATTAACTAAATATGGTTTTAAGTAGGTACTCTAACTATGCCAACTATGATCTAAAAAAAATGATGTTTAAGAATGTTAACTTTTTTTCACCAACTGGCAGTTAAAGAAGATGGGCAAGCATGTTATATTAATATTGATGCATATAATAAATGCTCAAATATAATTCAATATCAGGAGAAAACATTAAATAATTGAAGATTGAAGCCACATTCTGATTCAATTAGAACATGAAGAAGTTTTATATATGAGGAATGGTAACCAGTCACACACAGATCACAAAATTACAATAATAAATTTAAGTAATAGCTATAGCTATCGGGAACACTTAATATAGCATTTACTGATAAGTACTAAGCTATGAAATGAGTGCACTGTAATGCATAACTGTTGATGTTGTTTTGCAAACTTCAAATATAATCTTAGATCAAGAACTAAGTGCCAAAAAATTCATGGAGACAATTTTTTTCCAAGGACTATTCAAGGATGTGTTAACCTTACATTCTTTATTCTGTTAAAAGAATGCTACTCACTTGAATGACAGAGAGGTGAAATCTTGTAGATTTTCCATTCTTCACTGGCTTTGTAATTGGAAGATGGAAGTAATCTTGCGTTTTTTGTTGGGTATCTGCATTTCTTGCGTTTCTTATCCCAGCTGACTATCCACGCGGAGGGAATTACATCATTGGATTTTCCATATCCAACGAATCTGACTCCTACATATTTCTTGGGTTCATCGAGTTTTAAATGTTGTATCATGATCACACAAATTTTCTAGTCACTCATAATATTGGAATAAATAAAATAGTATTGTACATCACTTTCTTATATATTTTTTCAAAAAAAGAGCACAAGCTAATTTTTAAATGAAGTAATTGAGTGCAACAGTATGAAGCTGACAAAGTTCTCTTTTTCCAGGGGCAATACCATCACTTTTGCAAAAACATCAGAAATGTTGATCACTTGTTTCCTTTGTGTTGAAAACTTTACTTTATTTATTCCCAGCTCCGTGGAATCAATTGGAGAAGAGAAAAATTTTTTTGGGAGCAAAAGAAAACTTCACAAAGGTATGTTCCATCATTGTGGTGGATAGAATTAATTTGAGCTACTTCTCCACTTTTGAGTTGAACATAACAGTCACATTTGCTGGAGTGAAGAGGCTTTAAGATACTGTTCTTGAAATTGAGTTTTTTTAAACAATTTCCTTCATAGCCATGTGTGGACTGTGATTTATAACAAGAAAATGTAACTTTAAAGAGAGGCAACGATGTGTCAGGATGACTGTTAGAGTTCATATAATGAATGTGTTGTCCAGTCTGTTGTAAAGGCTTTGTAACCTGAACGCACAGCCCCTTTCACATGGGAACCTAGGTATAATTCAAAGCTGAATGCAGATATTTTATCCAGAACTCCATAATTTGCATAATCTTGTGGAATGTGCTGGAGACTGTGCACATTGTATGATATAAATGAGTTGCCAAATATTGTTTTGCAATTTTCAATGAAGTCATTAAGCAAATGTTGGATGAAGGTAAGATTAATGGCTTGATTTTCAGTGTTTAGTAGTCTCAGTGCAATTGAAAATTTTAGAAAAGTGGAATATAAGTTAGAAACAACAATTTTTTTACATGAAAGCAAAACCAAGCCAACATATAATGCAAATAATTGATATTGGCTAGCTTTCCATTTGAGAATTGTAGGTATTCCCCCTTCAAGTTTTCGAGGGAATTCAGAAGGGATATAAACTTGATATGAGAGTAATCTTTCATCAAATAGATTCCTAGGTGTGGAGTCAAGACGACAATTTTTTTCCTTTAATTTAAGATTCAACAATCTATTGAGGAATCTTTTCATTACTCCAAGGTAGCACAGATGCATAATATCCAAAACAAATGATGATACCATAGGAATATTTTGAATTTCTAATTCATTGGCATCTTGTGATTTATGATGAGAGCTGTCCTTTCTTCTTGTAAAAGTATCATCTGTTCTCACAGGGCTGTTGGTAGTCAAAAAAACAACTGTATTGCTATGGTACTCTCCAACAACTTCACACCTTTCGCAGCTACTATAGCCTGAATGAAGCACGGTATTTTTGAGAGCAGCCCTGACTGGGGCATCACATACAAAAGCTCCAATTTTTACAACAATTTTATTTCCATTCACAAGAATACCTTCACTGTTTGCTTTATTTATGTCACTAATAAATTCTTTGAGGAGCACACCTGTGCTTGGCATTTCTTTTGATTGATAGGAATTTGAGCAATAAATTCCCACACAGAAATTTTTTTGCTTTTTCTCAACCTTAACCAATATTGGGTAAGAAGAATATTTTGATGAAGAAAGTGCATTGTACAAATTAACCCCATCAACATTGACAATCAAACTAATTTCAGGTTCATCATAAGAATCAAGTTCAATGTAATGTTTAATATTCAGAAGCCAGTCACTGCAGTGAACATATTCACTTTTTCCATCGTTAATATTGAGGGAATTGTTATCAAGAAGTGTTGCAGTGCATTTAGGTACATCAAAAGCTCCTGATAAATCACTTAATAGCCTATCAATGCACGCATGTTTAATGCTCTTTTCTCTGTTAAGCCATGTTGCCAGAATACATGTATGTTTTTCACTGCAATCACTGTTACAATTACGATTCAATTTGTTCAATGCACACTGTTGTCCTTCTGGCCTCTCTTCTTCAACAGGAAACAACTTATCCACACCATCATTTCAACTATCACTATTTGAAATTATTTCATCAACACTATCACGATCTAAATCAGTGCTACAGGGATGATTTTCATGACGCCCTGGACTGTTTCCGCAGGCAGTAGGATTAGCTGCGCATGAAGTTGACGGATCATCTAATTCACTTGCTCATCTTTTTAAAAATTTTCACGTATTTTTTATTCGTCGTTGCTTTTGTCGCTTGCTCAACATTTTAGAAGGCTTATATTTACGTGTGACATTCATTCTCCAATAATTGATGGAAAAAGAAACAAACCAGGCGAGTTAAGAAACACTTCGCGGGTCGCAAGGTGGTGGATTACGTCAGGTTAGGCAACTGCTTCCTGCTGAACCGTTGCATAAAACATACAAACATGCTCTGCTGATAACCCATGCTAAAAATATCTATATACGTACGCATAAAATTATTAGTTATGTGTTTAGAAATTAGAATCCACAAATTATGAGAACATTTATGCGCACAAAAATATTGAAAAACTAGCTTATTTATGATGTAAAACATCAAAACACGCGTGTTCCCTTGCTATTTTTTTAATTTTCAACTTCAGATCACGCCCATGGCAGAAGCCAATGGTTGCTCAGCCTGTTCTGCGCTCATTGGCTAGCGCTGAAGATAATGGCTGGTGATGAATTTTCTGATGGTACTAAAATGGAAATGAAAATTTATCAAGTAGGCCTGATCAACGAAAAATATTTTTGCATTAATCTAAGAGAAGGGGTAAAAAGTTATTAACAAGGATGTTTTCTGTGTCTTGTACACAAAATTTATCGAATAAGCGCAATTTTTTGCGATTTAGCGCTTCTTGAGAATAAAATAATTTGGCACGAGAATATGCCTGCATTATTTTCCTGCTGAGAATACATTTACATTTAAGGTACAGGGTAGGATACTTTTTTTCTGACGTTTATGGATAATTCAATAACAGGTTGTAATAGACAATTATTAGAAGCCTGCTAATCAATCTTTTATATCGGTTTGATCTTTTCAATTTAGGAGTAAATTTGCTATTTGTTAAGTGATCAAACTTCACTGAACTTTTGTACATATTACCACCATGTAGGTGCTGAACACAGGCACATAAATCATCAAGCCAAATATGGGCAGGGTATACCCACGAAAATCAAACATGTGCAGGGTATACAAACATGTGCAGGGTATACCCACGAAAATCTTAGATGATTATTGCGGAGCCCACTACCTACTTAATTATGGGAGATACACCTACGAAAATCTTCGATCATTATGGTACGCATTGCCACTCAGAAATATACCGGTAATACCCACTAAATTCTTCGATGATTATGGGGGTATATCATCACATAATTTATTATGCTGGGAAGGCCCAATATAATCTGACATGAGGCCCACAATAATTTCTGATTGGGCAAACATCCCAGTCGTAGAAACTCTGCAATTGTTGTGCAATAAGTGTTTTTCATCTAGTCAATTATTTTACGGGTTTGATAATGTGAGTTTTATGCATTTCTTGAAACTAGCAGTTTCTGAGACGTATTTCTTTTTTAATCAAAAACTGTATAAACAAATAGATGGCTTATCGATGGGCAACCCAATCGCGCCTACTCTTGCTAACATTTTTTCATGCAATATGGAACAAAAGTACCTTGAGGAATGCCCTGATTTTTTTAAACCTGTGTTTTACAAAAGATACTTGGATGACACATTTGTAATCTTTGAAGATGAATCCCATGCTCCGTTATTTCTAAATCATATCAATAAGTATCATTCGAATATCAATTTTACTATGGAACCTGAACAAAACAATAGATTAGCTTTTTTAGATCTCAATATCAGTAGAACAGAGCAGGGTTTCGTTTCCAGTGTATACCGCAAACCAACTTTTACTGGGTTAGGCTGCAGTTTCTTCAGTTTCTGTCACTTCCGCTATAAACTTAATTCAATACGAACCCTTCTCCATCGTGCATATAACCTATCCTCCTCATACTCCATCTTTTCTTCCGAATTAGATTTTTTAAAATCTTTTTTTTCTGACAACGGCTATCCACACGGGTTTATTTGACAGGCTTGTCCGTGATTTTTTATGCAATATATTTTCTCGTCCGAAACAAACCTTGTGCACAGTAAGTAAATGTAAGGTGTACATATCTCTTCCTTACATAGGCCCCTCATCTGAAGAAATGATTAGGTATTTCAGGAAATTACTTTCTAAATTTTACCCCCAGATTGACTTTATTTTTGCTTTAAAGAATGACTTCCAAATTAAAAAATTCTTTAGGTATAAAGAAAGGCTGCCCTCTGAATTGCTTTCGAATATTGTCTATAAATTTACGTGCGGAACTTGCCAGAGCTCTTATATCGGAAGCACTCAGAAACAGTCGAAGATCAGATTTTTTCAACACATAGGCCGTTCCTTCAGAACAAACCGGCCTCTAGCATCCTTGCCGCATTCTCCCCCCAGACGTCATTGTGAACAGACCAATCATTCGTTCTCTATAGATAATTTTGAAATCATAGGATCAGCTCAGGAATCAGATATTAGAATTTTAGAATCCCTTTATATAACCAAACATAGACCGCAGCTCAACACCGATCAAATTGCCGTGCCCCTGTACACCCAATGAATTAGTTTAGTTTTCGTTTTTTTTTTATAAATATTTTTCAACAAGGACCCATGTAAATTTCCTATGAAGTGTTCCAAGTGTTTTTTTTTTAATACTTTGTAATTTTGAGTGTATAAAAAAATTTTTGTCCTTTTGTTTCAGAAGCATTCATTGAAAATGAAAAGTCGAAACCAGCTGGTCTGAGTGCAAATAGATGATTTTTATTGTGACCCTTGTGTTTCTTTTTATACTAAAACTTAGGTTTCCTGCCAATCGTCCAAATTCTGATATTTTACGTCATAGATATGGCCAAGATGGACTTTTGTGGTTTCGAAAATTTGAGCAGTGTTCACGAAAACTGGCGAAAACTAAGCCGGATCTACACTATCTGGTGTGCTGCAAGGCGTACCAAGTCGTGCCAAAATTTCTAGCCTTTAAGCTATATAAGCAATATCTGCAACAAACTGAAGCATACCGGAAGTTTCAGGAGCAGCTACTCGACCAGGAAATCCGACAGAAGGAGCGCAGACTTCAACAACTGGAAGCCCAACTGTTGTCTATTCAAAATTCTTTGTCAACCATAGTCAGTACATTAGATTTTTCAAGTCTTAAACTGTTTGTACAGCGTAAAACCGTTAAATATATTGATACTGTGAAGCAGACTCACGATAGGAAATTGTCCCAGTTAGGTGTAAAATCCGCACTCTCTTCATGTAACCCTGATGATGTAATTTTCAATTTTTCAAATCGTACTTTGTCGCGCAGAGGAAGATTTTTATTGTCATTTGGTTTATATTTCAATCTACCAGTGAGAAAGTTAAATTTTTTTAAATATTTTTTGTCCATTGAGAAATTCATCAGAGTGCTGAAATCGTGTGCTATTGTAGAAAACGGAATTTTTGACTTAGTTGCAAATTTGGTCAAACAGAAGGCATGCGCTGCATTTTATGGTTTTAGAGCGAATAGAGTTTTTTCTCCAATTTTTAGTAGGGCTGATATTGCCACGCTAAAAAACTTAGGTTCGGATGAATCCATTGTCGTATGTTCGCCGGATAAAGGTAGAGGCGTAGTACTATTGAATAAAATGGATTATGTGCAAAAAATGATGAATATATTGTCCGATGGAACTAAATTTCAACTTATGCCTAACTTAGATCCGTTAAATACATTGGTGAGACTTGAAGATAAAATTAATAGATTCTTGAACAAAATTAAACGCTTGGGCACAATCTCCGAGACTACTTATAAACAATTGTATGCCTCTGGCTCATCTCCTGGAATTCTGTACGGTCTGGCCAAAGTTCATAAAAATAATGTTCCTTTACGTCCAATTCTTGCAGCTTTCAATACCTCTATGTTCAATTTAGCAAAATATCTCATTCCTTTCATTGACTCGTATTCTACCAATCAATATACAGTAAAGAATTCATATACGTTCTTCAATGATATTGTGAAATTTCCTTGCAAATCTAACCATTTCATGGCGAGCTTTGACGTTGAATCTTTGTATACAAACATCCCAGTCGTAGAAACTCTGCAATTGTAGTGCAATAAGTGTTTTTCATCTAGTCAATTATTTTACGGGTTTGATAATGTGAGTTTTATGCATTTCTTGAAACTAGCAGTTTCTGAGACGTATTTCTTTTTTAATCAAAAACTGTATAAACAAATAGATGGCTTATCGATGGGCAACCCAATCGCGCCTACTCTTGCTAACATTTTTTCATGCAATATGGAACAAAAGTACCTTGAGGAATGCCCTGATTTTTTTAAACCTGTGTTTTACAAAAGATACTTGGATGACACATTTGTAATCTTTGAAGATGAATCCCATGCTCCGTTATTTCTAAATCATATCAATAAGTATCATTCGAATATCAATTTTACTATGGAACCTGAACAAAACAATAGATTAGCTTTTTTAGATCTCAATATCAGTAGAACAGAGCAGGGTTTCGTTTCCAGTGTATACCGCAAACCAACTTTTACTGGGTTAGGCTGCAGTTTCTTCAGTTTCTGTCACTTCCGCTATAAACTTAATTCAATACGAACCCTTCTCCATCGTGCATATAACCTATCCTCCTCATACTCCATCTTTTCTTCCGAATTAGATTTTTTAAAATCTTTTTTTTCTGACAACGGCTATCCACACGGGTTTATTTGACAGGCTTGTCCGTGATTTTTTATGCAATATATTTTCTCGTCCGAAACAAACCTTGTGCACAGTAAGTAAATGTAAGGTGTACATATCTCTTCCTTACATAGGCCCCTCATCTGAAGAAATGATTAGGTATTTCAGGAAATTACTTTCTAAATTTTACCCCCAGATTGACTTTATTTTTGCTTTAAAGAATGACTTCCAAATTAAAAAATTCTTTAGGTATAAAGAAAGGCTGCCCTCTGAATTGCTTTCGAATATTGTCTATAAATTTACGTGCGGAACTTGCCAGAGCTCTTATATCGGAAGCACTCAGAAACAGTCGAAGATCAGATTTTTTCAACACATAGGCCGTTCCTTCAGAACAAACCGGCCTCTAGCATCCTTGCCGCATTCTCCCCCCAGACGTCATTGTGAACAGACCAATCATTCGTTCTCTATAGATAATTTTGAAATCATAGGATCAGCTCAGGAATCAGATATTAGAATTTTAGAATCCCTTTATATAACCAAACATAGACCGCAGCTCAACACCGATCAAATTGCCGTGCCCCTGTACACCCAATGAATTAGTTTAGTTTTCGTTTTTTTTTATAAATATTTTTCAACAAGGACCCATGTAAATTTCCTATGAAGTGTTACAAGTGTTTTTTTTTTAATACTTTGTAATTTTGAGTGTATAAAAAAATTTTTGTCCTTTTGTTTCAGAAGCATTCATTGAAAATGAAAAGTCGAAACCAGCTGGTCTGAGTGCAAATAGATGATTTTTATTGTGACCCTTGTGTTTCTTTTTATACTAAAAATTAGGTTTCCTGCCAATCGTCCAATTTCTGATATTTTACGTCATAGATATGGCCAAGATGGACTTTTGTGGTTTCGAAAATTTGAGCAGTGTTCACGAAAACTGGCGAAAACTAAGCAGGATCTACACTATCTGGTGTGCTGCAAGGCGTACCAAGTCGTGCCAAAATTTCTAGCCTTTAAGCTATATAAGCAATATCTGCAACAAACTGAAGCATACCGGAAGTTTCAGGAGCAGCTACTCGACCAGGAAATCCGACAGAAGGAGCGCAGACTTCAACAACTGGAAGCCCAACTGTTGTCTATTCAAAATTCTTTGTCAACCATAGTCAGTACATTAGATTTTTCAAGTCTTAAACTGTTTGTACAGCGTAAAACCGTTAAATATATTGATACTGTGAAGCAGACTCACGATAGGAAATTGTCCCAGTTAGGTGTAAAATCCGCACTCTCTTCATGTAACCCTGATGATGTAATTTTCAATTTTTCAAATCGTACTTTGTCGCGCAGAGAAAGATTTTTATTGTCATTTGGTTTATATTTCAATCTACCAGTGAGAAAGTTAAATTTTTTTAAATATTTTTTGTCCATTGAGAAATTCATCAGAGTGCTGAAATCGTGTGCTATTGTAGAAAACGGAAATTTTGACTTAGTTGCAAATTTGGTCAAACAGAAGGCATGCGCTGCATTTTATGGTTTTAGAGCGAATAGAGTTTTTTCTCCAATTTTTAGTAGGGCTGATATTGCCACGCTAAAAAACTTAGGTTCGGATGAATCCATTGTCGTATGTTCGCCGGATAAAGGTAGAGGCGTAGTACTATTGAATAAAATGGATTATGTGCAAAAAATGATGAATATATTGTCCGATGGAACTAAATTTCAACTTATGCCTAACTTAGATCCGTTAAATACAGTGGTGAGACTTGAAGATAAAATTAATAGATTCTTGAACAAAATTAAACGCTTGGGCACAATCTCCGAGACTACTTATAAACAATTGTATGCCTCTGGCTCATCTCCTGGAATTCTGTACGGTCTGGCCAAAGTTCATAAAAATAATGTACCTTTACGTCCAATTCTTGCAGCTTTCAATACCTCTATGTTCAAATTAGCAAAATATCTCATTCCTTTCATTGACTCGTATTCTACCAATCAATATACAGTAAAGAATTCATATACGTTCTTCAATGATATTGTGAAATTTCCTTGCAAATCTAACCATTTCATGGCGAGCTTCGACGTTGAATCTTTGTATACAAACATCCCAGTCGTAGAAACTCTGCAATTGTTGTGCAATAAGTGTTTTTCATCTAGTCAATTATTTTACGGGTTTGATAATGTGAGTTTTATGCATTTCTTGAAACTAGCAGTTACTGAGACGTATTTTTTTTTAATCAAAAACTGTATAAACAAATAGATGGCTTATCGATGGGCAACCCAATCGCGCCTACTCTTGCTAACATTTTTTCATGCAATATGGAACAAAAGTACCTTGAGGAATGCCCCGATTTTTTTAAACCTGTGTTTTACAAAAGATACTTGGATGACACATTTGTAATCTTTGAAGATGAATCCCTTGCTCCGTTATTTCTAAATCATATCAATAAGTATCATTCGAATATCAATTTTACTATGGAACCTGAACAAAACAATAGATTAGCTTTTTTAGATCTCAATATCAGTAGAACAGAGCAGGGTTTCGTTTCCAGTGTATACCGCAAACCAACTTTTACTGGGTTAGGCTGCAGTTTCTTCAGTTTCTGTCACTTCCGCTATAAACTTAATTCAATACGAACCCTTCTTCATCGTGCATATAACCTATCCTCCTCATACTCCAACTTTTCTTAGGAATTTTCGCTGTTCCCTTTACCAAGTTTTTACTGGTGCCGAACTGTGTTATCATCATTTGTATCGTAAAGGGAGCAGTCTATAGACAAGGATATTTGATAAGGATTACTTGTCCATAACAAGTATTCCAGCCCACCCACACCTTCCCGTGGTGGTACCGTTAATATACCCACTAGGAGTTGCAACTCATTACATATCGTTTATGTAAATTGGCAACATAGTGATCATAAGCTTATTTATACGAGTGTTGTCCGTGGGTAGAACCAACGTGGGGGGCGCCCACTAACATCTGGGTCTTTTATCTTTAGTTTTGTATGTTTATCTTGAACCTGTGTTTTGAGCATTGAATAAAACTCGCATATCGCGAGTAAAAAGGAAACATACACCCCTGGTCCCGGTGGCCTTGTGCCCCGAGGACCAGGCGATATGAGGAGGGGCGGTGGAGGCCCGCGGCCTAACCGGGGACGCACCGGGAAGGACCAGAAGCAGCGAGCGAAGGAGCCAACAAAAGTGACGACCCAGCCAAATGAAGTAAAATCTATCAGGACACCAATCGCCGCAATGACAGGCGAGCCAGTAAGTGTCTGTACAACTACGTGTGGATCTTCACTGATGGCAACGAACCATACAGCTCATAATGGAGAGCACCAAAATAATATCACCGACCGCATCACCAACATAGAGAGGAACCTTAACCAGTTGGTTAGATCGATGAGCAGGGTGTTACCGGATCGTGACATCTCGAAACTGAATACCGAAGACAGTAACTCTGACATACCCCCAACCTGCATCGAGGAAAGAATTAAAAACCTGGAAAACACCGTCGAGGAAGTAACCCAAGCTCTATCAGCCCATTTGTCACCTCCGGAGGAACAAGGGAAGGTGACCCAGAGTGCGAGACATAGGAAGAAGAACAAATTTGTCCCTCTCAATGTTACCGAACAGCCACCACAGCGGAGCTTCACACGCTTCTTTACCATGAAGTTTACACCCGAAACAAAACGTAAGATAGACCCCTACCTGGTGAAAAACGTAATTCGCTCAGCCACCGGATCTCCGCCCAAATCCATCACCACCAGTGGAAGGGAGAGCTTCACACTCGAGGCCAGAGACAACAGGCAAGGCCAGGCACTGTTGACCATCACTAATATAAACGGAGTGCCATGTGAAGTCTTCGCCCACCCAAAACTCAATAAATCCAAGGGACTCATTTATATCAACGAATACAACATGGAGAACTTCAGCGAATTCGAAACTGGGCTCAAAGAAAACTATAACATCAGCGAAGTAATTGACGCCACCCTCATCAAGACAAGATACGAACAAACAAGCGCGATAATTCTAGAATTCAAATCAGAGTCTCCCCCCGATTTCATATACATTCCCGGCGAACGATCAGACACCCGAGTATACCCATATATCGACAAACCAATGCACTGCGCCAACTGCCAGATGTACGGACATACCAAAAAGCGTTGCAGCCGAGCCACAACCTGTGGAAGGTGCGGGGCAGTGGGGCACGGCAGCAGTCAGTGCCTTGCCTCTGAAGCCGAATGCATCCACTGTCACGGCCCTCACCAAGTTAAAGACAAAACCTGCCCAAAGCAAATCGAAGAGGAACAAGTACTTACAATCCAGAACAACCACAAGGTCGGGAAGCGCCGTGCTAGACAGATGCTGAACAGCCCAACTGAGTCAAACGAAAAACACGCCCCTCCCTACGCCACTCACTTCAAATGTACTTTGGACTCTAATGAAAAGCGCAAAATTTCACCCTGGGTGCTCGAGCGAAGCCTTCAACTTGAGTTGGGTGAAAAGCCAAAGAGAATTACATCACAGGATAAAGACTCATATATCATTGAATTTGCCACCAAAGAACAAAGTACCCTAATCCGTAATGTAAAAACCTTAAACAACATCCCTGTCTCCATAGCTGAACACCCTTACTTCAACTCAGTGAAAGGCCTCATATATCTATATGAGTACGACCTCTCCAATTTCGAGTGCTTCCGGGACGGACTCATGGAAAACTACGGACTGAGTGATGCAGTGAGAGCTACCTGGATCAAACCGAAAAACCCTGTCTCCCAAGCAATCTTACTTACATTCAGGCAAAACCTCCCTAACTACATAACCATACCCGGAGAACAATCACTAACCAAGGTATTTCCATACGTGCCGCGCCCCATGTTCTGCAAGAAATGTCTGGAGTATAACCACACCCAGAAACGATGTACCAGGCCTGAAACGATATGCGCGAGATGCAACAACGTAAACCACGATTCCGGCGAATGCACGAGCATCAAGATAGAATGCCACAACTGCGGCAAAGACCACTTCGCAGGCTCCTATAAATGCATTGAATTCAAGTACCAACAGGAAATCCTTGCAATCCAGCACAAATACAAACTGAGCAGAGTGCAAGCAAGACAAAAGCTGGAGAGTGAACAACACCAATATCACAGGAACTACGCTTCTGCCGTAACATCTACCGCTGCACAAACACCCAGCCGACAACCTCCAACACCGATTAAACAAGTGGGGGCAGCTCCTCCAGCTCTTCCACTAGGGCCCTCTCAGCTCTCAGACGGTACGCAAAGGAAAAGAAAAAACTCTGAAAGCAACGAAAAACCATCAGGAAAGAAGCAGGTAGCGGAAGCAGTCTACGCTGATCCAAGCACAGGAGAAATATTTTCTACCCCAGTACAAATTACACCAGATTACGACTCGGCAATGAGCGACAGCGAAATTACAAGTGAGAACAACCCGACCGTTAGAAGCGAAACTAGAAGAATTTATAACCAGTACCAAAAAGAAGTCAAAGGAAACCAAAATGAATAACGGAATCTGCATCCTACAGTGGAACTGCCAGGGTGTTCGAGCCAAAAAGAGCGAACTTTTAGAACTAATTAACTTGCATAACCCATATATTGTTGCTCTCCAAGAAACTAAACTCTGGCACAACTCAAATTTTTCCATACCCCATTACAATCTACTAACCAAAAATGGCCACTTTAACGTCACGCCTCATGGAGGAGTCGGACTGCTTATTTATGAGTCAATTCCATTCCAAGAAGTCACCATAACTTCTGCCATCCAGGTCATCGCAGCCACTGCCCACATCACTCGACGGATAACATTTGCGTCGCTGTACACCTCAAGAAGCCACCCCATAACCCAGGAAATAATGAACGAACTAATAAATCAACTACCTCCGCCAATCATTTTGATGGGGGACTTCAACAGCTATAGTACAACTTGGGGTTGTGAAACGACAGATGCCCGTGGCCGGATAATAGAAGAATTTATAGACCAACATAACCTAACTCTCCTCAACACAGGAGCACACACACGAGTTTCTTACAACTCTGAGTCCGCCATTGACCTGACCCTGGCATCTCCTCGTCTGAGTGTGGACTTGGTATGGGAGACTTGTAGATCTCCGGAAGACAGTGACCATATTCCCAACATAGTACAACTAATTAATGCACAACGTAACGATCAGAAACGCTCAATGTGGAACAACAAAAAGGCAGACTGGACGTCTTACGAGGCGCACCAAAACTGGGAAAAACTTAAAATCTCTGACGAGCATACATGCTCTGAAGCTCTCAGCACCTTTATCGACACTTTAACAGCAGTTGCAAACGATTGTATTCCAACCATATAACTCACAAAATTCTTTCCGAAGCCCTACTGGAGCGCGCAGCTGACACAAACACGCACCAACCGCGAACGCCTCTATCAAAAATTTAGGCAAACAAAATCTGCACAAAATGCCCTACGCTGGAAAAGAGCCAGGGCCATCCACAGAAACCTTCTGCGAGAGGAGAAGCGGAAGGCATGGACAGCATTCACCAGCACATTTACGAAGAACACGCCAATGACCCGTATTTATGAAAACATCAGAAAAATTAAAGGCAGACCTCAAAGACAGTTGTCAATATTACAAGAAAATAATATAAGCTACTCTACCGTTCCAGAAATAGCAAACAAATTAGCAGAAACATTTAGCTCAGTTAGCAGTGCGACGAATTACCCTCAGGAATTTTTACGAAGAAAACAACGTGCAGAAACTAACCAATTGGACTTCTCATCGGACAACAACGAAACATACAACATCGCATTCTCCCTCGCCGAACTGGATTCTGCCTTGGAGACTACGAAAAATACATCACCTGGTGCAGATGGAATTTCATACCAAATGCTCAAGCACCTTCCAGAAATTGGTAAACAAAACTTACTGTTTCTCTACAACAAATTATGGCTTCATTCGTATTACCCGGCTACCTGGAGAGATGCAGTAATAATCCCTTTTCAAAAACCTGGAAAGACCCCACATTCGCCTCACAACTACAGGCCAATTGCGCTCACGAGCTGCATCGGGAAGGTTCTGGAACGCCTCATCAACAATAGACTCATCGACTATTGCGATATGCACGGCCACCTCAGCAATATCCAGTGCGGGGGTCGCCGGGACAGGTCCACCGTTGACCACCTAATCCGTCTCGAAACCATTATCAGAAACTCCTTTGTCCACAATGAACACTTCGTTAGTGTCTTCTTCGACCTCAAAAAGGCATATGATACCACCTGGAACTACGGCATTATGCAAGACCTCCATCATCTACATCTCCGGGGAAGACTGCCTCTATATATCCAAGAGTTTTTACGGGACCGTACTTTCAGGGTACGAGTAAATAACCACCTATCCAATCCATGCCCTCAGGAAGAAGGGGTCCCACTGGGTTCAGTTCTTTCCGTCACCCTCTTCATTATCAAAATCAACGAAATAGCTTCACAGATCCCTAAAGACCCACGTTTCCATGCATCACTATATGTAGACGATTTCCAACTTGGCTACCGACACAGTGACATCAGCATCATTGAAGCCAAACTTCAAGAATGCATCAACAGAGTGGCACTGTGGACGCAAAACAATGGATTTTCCTTCTCGATGGATAAATCTAAGGCTGTCCATTTTACCTCCCTTCCAGGCCTTCAAGTACCACCTACCCTGAAAATCAGCAACAAAACCATCGAATTTGTGGACGAAGTTAAGTTTCTTGGGCTCACGTGGGACCGAAAATTGACCTGGAAAGCCCATATCAACAACATCAAATCAAGCTGCAAGAAGAACTTCAACATAATCAAATCAATCTCTTCCCACGACTGGGGTGGAGACCAGAACACTCTACTCCACTTGTACAGAGTATTCGTCCGATCTAAACTGGACTATGGCTGCATCGTGTACAGCTCCGCTGCAACATCAACACTCAAACTTCTGGACCTCATTGTAAACGACTGCCTACGATTTGCAACGGGAGCATTCAAATCAACACCTATTCCCAGTCTACAAGTCATCTCCGGCGAAATGCCCCTCCAGCTACGAAGAGAGCAACTTTCGCTGAAATACTACTTGAAAATAAGAAGCCACTTGTCCAACCCAGCCCGCAATTTGGCTATACCACCTACCAACTGGAGACTGTTTGTAAACAAGCAGCTCACGCCGTCTTTCGCTGTCCGCACCCACGAACTAATTGAAAACCTTCAGCTTCACCAACTGCGGATAAAGCCCTCGTTCTCGTACCGATTGCAAAACGTCGATGTACCCACATGGAATACTATCCCAGCAGACGTGAACCAGGACCTAACCTTCTACAAGAAAGAATTCACCCACCCAGCCTTATACGTCCAGGAATACCAGAGGCTGCGACGGGAGGAATACCGAGGATACATACCGATATTTACGGACGGCTCTAAATACGACGATCGAGTCGGTGCTGCGGCGGAGTGTAGCGGAACAAAAAGGACAATATCTCTCCCCAGCGCTGCATCAATATTCACTGCGGAACTACACGCACTTGAACTGGCATTGAAAATCATTCGCGACCACAGTGGGGATAAGTTCGTTATCTATTCAGACTCTCTAAGCGCTCTGACATCACTGCGAAACGCACGCACGTCCCATCCTCTTGTACGAATCCTCAAACACCAAATTGATGACATATTCAAATACCGCAAAACTGTTAAATTGTGCTGGATTCCGAGTCATGTGGGTATAGACGGCAACGAGGCAGTCGACAAGCTTGCAAAAAGTGCCGCACTTCGCCCTGCGGAAAGTGTAATGCTCTTTTATCGAGACTGGTACCCAATAATCGCTTGCAAAATCAATACCCGGTGGAAAGAAAACTGGCAACAAGAGGGAAATTTTTTACTGAACATCCAACCTGACCCGTATCCCCACAAAAAGAACGAACTACTCGTATCCCGAAAAAATGAAGTCATTCTTAACCGTCTCAGATGTGGCCATACACACCTTACCCATGGATACCTGATGAACAGCGCACTACAAGAGCCTCCACCCGGCTGTCCTCTCTGCCTACGTTCCCGCCTTACCGTGCACCATGTAATTTTAGACTGCCCAGCCTTACATCACGCAAGACGTCGTTACATCAGCCTATTCGCGGATAACAGCAGCCCACCTCCTTCTATCAAGGACGTGTTGGGGTATGAAGCACCTATTGCTGAACTCCTAGAATATCTCCGGAAAATCAACGCATATGATCTCATCTAAATCGTCCAACCAATCCCGTGGAAAGCATCTATGCCCTGAACCATCTGCCGTAATCAACTGTTACGCTCACCACAAACAGTATACTATGAAAAAGCACCCTGGAAGCCCTATAACCGACGTGTGTTCATGAAAGACCAGCTCCACAACAACAGAGAGTATTCCAAGTAAGCGGCCGGGCGTTCTGTGCTACCACTCTCATCTTATGAGGGGGTTCCAGCACGGATAAGACGCTCGGCCAAAGAGAGGGAGGGCTGCTGGAACCCCCACTTGGGGGGTTCAGCTAGCTCAATCCATGATTACCTAGTGTAAACTAGGGGGTCCATAGTTGCAAATTGCTGGTGACCCTGGTGGAAACTCATCCCTAAATTTATTATTATATTTTCTTCCGAATTAGATTTTTTAAAATCTTTTTTTTCTGACAACGGCTATCCACACGGTTTATTTGACAGGCTTGTCCGTGATTTTTTATGCAATATATTTTCTCGTCCGAAACAAACCTTGTGCACAGTAAGTAAATGTAAGGTGTACATATCTCTTCCTTACATAGGCCCCTCATCTGAAGAAATGATTAGGTATTTCAGGAAATTACTTTCTAAATTTTACCCCCAGATTGACTTTATTTTTGCTTTAAAGAATGACTTCCAAATTAAAAAATTCTTTAGGTATAAAGACAGGCTGCCCTCTGAATTGCTTTCGAACATTGTCTATAAATTTACGTGCGGAACTTGCCAGAGTTCTTATATCGGAAGCACTCAGAAACAGTCGAAGATCAGATTTTTTCAACACATAGGCCGTTCCTTCAGAACAAACCGGCCTCTAGCATCCTTGCCGCATTCTCCTCCCAGACATCATTGTGAACAGACCAATCATTCGTTCTCTATAGATAATTTTGAAATCATAGGATCAGCTCAGGAGTCAGATATTAGAATTTTAGAATCCCTTTATATAACCAAACATAGACCGCAGCTCAACACCGATCAAATTGCCGTGCCCCTGTACACCCAATGATTTAGTTTAGTTTTCGTTTTTTTTTATATATATTTTTTTAACAAGGACCCATGTAAATTTCCTATGAAGTGTTACAAGTGTTTTTTTTAATACTTTGTAATTTTGAGTGTATAAAAAAATTTTTGTCCTTTTGTTTCAGAAGCATTCATTGAAAATGAAAAGTCGAAACCAGCTGGTCTGAGTGCAAATAGATGATTTTTATTGTGACCCTTGTGTTTCTTTTTATACTAAAAATTAGGGTGTATATTAAATTATTAATATTTAAATCTTCACATTGTACTTCAATTCCACACACACTCTTAGTGAGCAGAGGCGTAAAAAATACTTACTGAAGCCTGAAAGTTCCGCGCACATTTAGTGAACACCCAATGGCCGTTTTATTTCGGAGTAGCCCCATGAATAACACACTCATTTTCTACGTTGGGGACTCAGTTTTCCAAGCTAGATTGTTATTCCAAACTGTTAATGTAAAATAATGATATTAATATCGACGTTATCACCACTTTCGTTAGGTTATACAGATGTAAATTAGTTCGCCATGCTTTGGATTTGATACCTTTTTCTTACGATGTCCTAAATCGCGCTTTTCAAATATTGGATAGGTTTCACCCTAGTCAACAATGCAGAATAGGCGATAATAAGCATTTTCCAAGCTGGTGTTAGGAATTGCTGAGCTAAAACCGCTTTCGAATTTTACCGCATCCCTGAATGTTTTTCATCAAGCAACTTGTGTTTGTCCTTGATTTCTACCTGCCCTTCCACTTTCTGTTCATCCGGGTGTTAGTCCTACACCGCTTCAATTAGTGTAACATGGGCTTCACTACACAAAAGACTCCATGCGTTGTTCACCTCTCCCTCATGTACAAATCCTGCAGTCTGTCATATTTTCTTCTGGAAAGACCGACGCCCATCCCGCATGTTTGACGAACCCTCGAGCATCCATCAACATTCCTTCTTGTCAACATCTAAACTTTAGAAGCATCTATCACTCATATTTTAAGTAAAAATATACCCACGAAGTCAGTTAATACCTAAAAGGAAGCGTCACCATTCATCATTCCCCAGCTATCCCCGACATACGCCTCCCGACGCCCATCGTGTGGCGAAAGGACACCTTAATTCGCTCTAGGTAACACCGTTTTCTTCCCGCGTTTTCAAAATAGTTTCTTACCACGGGAGGGTTGGGTTACAAGATAGTATTTACGTGATTGATCGGCCTACGGTAGTTTTAGAAATTTGTGTGGTTACCGGAACGATTTTGGGTAACTGGACTCGCATGGGAGATTTTATGGGGTTATTGATTTACCCGGGAGATTCATAGGTTAACCAAAAGTAATTTGGGGGGGGGGGTGTCGCGATACGTGAAATGGGTTACTAATCACGCACGCAGGGGGAGTCTCAACCCCCAAACATGTTAAAGTATTATCCTTTATGCTTGCGTACACCTGCATACCAGACATGGAGAATAAAAGGATTGAAGATTTACATGAATTTATTTTGGGAAAAAACACGTGGATCAAGTCATACAAGGCATTGAAACGAAATGATTTGAAAGGGCACAACTGCATTAATGAAAGGCACACACATTTCTACCGTTTTTAAGACTCTAAACATGACACGATATAATGTGATGCTTACCGGGAATTCGAGTTACCAATACTCCATCGTAGACAACGATTTACGCATACACAGACAGCCGGCTCCACAGTTACACAAATCATAATATTTGCGAGAATAACACATCACGATTTAACCTGGAATTTGTGACACGGTGTCGAATCATACAACAGGAAGTCGATTCTCGACTCAACAAACACAGGAAATCGATTGCCTATAAATTAGATGATTCTTCGCGATACTTTGAGAAGCACTTTTCTGTGTGCTGATCTACATCTGAAATTGAACTTCAATCACCACCTAAAAGAGCTCTCACAACTATACAACACTCGCCCTTTTGATAATAAACGACTCACTGATGGATATTCACTGCCGATGCCATTGCTCACTGCTGATGTTCCACGCTGTAGCCCAGGCTTGCTGCTGGCATAGGCTGATGTCTTGCCCGCGCTGCAGCGGTGCCTTCTGCCGCTACCTCCTCGTGCTGCCTGCATTCCAACTCGAGTTCACAACCGCCGTGGTGCCTGGAGTGTCTTAAGGGTTTCGATGGTAAGCCACTTCACTGTAGATTTGCGCGTCGCTCTTCGCATGGTTGGTGGACGAACTTAACTGTTTGCCATTTGCAATGTTGACGACTGCCGCTGAAGTTGACTGTGAGTTCGATCCCGATGCACAGATGTTGAATGCTCTTGGTTGAATCTCCGACGCGTTTATCCATGACGATCACCGATGCGAGGCTGGTTTATAGTTTCTTGTACTTTCAAATTGCAATTTGGTAGAAGAAGGCCAGCCAGCGAGGCCGACCTGCGGTGTGTTCTACCCTCAGATGTCGTACGCAGTATCTCACGTGCGTTCCCAAAAATCCCTCAATAGGCTTCATCTACCCTCCTTATATACGTTTCGCTTCCTTGTTTCGAGATCAGTCTCGAAATATCCATTCTACAGAGGCAGCATCTGCAACCTCATTGGCGGAATCCTTGCTTATTCTGACGTCTGGGACTCTCATTGGTGTGTTCTCAGACACACCTTCTTGCGTCATTCCTTTGGCAAGCGGTGATTGGCTCAGGTCGTGCGGGCCTCTGTTACTCCGTCACGCCCGCCTCCTTGCTCTACAAAGCCTCGGCTTGGGTACGCTTGTATCGTGCGTGTGTTCGTGTGTGCGTCGTTCTCTATGCCTGCGCTCGCCGCACTTGAGGCCGCGAAATATGACACGCCTACCTCTACCCCAAACAATCGCCGCTTGTTTTTCCGACCGAACAGTGACGAATTGTCCTTACACACACGGATAAACTTTGGTCGACATTCTCACGCTCAAGAATAACAGTGATAACGGTTTTTTAGACATTTCCTAAAGCGAAGTATTTTCCAAAAATTGCACGAGTGAAGTATTTCCCCACAGGGGGTTATGAGCCAATGCAAAATAATAAACGAACCATTTTGTGATATATGGGTAACATGAGTGATTTTAGAATTCATGGGGTTTGTTAGGATCCCCATCAATTTTTTTTCATTTCTATTGCAGTGTCAAAATTGTAACGATTGCGGCTTCGTCTCTCGCTTTTTCGTTCTTAATCATGATTATTATTTACGATTACAATTGTGCTGCAAAAAAAATGAATAATGTTGAATAGAAACATAAAAACTGGTGGCAGCGGTGGGATTATCCGCTTCGGTCCACAGATTTATTTTCAGATTAATGGATTTACACGACGATTGAGTTTTTGATGAATAATAGAGAATATTTATTCATTAGTGTCATGGCAGGGCTGTATGGAAGAGTTTTAATTGGAAGAGTGAGAGTGATAACGGATCGTGTGCTTGCTGAAGAACAGTGTGGTTTTAGGGATGGTAGAGGTTGTGTGGATCAAATGTTTGCTGTGAGGCAGGTGAATTAGAAATGCTTAGCAAAAGGAAAAGATGTATATTAGGCATTTATGGATCTAGAGAAGGCGTATGACAGAATGAACCGCGAGGCTCTATGGCAATTTGTAAGCTTGTATGGAGTGGGTGGGAGACTGTTGAATGCGATCAAGTGTTTCTACATTGATAGCAGAACATGTGTGAGAGTAGGGAATGAGGTGAGTGAGTGGTTCCCAGTTGTGACAGGTGTGAGACAGGGATGTGTGATGTCGCCGTGGTTGTTTAATTTGTTTATGGATGGTGTGGTGAGAAAAGGGAATGCCAGAGTGTTGGGAAAAGGTGCGTATTTAGTGGGACAAAATGGTATGTATTGGGAATTGTGTCAGCTGTTGTTTGCAGATGATACAGCGCTTGTGGCTGATTCAGAGGAAATACTGAGGAGACTGGTTGCAGAGTTTTGTAGAGCGGACGAAAAGCAGATTTTGAGGGTAAATGTGAATAAAAGTAAGGTTATGAGATGTTCAAGCGGTGGAGTGTTTGGAACTTTGGATGTGATGATGAATGGTGAAGTGTTAGAGGAGGTAGAGCATTTTAGGTACTTCGGGTCGGATGTGGCTGTTAAGGATAGTATGGAAGTAGAAGTGAGGCATCGAGTGAATGAAGGCTGTAAGACATTGGGTGCAATGAGGAAAGTTTTTGAATGCAGAAGTTTGAGTACGAATGCTAATAGGGGACTGTATGAAAGCTTGATTATGCCAGTTTTGTTGTATGGAGTAGAGTCCTGGGGACTGAGAGCAGCTGAGAGGAGGAAGTTGGATGTATAGGAGATGAAGTGTTTGAGGAGCATGCATGCAGTAACAAGAAGAGATAGGATCAGGAATGAGTTGGTTAGGGGGCAGACGGGTGTTATCAAAAAGTTGAGCAAGCGATTGGATGAAAGAGTGCTTGGATGGTTTAGGCATGTTGATAGAATGAATGTTGAGCGGCTGGTGAAAAAGATTCATATGTCGGAAGTGAGTGGTCTTCGAGCGCGAGGTAAACCACGGATGAGTTGAATGGATGGGGTGAAACGTGCTTTGTATGAGAGGGGTCTGACTGTGGACGTGGCGAGAGGGATGACTGCGGACAGAAGTGAGTGGGGGCAGTGCATAAGAAGGGAATTTTATTTTTGACGTGGTACTGGAAGCCTGCCCGCGTGTGATGGGGTGACCTGTCCTGTGCGGGGGGAAGGGGCTGCACTCAATGAAGCGGTTGGGGTAAACCAGCAATGGCTGTCGGGCCTGACTGTGGAAGGTGGTTGTGCTGGACTGTTGCTGATCTTGGCAGTTCTGGTGCGGCCAGTGCTGCCTCTCTCGCCTCCTAGTGACCAAGTGTGGTGATTGTGGCCTACTGTCGGATACCCTCCCATAGGGAGGAAAAGCACGGTACATGTATGTATGTAATGGCAGAGCAAAAATTTCTTTGTTCATTGACATATTTGTAAAACGAAATGAGATGAGTCATGAATTTGAAGGAGACACTTTCAGGATAGGTCGTCATCCAGGAAATATGTTGGAATTTGTTGATTTGTCTGACACAAATTCATTTGGCTAATTGGCTTGGGAGATTAGCATTTATTTGGTTTTGCAACAGGGATTAATGGGATTCACAGGTTTACACCAATAAATTTGGGGTGGAAGTGGGTAGGGATTATTATACCTTTTGGATGTCAGCGAGGCGAATCTATAAAGGGCTGATGATTACATGAGGCAGGGATTTTTGGGGTCTATTTGTTTACAAAATAGATCCATGGGACCTATTTGTCCACAAAATAGATTCATGGGACTTATCCATTTACATAGGGAGGATTTATGGATTTATTGGACAGTTGTGGCTTCATAGGCTAATGTTGTTAGTCGCTCAAAATTTTATGAACTTTTTCGCAGATATGTAACATGTGATTTTTACCTCACTATAACTAATGAGGTAGTTCATCGTGTAAAAATAATATTAGGCCAAGTTTAAAATTTTTAAGAGTGTCCAAAAAGGTTAAAGGTATACGGCGCCCTCAATAATTCATAATAACCAGAATCGATTATAGTAGGATTATATCTATTTTTTTAACATATATATTCCTATATTCCTAGATCACTAGTGATATTGAGCTTAGGTGGGATTTGGGTTGATGTTCGGGAAACTTTTTTCCAGAAACAACATGAAATTTTAGGATGCGATTTTTGTAAGTAGTACACACTATAAAAAACTTCCACAAGTTCTCATCCACTCATAAATACTAATTTAGTTCTATTTATATACGTCGACGTACAGTTAAAAAAACTGAATTTACTTGCATTTCGCCCCCAAGGTGCACAGATGTACAAGTACGACGGGCTGTGTTGGGCGCACCTCCAGGACGTGTCGCCGGACCTCCTCACGACCGACTGTGGCACCGGAGACGTTGTCTACGTTCGCAAAAGTAAGTTGAATTTACATTCACTTACTACGTTTATTATTTTTCAAAATATTTCAACCAAGTGTCTCAAACTTTGACGCAAGTCTTATCAAATTTTTCAAGTTTCATACACTTTTCGTCGAATTTCTTTCAAATTTCCATGCACTTGTCATTAATTTCTTTATATCTACACATTTTTTACCACGTTCCTCTCACATTCCCACATATTTTCCCGTCATTCCTTTAGCATTTCAACACACTTTTCACAAAACTTATTTTAAATTTCAGCAGTTTCCCTTTTATTTTTTGTCAGATTCCAACGAATTTCGAGGCGAGAAAATACCGTACGGCGAATATTTTGGTTGCTTCTACAGCTCTCCCGACGGCATGACTTTCGGCGGTGGGTCAAAATTGTTGAATATCCTAATATAGGTGAAAACTTTCATTACGTAGATTATATACATCATGTAGGATATTATAGCATATCTTTGTGAAATATTTGTATGTAGGAGATGAAAATTAGTACGTAGATTACGAACATCACGTGCAATATAAAGTATTTTTGGGTAGAGTATATAGTGCATTATATGGTACATTAGTTTCTTCAGTATCCTTGTATAATGAAACGTTCGGTGTATCCACAAATAAATTAATACTTGTATAAATAACTAAGTTAAAATCTGTATATGGGCGTTATTTTTCCTATGTTATTACAATGGACCAGGCGTGTACATGTTGTTGAATGGTTGGTTGGTCTGCCTTCCTATCCTGAATAATTTTCATAATACTGCTAAACAACCAGCAGTTGAAAACTAAATTTTCATAAATATTTAATAATTCAAGGTAAATGAGGGCATGATCCAGTTAATGGTTGCTAATATCAAAATTGATTATAACAATTGATTGTTTATCATTCACATCGGGAAGATTTATTCAAGGAAATACCAAGTCCTGTCGTTTTTGACGGGTAGGGTACACTCGAACTATATAACATATCACATAAACTTCAACTCACTACTTTCAGTAATCACATAAGGCAAAATTCACCACCCTGGTTACTGAAACATAGGGCAACATTCAACACCCAGCTCTAAGTAATAACATATGGCCAATATTCAACATTTGCTCTCAGTTAATAACATGAGGCAACATTCAAAACCCTGGTGTCAGTAATAACAAAGAACGGCATTCAACATTACCGCTCACCGTATCATGGATACGATCTACTATACATATCCCTTTAAGAAAAATATTTCTCAAATATTTATAACGAAAGCAACATGACTCTACGTGACTCGAGTGGTGAAGGAATACATGAATTAAAAATTAGCTATTCACTCTACAACAATACATAATATACATTCTCATAGCCGTAATAATGCAATTCATAAATTTATGCTTATACAACTACTTTAACGCTCCACAGAAACCTCTGACCGCCTGGTGGAAGAGTCTCTTCCATCAGAGGAGGTCAAGTGTTGCCCGTTCCTGAAGAACGAGTTTGTTTTTACGTCGACTACATAGAAATGCAAGACATCAATTTTTGCGAGGCAGTTGCCCGAGGTGAAGCTTTTGGCCTCTCGATGATGTCCAATAATATTATAGACTTTCGCGATCACATCAAGTCTCTTAGGATCTCTGGTAAAGGTGAGTTAGGAAATGGCAACTGGGGAATTAGGAATTGTGTGCTGTGAGTTGTGGAGCGGAGATGGACGGAATTGGGAATGCTGATTGGGAATTTGTGGAATGATTAATTATGGGGAGTTGTAGAATGGGGGAGAGGTGGTTGGGGATGCGGGGAAAAGGTGAATTGTTAGAAATGTTGTGCCAAAAAGCTGACATCTAATGGTTTGAAGATAGTCAGGTTTCTCAATATTTGTCTGTCATGAATACATATATTTATACATTCTATCAGAATAAAAAGAAGAACCAGAGTAAAAACGAAGATCTCGTTTATTGTATACGTTTCAGAATTATTAAAATTCTATCATCAAGCTGGAACAGGAGAAAAAATAAATTTTCTTAAGACCCTAATGAAAATAAATATGTATATATAAATATATATATTTCAAAAAATCTCTTAATATCTAAGGATCCTAGTTTATATTCATTCATACACAAACAGTTGCATACTCCTAATTCACACAAGCACACATGTACAATTGTACACGCTTATCTTGATACACCCAGTGAACACAAACTATAACACACTCACACACACATACTCAGACAACCACACACACACACAGAATTACGTCAGTGGGGGGGGGGGGGGGCAATTCATAACTTAACCGCACTAATGTCTTTGTTGAGGTTAGGTTCATGAGTGAATATGAAAAGAGATTATAAAATTCTAAGGTCATGCTCACTATTACTCTGCATAAAGTTGAAAAATTAGTATTTTTGAATGAATGGTTTAAATTCTCGCAGTGATCTCTTATTACTGATTGGGGTGGAACGGTTAGTGCACGACCGGTTCTATGAGATATTCCTGCGTGTTGGCTATGTCTGATGAATAATTGTTGGAGTTTGGTACTACCAACGTAAGACTGCATGCAGCAGTCACACTTATAAAAATAGACACAGTCACTCCTTTTCATGTGTAACTATCATGTAGAGTCTATGTACACTAATGTTGCACTGGATGAAGCTATTGATGTTTTGCTAGATCGCATTTTTCAAGATAACGTAGCCATCCTGAGTTACGATAGACCGCAATTCAAACGTTTACTTGAAGTAGCAATGAAAGATTCCTACTTTATATTCAATGGTAAAACGTACAAGCAAACTGACGGTCTTGCAATGGGATCTAACCTTTCTCCTTTAATAGCGAACTCTTTTCTAGCCCACTTGGAAAATCTTTTTTTGAGCCGATGTATACCAGAGTTTACCCTATTATTTTACCGAAGGTATCTGGACAATACATTTGTTTTGTTTCGCTCTGAAGTGGCAGCCAATAGTTTTTCAGTAAATTAACGCATCTCATCTGAATATTAAATTTACAATGGAAATAGAGCAAAATGGTCAGATCCCTTACCTTGGCGTCTTCATAAAAAAGTCAAATTCAAAACTCATTACTTCAGTGTACTGGAAGCCAACGTTCACTGGTCTTTTCTATGAATTATTTCAGCTGTGTTTATAAAGGATACAAAAATCATGTACAGGTGAAGCTCCTATAACGGGAGGAATTCGTTTCAGAAAAACACCCGTTGTAGGCGACAAATCCCGTTGTGCAAGCGGCACGTTTACTTTAGTTTACAACACAAACATCTTTTATAATTGCCTTTAATAGAAAATAGTTTATTGAGCTATGACCACAGTCTGAACGTTGTTCAATGACGGTATTAATTTGAAAACATTTTTCATTATTTATATATCTAAATATATTACATGACTAAAATCGTAACAAATAGTCTTTCAGTATACTATAAGAACAGTAAAACTAAGTAATAAATATCAAATTAAAATAGACGTTGTAGGAGCAAAACATACCCGTTATAACTACCAATAAACTGCGTCCTACCCGTTGTAGGAGAGTCCCGTTCTAAGATCGACCGTTATAAGAGCTTTACCTGTATCTACAGTTTGCTTCATCATGCATACTGCGTATCAAGTACATATGAATTATTCCATCTTGAAATAGAATACATTGTAAAATTACTGATTAACAACAAATATCCGAAATCGCTTATTCAGAATTGTGTTAGAAAATATTTAAACCGCAAAATTTGCCCCTCTCCTGCAACCTTGAGCGTACCAAAGCAGACCTTGTACGTCGCGTTACCATTTTTGGGTTATTTGAACGCACAGCTGAAGAAGGAGGTTGTGTCTTTGGTTAGTAGGTTTTTTACAACGGTTGACGTCAGACTGTTTTACAGAAATAGTTTTAAGATTGCATCTCTTTTTAACAGAAAAGAAAGATTGGATGAGTGCCTGTGGAGTGGCTGTGTCTATTTTTATAAGTGTGACTGCTGCATGCAGTTTTACGTAGGTAGTACCAAACTCCAACAATTCATCAGACATAGCCAACACTCAAGAATATCTCATAGAACCGGTCGTGCACTAACCATTCCACCCCAATCAGCAATTAAAGTTCACTGCGAGAATTTGAACCATTCATTCGAAAATACTATTTTTTCAACTTTATACAGAGCCAATAGTGAGCATGACCTTAGAATATTTTAGAATCCCTTTTCATATTCACTCATAAACCTAACTTCAACAGACATCAATTGCCCCCACCTACTGACGTAATTCTGTGTGAGGATTAAATTCCAGTTCTTTTGATACCAAAATGATTACCGTAGCTCAAAAACTGAAAACTACCCTAGGTGTAGAAGCCGTAAATTGAAATTGTTCAGGGGCGTGTGCGGAATAGCACCCAAGTAGTGAAAGCGGTGCGCTCTTCGGCATGACATAACCTTCCCCTAGCAATTCAGGAAGTGACTGACGGATTCCTCAACTACAAACTCAAGGACACATTCATGGACAGGCTGCCAAACATCGCCAGATAAGGTAATTACATAGAGAAAAAGCTTAAATCCTGTATGGCAACCACTGCGCCCCGCACCCTACCGCTCTCGCCCCTCCCCCCTTTTGACCCACTTCCAGCCCCCCAATGAGTGTAAAATTTCACCAATGTGTCAGCTACATATATATGTACATTTTAAATGAATAAAAACGAATTCCGAACTTATTCGATTTTTTGGGATAGTAGTCCCCTTAATATTATGCACTTCATCTGTTACCTAAATACTCATATCACTTGAATCCGTGACATATATCTATAAAAGGGCCATCTAAATCCAAGGTCGACTTGATTATTCTAAGCGTCACCTAAATCCAAGCTTTGCCTAGATCTGCCACATTAATTCTTCAAAGTGTTTCCTACATCCACCAAAATGTCATTAAACCAAGTGTCCAAAAAATCATTTAATATCATCAACACCAAAAAGTCTTATAACTCCATGAAAGGGCGAGCAAAATTCATTCAAGTGTCACCTGAATCCCGGAGTCAAATGAATACATCGAAATAATACCTAAATACATCTGCCACCTAATATCTCTAAGTGTCACCTCGATGCATCTAAGTGTCCCCTGAATTCATTCTGGAGACACCTAAATCCATGAATGGGCTACCTAAATTCAAGTGTCACCTAAATACATCGAGGTGTCACCTCAAGCTTGCTGTTCATCGCAGTTGTAGATGGGATTCCCCTGAACTACGTTCGAGACGACCAGGGCGTGTGGAGATGGATGCCGTCTGGAGAGACTGAACCGCAAGAATTCGCGCCGGAGCCAAACGAGACAAACGTTGACCAGAACTGCCTCATACGGAACTTTGACAGGGAGGAAAACGAGGCTGTGAATTGTGAAGATGCTGTGGGATACAATTCTCTGTGTGTTCAGGTAGACTCTCAGCTTCCCCAGTGTGCATAGAGATGATGGTTAGGGTTTTAGTTCGGGAGGGTTATGGTTATGCTTGGGGAGAAGGGTTAGGTGCATCGGTTAGGAGAAGGGTTAGGTGCATTGGTTAGGAGAATGATTGTAGTGGTGTTTGGAGAGGAAAGTAAGGTTATGGTAGTGGTGAGGGTAACATTGATGCTCGACGAGGATGATTAGAGTTATTATTTAACGAGGATAGTTATAGTAATGCTTGGGAAGGAGCGTTGGGTAATGGTTTAGAATGAGGATTATAGTGATGCTCTAGGAGCATAGATAGGGATATGTTGTGAGGAGGAAGGTTAGGATTATGGGATAGGAGGATGGTTTAGGTTATGAAACGGGAGATTAGTTATAGTGATGCTTCGGGAAAAAGGTTAAGATTATGGTATGAGAAGATGATTATGGTGAAACGTGGGTTGGTAATTTGTTTTATGTTATAGAAAGGAAATGCTGAGGGAAAATGATCACGATGTTGACGAAGGAGAAGGATTAAGATTCATGATTTAACCAGGAATATGTTTGTTTGGTTTCTCACGTTTCGTGTGTCATAATAGGTTTTTTCTACCATTAACTACACCTATTTTAATGCCAGGTCTGTTGCATTTTCGGTGTTTTTTCGATCGCCTCCACCACCGGCACCGTAAACAGGATATCTGAACAGTACATACTGCAAAATTCTGTTTTACCATTGCAATTTATCCACATTCATTGAAATTCACTCAAACGTTTCCCTGTTACAAAACTGCACTAATTCAAAGAATAAAGGAAATGCATCTAAGCACTTGATTTTAACACAGTTTTCTCGCCTCAATTCTAGCTCTAACTTTAGCTGCTTCGGTAAACGAAATAATCAAACTCACTTACGGAAATCCATTTCGCTAAGGTACACGAATTAAATTGGCTTAGGTACACGAATTAAATTGGCTTAGGTACACGAATTAAATTGGCTTAGGTACACGAATTAAATTGGCTTAGGTACACGAATTAAATTGGCTTAGGTACACGAATTAGATTGGCTTAGGTACACGGATTAAATTGGCTTAGGTACACGAATTTAATTGGCTTAGGTACACGAATTAAATTGGCTTAGGTACACCAAATGATAAGGTTTAGATGCATGAATTAATTAGTCTTCGATAAACTAGTTAATAAATCTTAAGTACACGAATTAACTTCGCTTAGGGACTTGAACTGAACGAGCATGGATGTACGAATTTATTGGGCTGAGACATTGAAGTTAGATGCACCAATCAGTACCACTTAGATATACGAATAGATTGAACTTGAGTGCATGAATCAAGTGATCTTAGATGAACGAATTAAAGCTGCCCAAATTATATAATTTTGGAATGATTTGATATCGACAGATTCAATTGACACAGATATAGATCAACAGATTAATTTAAACACGTTAAGTTCAATTTAAACAAATTTATTATAAACTGATATAATCTGAGCAGATGTAATTTCAATTGACTTTGTTTTAATTATTACCCAAAATCGATGGAATCTCGTGTAAAACTTTGCATTTTATATACAATTAATTGAAAAAGATTACGTAATGTGGTTACATTCCGAGAAAGAGTATATTCATGTTGATGAAGGTTCAAAATATGTAAACGCCAAACGTTCATTTGAAGATTCGTGTCCCGCGGGTTTAATAAATACAAAAGGAACTCGCGGCTCTCCATAGTTTAGGGATATCGAGCTCTGTAGGGAGGTGTGTAGTCCTAACACGTTATTGTTGGGGCTCGCGTGGGGACGGGCGCCTCGTGTAACCGCCTCCGCTCGAGCCCTTAGTGTCAGTTAGCGATATAATTGCGCTAGTAATTTCAGCGTTTGTATTTCTTGTTTCAGACAATTTCCATCAATATTTGTGACTATTTTCTGTTCACTCCATAATTTCTTCATTTCTATCCGTTATTGGTAACGATATTTCCTGCATGTGCCTGTATGTATGGCAACGAGCGGATAAATGAGGAAGTGAACTTGTACGCATTTATTGAACCAAACCTATGCTGCATTGGGCGGCTCAGAGAAACGATCGTGGTAAAGTAAAAATGAAAACTATTAAGAGGATGAAAATTCTGCCTCTTTATCGTCACAAATAATGTGTTAAAACTTATTATGAACTTTGAGCTGAACCGTGGTTATGATCAGAACTCCACCACCAGAGGAGGAACGCCCTCGAGGCGGTTCTGCACCTGCTGGCAAGCTAGCGGCTGTGACAAGAAAACGCCGGGAAATTGAAGAGTTGTTGCCTTATTTCGACACGAACAAGGAAACTATTAAAACGTTGTTCACAGACTACCTTATCAAAATCGAAGCCCTGTACGAGAGCTGTGGGGAAGAGCATTCAGAATGGCTCGGAGAACACTCTCCAAACATCGTAGACTTCAGGAAGAGGGTTGAGAAAATGTTGTACCCAAAACAGAAATCTGCTTGCTCAAATTCACGGCACAGTTCCCTACGTTCTGATGTGACGACATCTTCGAAGAAGAAGAAACCGAGGCAATCCGAAACGGAAGCACGAAAGAAAGCAATGAGCCAGCTCCTCCAACTAAGAAAGGAAGAAATAAGACTGAAAGCTAAACACGAAGAGGAGATGGCAGAGATGAAAATGAGGCTAGAAGTACTTGCAATGGCCGCGGAAGAGAGAATAGGAGTTGCCACAATTTCAAGTAGAGAACACGGCACAGAAATTTCTGAAAGCAGAAGTACCCATTCCAGTGAAGACGAGAGCAGCGAAATTATTGAATTAACAAAGGAGACTTCTAAAGAGAAGAACGAAGATTGCAGAATTCTAGAGCTACTGAAGAAACAAAATGAAATTTCGCTAGTGATGGCGCAGGGTCATCTGAAGCATTCTCTCCCAACCCTTCAATTGCAAATTTTCGATGGAAGCGATATCACAAAGTACAAAAGCTTCATTTTAACGTTTGAACGCAGCATTGAGAGAAAGTGTGAAGATGACGGAGACAAGTTGGTGTATCTTCAACAATTTCCTGCTTGCAAAGCACGAAAACTAGTGGATTCATGTTCCCACTGCAGCGCGAACCTTGCCTACATGAAAGCTAAAGAACTTCTACAGGAAGAGTACGGGAACAAGTTTCGAGTCTCGAACGCTTATCTTGAAAAACTCCACAGATGGCCACCAATTAAGGCTGAAGACTCCAAAGCCTTGGAGGACTATTCAGTATTTCTCGTAGATTGCTATAATTATCTAGAGAACATGTCCATTCGTAACCAACTTCAATCTCCCAAAGATATTCAGTCTGTAGCAGAGAAGCTGCCTTACAAGCTAAAAGAAAGATGGCGCAGACAAACCGATAGACTTTTGAATGATTACGGCACGGTGTATTTCAAAAATATCGTCGATTTTATCAGGAGCGAAACAAGAGTGCTCAAACAGCCTATTTTCGGAGAAATACCCGATCGCAAATCGCGCATTCGTGAAGGTGATCAGAAAGGGCAAAGAATGAAAACTCTCACGATTCTATCTGAGGGGGAACAGACGCAATCGTGGATGTGTTGCAAGATGACTAATCATTCCTTGGAAAGTTGCAAATTTTTCGAGCGTCGAACAAAAAGAGAAAAATCCGATTTTGTGAAGAAACACTCTTTGTGCTTTGGCTGCTTAGGCAGTGGACATTATTCAGCTAATTGTCCACAAAAGCTCACCTGTAGAATATGCAAGGAATCGCATCCGACGGCTCTACACAGGAGTGTAAAGCCTGAAGAAACCACAAAAAACTTGTCTGCAAGACGTACTCACCCCAACAACAAAATAATGGCTCCTTGCCTACCTGTAAAAATGAAAATACGATCTGGTCAACGCGAAATACTGGTAAATTGTGTTCTAGACAGCGGCTCGTCGGATTGTTGGTTAGATGACAAATTTTTGGACATTCTAGGAGTTCGCACGTACGAAGCTGTCCTTAGCGTAACTACCATGCACAACTTCGAGACGAGAACAAAAACCAGAGTGGTAAACAACTTGGAGATCAGTAGCATTGATGGAAGCTCTTCTATTGTGCTTCCTATCGTGTATACGAGGCGTCACGATGGCTGGCCGTTCACCAAAACGGACCTCCCCACCGTGGACGACATCGCCGGATACGACCATCTGTCCAGCGTTCCATTCAACTTTACGCAAACAGAAATAGGTTTGCTCGTTGGGTTAAATGTTCCTGAGCTAATGAAACCACTAGAAATCATAAGTGGTGCTCCCCACGAACCCTACGCATCGCGTCATTTGCTCGGGTGGGCATTGAATGGCCCTGTGCCTCGCTGCTCAGCTGCGAAATTTTGTCATCGCGTCTCTATGAAAACTGAGGACATAGAGAACAACATTCGTAAGTTGTTTGCTAATGATTTCGAAGATACGTCATCAGACTGCGTGCTGTCTACTAACGAGCAGAGATGGTTGACCTCGGTGAGTCGTAATTGTAAAAAATTACCCAATGGTCACCTCGAAATTGGATTACCTGTCAAAGACAACTGCGAGTTTCCTGATAACAAGAGTCAAGTACTAGGCTTGTTCGAGCAGACTAAAAGGAAACTTTTTTCAAACTCTCGGCTTTTTAAGGACTATACAGACTTCATGCAGGCCATGATAGATAACGATTATGTCGAAAAAATTCCTGAATCTGAAATTGTAACTAGTATGCCAGTGTGGTATATAGCTCATCATGCCGTGTATCACAAGCAGAAAGGGAAAATCAGAGTAGTTTTTAACTGTTCACTGAAGTTTCGCGGGGTTTCCTTGAATGATAACTTGTGCAAGGGCCCTGATTTAGCAAATAATTTGTTTGGAGTCTTGCTGAGATTTCGTCAAGAAAAGTACGCCTTCATGGCAGATATTGAACAAATGTTTTATAGAGTTCGGGTGCCCAAAGGGATCTGCTCCGATCTGCTCAGATTTTTTTGGATCGACTCTGACCAAAATACTGTCGAGTACCGATTACTCGTTCATGTCTTTGGAGCGTCTAGCTCACCAAGCGTTTCCATTTTTGCTTTAAACGAAACTATTCTAAATTCAACCTCTCATGAAGTAAGACGCTCGGTTCAGAGAGATTTTTACGTTGACGATATCCTAAAATCCGTAGCGAGTGAAAACAATGCTATAAGCTTAGCTGCCGAACTATTCGGCACTCTGAAGAATTCGGGGTTTTGTTTAAAATCTTTCGCGAGCAATTCCGCAATGTTCCTAGATAATTTGCCTGTAAACTTGAAATCGAGTGCGCCTAATCGCCCATTGCCGAACGAATGTGAAAGTGCTCAATCAGAGAGCAAAGCCCTTGGCATTTCTTGGAAGACTAGCACGGACGAGTTGGGCTTTTCGATACGGTTGAAAGACTCTGCTGTTATTACTAGACGTAATGTGCTTGCAAATCTAGCATCTGTTTATGACCCATTAGGAATAGTTGCTCCGTGCATCTTGCCTGGTAGGCTCATTTTCCAGGAAACTTGTCGTAGAAAACTCGACTGGGATGACGAACTGCCACCAGACTTGCGTCAAAAATGGAATCGTTGGCTCTCTGACATTAGAACTCTTGCCTCTTACTCGGTAAAGAGATGCTTGAAAGAGCATAACTCTCCTGTTAAAATTTCATTGCACTTGTTCAGTGACGGCAGCGAGTCGGCCTACGGGTGTGTAGCTTATCTTTTATTTGAAGACGGGAAAAATCGTAATGCAACTCTTCTCACGAGCAAATCTCGAGTCACCCCGTTAAATAACTCTGCAATTAAAACTGTTCCACGAATAGAGTTGTGTGCCGCTAAATTAGCAGTGGAAACTTACCTGAAGCTTAAGGCAGAGTTAGAGTTAAAGTTGACTGCTGTACGGTTCTGGTCAGACAGCCTCACTGTCCTCAGGTACATCAAAAACGATGACGCAAGATTGCAGCGCTTCGTGCACAATAAAGTCTGTTTCATTAGAAGTCATTCTGCCCCTGATCAATGGTCGTATGTCCAAACTAGGGACAACCCCGCCGATATAGTTAGCAGAGGTTCCACTCCCAACCAACTAGGTCAATCAAAGTTGTGGAATAACGGCCCTGAATTTTTGAAAGGTTACTCTAGTAACAAACCTAGATTTGAGCAGGGAGACTGGAGTTTGAGCGACAGCGACCCCGAAGTCAAGGTAAATACAACAGTGACGCGCTCAACGAGTGAGAATAAATCTGAACCTAGTGCGACTGACGAATTGATGTGCTCAGCTTCGAATTGGTATAAACTCAAAAAACGCATTGTCTCGATAATTAGACTGGTTAAAGCGTTGAAGACTAGAGAAAAAATTTCAAAGTCAAATATTTCTCGCGACGAATTGGAAGAAGCTGAGCTAATAATCGTAAAGTACCTGCAACGTAGGAATTTCAAAGCTGATTTAGAGCTAGTTCAGGCAAAGAAATCTTTGCCACGCATTTCAAAATTGCGTAAACTTTCTCCGTTTCTCGATAGCGAGGGGCTCTTGAGGGTGGGTGGCAGAACGAATAATCTACAGTGTTCCTATGCTATTAAACATCCTATCATACTGCCTCATTGCTATCAGACTGAATTATTGATTGTTGAAGTTCATGGTAGGCTAGGTCATTTGGGTAGAGAGACTATACTTGCAAATCTCAGGAAAAGGTTCTGGATTTTGAAGGCGAGTTCAGTAGTTAGAAAGGTTTGTCACGCTTGTGTTTTGTGCCGTAGGCTTCAAGGCAAACCTGGTAGCCAAATCATGGCTGAACTGCCCGCAGTTAGACTACAATGCGACATTCCAGCTTTTACTAATGTTGGGATAGACTGTTTTGGACCATTCGAGACCGTGTTAGGCCGGAAAGTTTATAAGCGCTATGGATTGGTAATTTCATGCTTGTCTTCTCGAGCCATTCATCTAGAGATTATTTATTCAATGTCTACTGATGCCTTTTTGAATGCCCTTAGACGATTCATCTGTCGTCGTGGTAACGTGGCCTCAATCACGAGTGATAACGGGACCAACTTTGCCGGGGGCCAAAGAGAATTGAGAGAATCTATCGAGGCTTGGAACAAGGACGCTGAAGCCTGGCTAACTCAGCGCAATATCGTGTGGAAATTTAACACTCCTACAGCGTCGCACTTTGGTGGCGTGTACGAGCGCGAGATACGAACTGTGCGCAAGGTATTCCAAGCTGTCTTGAGCGAGCAGCGGGTCAAGTTGGGCGACGACGAACTTTGCACTTTAATGTGCGAAACCGAATTCATCTTGAACAACAGACCACTGACTGCTGTCAGTAGTGACCCAAACGATTTTGAGGCCCTGACTCCTAACCATCTGTTGTTGCTGAATGCGGGAGTAACCTTCCCCCCGGGCTTGTTCGAGAAAGAAAGCTCTTATGCAACTCGTCGATGGCGACAAGTTCAGCACTTGGCGGACCAGTTTTGGTGTCGTTGAAGGTCTGAATACGTGGTCCTGCTGCAGCAGCGCCAAAAATGGCAAGTAACGAAGCCTTCATACGAAGTCGGGGACTTGGTCCTCGTAATGGACGCGCTCCTACCCAGGAATCAATGGCCTTTGGGTCGTATTGTTGATGTCACTCCTGATAAATATGGCAATGTTAGGTCTGCAAGGGTCAAAATCTCGAAGAGTAGGAATTCAAATTTAAAGGATTTCGCGACTACAACATTAGAGAGACCAATTGTAAAGTTGATTTCTATGCCGAAGTGCTAGTTTATTGCCTTGAATTTGTAACCAGTTAAGGGTAGTTTGTGTTGTGTTAGTAATTTATTTGCGTTCGTAATTTTGTTAACAAATAAACTTGTGAATTGAATTTGTCGTATGATCAAATTGAGGGGCGGTGTAAACGCCAAACGTTCATTTGAAGATTCGTGTCCCGCGGGTTTAATAAATACAAAAGGAACTCGCGGCTCTCCATAGTTTAGGGATATCGAGCTCTGTAGGGAGGTGTGTAGTCCTAACACGTTATTGTTGGGGCTCGCGTGGGGACGGGCGCCTCGTGTAACCGCCTCCGCTCGAGCCCTTAGTGTCAGTTAGCGATATAATTGCGCTAGTAATTTCAGCGTTTGTATTTCTTGTTTCAGACAATTTCCATCAATATTTGTGACTATTTTCTGTTCACTCCATAATTTCTTCATTTCTATCCGTTATTGGTAACGATATTTCCTGCATGTGCCTGTATGTATGGCAACGAGCGGATAAATGAGGAAGTGAACTTGTACGCATTTATTGAACCAAACCTATGCTGCATTGGGCGGCTCAGAGAAACGATCGTGGTAAAGTAAAAATGAAAACTATTACGAGGATGAAAATTCTGCCTCTTTAAAATATATTAGTCTTTTCAACGAAGAATTTGGATTCAAGTTGGTTTCCGAAACGTTTGCTTTAAACGGAAAACACTAATAGTTAAATTGGCGGAAATTTAAGTAAAAATTGGGGAAAATAAAAATAATTGAAATTTTTTTCTTTGCATTACTTAGGGTATGCTTTGTTAATGTGCACTGTTGTTTGTTTTTGGTGTGAATAGGAGAAAATTGTTCCGTTATCGATGCAAAAATCAACTCATTGTTTTTGTGCACTTCGTAATTTGGCAATTCAGCAATAAATGTTTCACGAAAACGTCGCTTTTATTGTTTTTTATCCTCTCATCGATGGAATCCATCATCTACCGCTTCATTGTACGCAACAACATCCATTTACAATTGCAATGATGGTTAGGAGCCAACTCAAGAAAAAAGGCGCGTTGTATTACAAGTCAACTGAAAAGAAGGGTCTCACTCCGTAAATCGCGCTTTCCGTTTTCTACGTCACCGGAGGAGCTGTTTGCTCCCGAGAATGTTCGTTACAGGCTACCCACGAGCTTGAAAGAGACCCATCTTTTAAAAACAAGTCTTATTTATTCATACATTACACATAAGATTAAGTATATAATAAATCTGTTTGTTCCTTCTTAGTTACTTCCTTCGTTCGTTAGCCCGTTCATAACGCTTTCAGTAACTAGATATAAGCGAATTACATGAACCAAAGACCATTGCGGTATCTATGCTACAGCTTGATCATATACTTTTACTCTCAAAGATTGCATCCCCAACGTCAGGGATACGTTTGGCTAGATAATTATGTAATAGATTATGGTAGTATATAAAACGGTAGTCTGGGATAGGTTAGGCTAGGATATTAAAGCATTAGATTCAAATAGGTCAAGCTAAGATAGGTGAGACGAGAATGCGTGAGGCTGAGATAGGTTATGTTAGTTTAGCATACATAGGTTAGGTTACGATAAGTTAGGTTAGAATACGTTGTCTTCCGTTAGGATATCTTGTGTTGGGTTAGGATAGGTTTTATTGGGTTAGGATAGATTATGTTGGGGTGGGATAAGTTGTGTCGGGTTAGGATAGGTTAGGTTGAGTTAGGATAGGTATAGGTTATGTTGGGTCAAGTAAGGTGATGTTGGATTAGGATGGGTTATTTTGGAAAAATTTCACGAGTGTACTTAGATATCCCTGCCCGGGAAATTTTTTTCGGGTTCTGCAAGTAAACGAACAAATAAGTTAATTTCAATATTCTTCTACTTATTTTTTGCTGTGTCATTACAACGGGAATCTCACTGAACACATTGAATTGGTTAATCCGTTTAGCTTCGACTCTCATAAGGATGCTTAATGACTATCAGTGAGACGAGTTTCACCAGTGAACAAATCCAATAATATTTCTTTCGCGGGTGCTATAAGGATGGATGCATTTGTTTGTCATCCCCATTTGAATATTTTTGTGAGGAAACTATCAAATCCCGTCATTTTTGACGGGTCGTGTACACTGAAACTGAAGAAAATTGGAGATAGCGAAACCCGTATCACCGATACGCACATCACACACTTTCAGCCGTACGAGTAATCAGGGAGTTATTATTGCTACGTATTAACCAATCTAAGTATCCCAGGCAGCAAGCTTCTCTTGGGACGATGTTGTTATTTCATTGTTAGTATGGGACCTTGGGACCGAATAATTGCTTCAGCGTTGGGAAAAAATTGCACCACAGCACAGATTTCACAACCTTGTCCCAAAAAAATCCATATGGCGGGTTATAAATATTTTTATTAGAGACTTTAGCACCGATCAAGTGTCCCAGTATTGGAAAGTAATTGCTACAAGGCCTAGATTTCACAACCTGGTCCAAACTCAAAAGCTCTCTATGACGGGTTATAAATAATACTATCTTTCAGGAAACAGGTAGATAAGTCATTTTGTGATTCAATATCCAGGGGAAAAATGTTCAAGTGCCTGTTAAAGGCCATCGCGGTTCACTGGTGTCCTGGTTTTTAGCACCTCTGAATATCTTTTTCAACTTTTATATTCTTTCATGAACTACTTTCTCAACTTACTGTTTTATGCACACGGGATCCTTTGTGGGAACACCCTTTGTGCATAGATTCCTTGTTCCCTGAACTCCATAATAAATGGTGCCTTCATCCTTCCTCTCTGCATGAACATCTTTGTTGTGGTAAAGGGAGGCTAAAACTAATTTATGATCAATTAATTATTCTGATTCAATTGCACATAAACGAGAACTCAAAACTCTTCATAGAAAAAACTAGTCATAAAAATAAATAAAATTAGGTTAGTTAGGGTTTCTATGAGTAATTCTGTCATAATGTGCGAAAAAAAAATTCAAGTTTTCCACCTAACAGGCAGGTAAAAAATTATTTGAGCTGAATTTACCATAGGTAAATAGTTTTTTGTAAATGTGGACAGGGCAAAATTAAGTAAAACTAGAAACATTTTATCTAAAGGAAAACGTAATTATTCATCTAGGCACTAGTTTGGTAATATTTTTCAGAATTTCTAAACCGAAATTTCTCATTTATCTACATGTGTATTTTCTTTTGCAAATGAATTATTTCATTTATAAAGTCAAAATTATTTTGTTTCAGAAGAAAAGTAGGATATAATTAATTATTTGTCAGTTTTTATGAAAAAAATTTAAATTTTAGAGGTTCGAAACAGGCAGTCGTGTTGTATTCCTAGTTTATTACTTTTTTGAACTAACTCTAGTTTTTTAACATACTTAGTATTCAGAAAACCAACCATGAAATAAAAAAGGTGAATTAATAATATGAATTAAATATTTTCTCTTCATGAACTCTATAACGAATTTTAAATATGTGTTCGATTTTAATATATTCAGGAAATTTAGCAACAATAATCTGTAGCCTCTGGCATCTATTCGCTTGGCGTCGCTTAGTAAACGCGCGAACCTCAATATTGTGAACGTGAAATGGCTAAATTTCAGAATTTTAGGTATATTATTTCGCGTGTTGTGATTTAAGTGTTTAATAACTACTGTGAAAAGTTTGTATGGATGTGTTTTATTAAAATAAATCTATTTTCTAGTATTTCAGAAATCAGAAAGACATATTTTGTCAAAATCTCGTTCGATGCCATGCACCTTGATATTGTCTGAATCGAACGTTGGTACAAGCATCATGTTTCACAAACTATTTTTCAGCTATTGTGAACTGTATTATTATTTAATAATCTCTTCTGCTGCTAATGTTCATCCATCGTGTGAATGGCAGATCGAAAAAATTATTATGTACTAAAGAAAAAAAATGTCGAGTTCCTCAATAGCTTGAAAGTTCAGAATAGTGACTCGAATAGCTCAACTGCCGCTGACTCACAAGAGGTTCAAAACGAGCTTCCTCCTGATGAAAGTATTGATGAGGAAGCTCTCAAAACTGTTGAGGTAGGAAAATCTAGTAAAGTTAATAATGGTGACAGTAAAAGTAATCAGAACATTGAAATTGATATTGATTACAGTGAAAGTGAATGTGAAACTCATTGTGAGTTTCACTCATTGTGAAACTCATTGTGAGTGAGTATTGAAACTATCTCAGAATCTTCTTTGCATTCTTCAGCAGCATCAACAGCAATTACGGGGGCCCTCCCGTCAAAATTGAATTTTGATCTGATTGGTCTGAAATTTGGCCACTATATGTATTTTTGCAAGAAAAACATATTATATTCGAGAAGTTTTTTGATATAGGCCTTAGTTTTTTTAGCTCGTTTTTTGGTTCATTTTTGGGACGTTTTCAAAAGAATAGAAGTCACTGAATTTTTTATGTTAGAACAAATATAAAAACAGTTTTGAAATCCTCGTAACATTGCAAACAAACTGACATTCTTGAATTTACTATTTGAATTTTTTCAGTTTTTATATATGCGATATTTGATTAATACCTAAAATATACCGAATTTTTAGGTTTTGAACTAGCAGAAAAAAAGTCAACGTACAAATTGGAAAATCGAGAGCCATCAGTTCGTTAGAATTATTCCAAGGATGCTAAAACTGTCTTTGTTTTCTTCCTAGCATAAAAACTCAATGACTTCTATTCTTTTGAATTTTGAAAATAAGTAACTTTACAGTATAGGCCATAAACAAAATTTTTTCTTGAAGTGTACTATAATGGAAAATTTATGTAATTGAATGCTGTTTTCATTTTTATTTCCAAAATCTCCATGCATAACATCATATTCACACTGTGAATTGTAATTTACAATTTGAAAAAAAGTAAAAAATTTTTTACTTATTTCATTAAAATTATGAAATTTTATGTTTTCAGTCTGATTCTTATGAAATTTGACTATTATATGTAACTTTTGAAAAGAAACACAATTTCCTTCATACATTTTTTTGATTCAGGCCTTAGTTTTTGAATAAATTTGACAAGTTGGTTTTTAGTCCACTGTGATTGATATTTCAAAAGAATAGAACTCATTGAGTTTTTGTGCTAGATCAAAAACAAAGACAGTTTTAGAATCCTTGGAACATATCTAACAAAAGTACATTCGCAAATTCTCCATTTCTCGTTTTGTTTTCTTTTTATATGGGGTCGAAATGTGCTCGAAAATTTAGGATTTTGGTCCCCTTACCCCCCTCCTGGGGGGGGATCTATTGTCCGTAGCGCCATAAAATTTTAGGACCGAATAGTCCACCACCTAAGGGTTCTTTTCCAACAATAACATGAAAAATACCCATCGGAGAGAATAGGGGCCCCGGAGGACCCCCTTAAATGCTGTTTTCATTTTTATTTCGATAATCTCCATGCATAACATCATATTCACATTGTGAATTGTAATTTACAAATAAAAGAAAAATTGAAAAAATTTTTACTTATTTCACCAAATTATGAAATTTTTAGTTTTCAGTCTGATTCTTATGAAATTTGACTATTATATGTAACCTTTGAAAAGAAACACAATTTCCTCCATACATTTTTTTGATTCAGGCCTTAGTTTTTGAAAAAAATTGACAAATTGGTTTTTAGTCCACATGTTTTGATTTTTCAAACGAATAGAACTCATTAAGTTTTCATGCTAGAACAAAAAAAAGACAGTTTTAGAATCCTTGGAATATATCTAACAAAAGTACATTCACAAATTTTCCATTTCTTTTTTTGTTTTCTTTTTATATGGGGTCTACAATTTAGGATTTTGGTCCCCTACCCCTTCATTGGGGGGGGGGATCAATTGTCCGTAGCGCCATAAAATTTTAGGACCGAATAGTCCACCACATAAGGGTCCTTTTCCAACAAAAACATGAATAATGACCATCGGAGAGAAAAGGGGCCTCGGAGGGCCCCCTTAATGCCCTGGTAGAAAACCCTCTAAGTTTGAGAGATAGCCTAAGAGATTGGTAACTGCAGCATAACTTGACACTGGTTGCAACAAAAAATTACTAAATATCTTAAAAGTAGTCCACACAGATTTGCCCTCTGACTGTGCATCAAATAATGAAGAAAGTTTTAAAGAATGAAGTAGCAGTCAAGTTCTCCATGCATGGTGAAGGAACAAAACGGCAGTTCATAGAGTTGGAGCTCTGCTCCTGTATACGTGGTACGTACCTTTCATTGTGCATTGCCTCAGTTTAGCGACTAGATTTTAATACATCAATTCCCTTGAATGAAGTGTATAAAGTTCTCCTGTAAAAAAGTGTAAAAAATGCTGCCTGCTTGTGCTGCTGCTTTCAGTTGAGTATCTAGTGATACAAAAAAAAAACGGTTTTATATGATGGCGTTTTTTTGCAAAAGAAAACATGTTTTTCATGTGTTTTTTGTTTATTTTTGCATACACTCAAATTTTGTTAGGTGTGTCTGTTTTTTTTAATCAATTAAAATATATTAATATCCTTGATTTTTGTCATGAGTTTTTGTAATAAAAACATCAAAAAGAAAACATACAGTAAAAGTGGTGGTAGACAACCCACAATTACCTAGAGGAATCTAAGAGGAACAGCAGGAGCCACAGAACTTATATTGATGGAGTCAAAATTCAGAGCTTACTATTTCTACATGTCTGATTTATTTTTATAACACCAAAAAAATCAGACATAGTAGAGATAGTAATCTCTGAATTTTGATTCTGTGCGCGAGCGTTTACTCTTGCCTTCATTGTCTTGGGGTTACTCTTGTCTTCCCCGTCTCGCAACCTTTATAAGGCGTTGTCGCCTTTCTGTTGGTGCTCAATCATATTCGTCCGCACCTGCTACCGCACCTGTTTCTCTCCAATAAAAGCTTCCACCAAGAATACCACCTCAAGTGTTTCACTGCCCCGCATATTTTGGGGGCCTAGTCTGGTGCGATTTCACGACCCCGTGTGATTCTTTTCAAACTAAAAGGTGATCAGAAGATTTAATGAAGAAAGACGTTGAAGTTGCTCCTGTGCAGAAGAGTTGACGAACTTCCGAGACGTATTCGATGACTGGCAACAGCAGGGATAACCAGATTTGGCAGCCTCGTCCTTCAATTCTAGTTTTGGGATTTAAAATTCCGTTTGCGGCGTTATGGGAGTCATACGCCAAGTTTTCGACTTACATTGATTCTGACTCTCCATTCCGTACCCGTGTATTGCTGTTCGACGCAGGTGAAGATATCGAAATCGTCTTTGAAATCACTTTTGGAGGAGATGTTTCTACGCCGAGTGAAAAGTGAGAGTGCAACAGTTTTCCTACGTTTACTAAAAACTTTTGCAGTGATTTTTGGACAATACTAATAGCGGACAATAAGTGATACTCTATATTAAAAAACTTTTGCGGTGTTATCTACGAATACAACAGTAGTAACTACTACCCAATCGACGTCTACGTCTACGACATCAGCGGTTCAGCAGCGGCGTCCCACCATTCAGTAAGACGTTTTGAGTTAAGTACAGAGTGTGGAATTCTGTGCGTGAGCGAGTGCACCTGTACCGAAAGAGTAAGCAAAGGCAGTTCGGTTTTTTTTTTGAGTAGGTTTTTTTGTTGTGCCGGCGACGGCCGCGCTCAACAACAACAGCTTGCCTTGAGCGTGACTGCATTGAGCGAGTCTCAGAGCATTTCAGTGAGTTTTTAGATGTAGTGTAAGGCGGAATGTGACGCTTTAGGTGGATTACTGCGGTAATTACCGTTCAAACGGATTATATTCTATTCGCAGCGTGGGGATATTTCTGAGAGTAAGTGTAAAATTGCGTTGTTGTAATTTGTATTGATAGTGAAGGGCTTTATTGTTTTTTGGGTGTATTAATGGTGTTTTTACTGTATTGAGCTTTTTCGAGCTGATCGAGCTGTTTTCGCATAAATTTCAGGGTGTGTGTTATTGAAGAAATGGTGTTTTTGATCGTGTGTTGTTAATACATATAATCCTTTTTGCATATTGTGAAATTTTTGCATTTTGTTGTATTAACGGTGAGGACCAATTTTGAATTTGAAATCTCTGTGTTACAAAAAAAACTGATGTCGGATACCTCGGATTCCGAGGAATACATACGACCAGATACGATAAAAACAAGGCTCGGTAGGGCTAGCATTCCCCGTTTTGCAACTACCCAAAATAATTCAGCCATGACTTCTACAGCAGGGGCCACTGCGCCTGGTACGAGTGCTAGTGATGCTAGTGATAGGATTCTTTTGGCTAAGGAAATCGCTGCAAATACGCCTAGAGCCGGAACCATACTGTCCAATGCGGAGATACCCATTTTTCGGGGAAGACGTAGAAAGGATTACCCAGAGTTTCTTGAAAATAAATCTTGGAGTACTCATATTATGAATCTAAAAGCTTACATGTCTCTTCTGCCAGATGTGAGTTCTGACGAAAGCAAAAAAGAGCTTCTTGTTCGGTCTGCCGATAAACAAGTAGGAGATTTTAATTCAGTGGTAACTAAATTACTAAATTCGGATCTCAATTACACTTTCGAGGAACTGGTTAAAATCTTGGATGATATCTACGTATGCAGGTGTGAAAAGTCCATTCACGCCCTGGCATGCGATCTCAATGAGTTGCAGTTCGTACGCAACGATGCTTTAGCAGCCCAGATGGTCACTGCTTCTGCAAAAATACGTAAATTGTCAGAGAATATACTAAATTCAAACACGCTGGGTTGGCAGCGTCATCCTTATTATCAGGCTTGTGCAAATCAGGCTGAACTGAAGCGTTTCGTAGGAGACAGCATAGTTTACAGTCTCGCGTTAACCATTTTGGGTCCTTTGCTGGACGAATCTTTCTCGAGAAAAGTTTTTGAAAGTAAATTTAGCACATCAGAAGAACTGTTAGCGAGGTTGATAGCTACTGTTAGGAGTCAGGCTGAGACAAAGAAAATCCTAGCGATCCAGTACCCAGCGCTGTACGAGAAAGAAAGTTATTTGGGAGATGAGACAAGTGGTTTTGATGAATGCGTTGAAGCGCAGGACTCTTTGCAGGAGAGTGAAGTTTTCTATGGAAATTACGGGAACTACCGTAGGAATCGAGCAGGACAACGAAGGAATACTCCTAGACCCTGGTTACGAAATCCTCGTGGAAGAGCTAGGGAATTTAGTGGTTACGTAGGAGATAGAGGAATAGGTTCCATGGAGTGCAATACTGTGCGGACAGAAAGTAGTTCTGGTCAGGTTTCAGGGCATGTTGCGGGAGCTAGAAAGCCAGGTTTCCCATTCTGTAATTCATGTTCCATGGTTGGCCATTTTGAGTGTAGATCTCAGAGAGGTCAGTTTAAAGCAAGAGGAAATAGTGCGCCCGGGTGTTTCGCTTGTGGAGGTGCACATTTTGTGAAAAATTGTAGAGCTTCGGGAAGTGAGATTAGGAGTTACAAAGCTTATCTACGCGGGTGCAATGTAAACAGAGGTAGCCAATCGCATGGTAGAAGTGAGGTGCATTTTGCAGATGCCGAGCCTGATCCTCGTGATTTTTTATCAGAAGAGTAGATGTAGGAAAAGGTAGCAGGGACGAGATTGAGCCCGAGAGAAAGAGCAGCACTCTCGTAAATCCTGTAGCTGTGGTCGAAATTCCAGATACGCCAGAGACAATCAAATTTGAATCCTTCATTGATCCGTTGTTCAAATGTGAAAATAGGTACAAATTACTGCAAGACGAAGAGCTTGCGGATGATAGTCAACAACAAAGCAAAGCAGTTGGGGCTTACTTTTCCACTAGTGTTGTGAAAGGCAATTTCAATAAAAAAGGCACTGGTTTGGTTGCTTTTAGAAAATCAAATAAACAAACGATAATCTTGAGTCGTAATGATCAGTAGTTAAGTGCCCTGCTAGATAGCGGCTCCGAAAAATGCCTAATTAGTTACAAACATCTTAAGCACCTAAAGGAGGAGATTAAGCCGAGTTGCCTGACTGTCAGAGGTATTAGTAGTAGAAGTGACGTCAGTGGACAAGTCGATTTGACTATTTCAATTCCTGGTACTAACAGAATACTTCAAACTAGTGCTTTGGTTGTCAAAGATGCAAAATTTAATTATGATCTCATACTAGGAAGAGATGTGCTGAGTGATGCCATCATGAACTTTAAGGACGGAACCCTCGAATGGGAGAGTATTACCGTGCGATTTAATGAATCAAATATGGAACAGGCGCTGAGTAGAGATGCCGTGATAAACAGCATTAAAAAAAGCGACTGCTTGTTGTCTGATGTGATAGTTGCCAGGAAGAGCAACAGATGCAGTTACCGCGCGATAAATAGTAACTGCGAAGAAGTACAAAAGGCTGTGCCTGCGTTTGAGGCAAAGCAAAGCGGAAGGCGAGGAAAAAAGAGAGCGCCGCTGATAGTTCATTGCCCTGAGGCGAAGGTGCCCAGTAACTCTACATATGAAGTTGCTTTACGGCTTTGTTAAAAAAGCAATACCCGGAGAGTATTTTATTATGAAAAGATGTTTTGAGAACGGAGCTCTCTTGGCCGAGTCAATTGTTCGAATTGAAGAAGACGGCGTGGTGCCTGTGATGATTTTAAATGCACAAGAAGATGCTATGCACTTTAACGAGAATTCAATGGTATGCAATTTGGAAGTAATTGCAGCTGATGAGATCGAGAACGAAATTTATATCACTAGCGTTGAAACAGCACTTAGGGATGCTAATAATGTGGAAAAAAGTTCTGACGCTGTGTCAGATTCAATGCAGTTTGTCTCGGCTGGTGGTGGAAATAAGGCCATAGCAGGGAGGAAACTTGTGTTGCATTCTGACGATCGCAGCGGAAATCAAGTTCTTGCTAGTAATGAGGAGTTGGGAGTTAATGCACAAGTAGGTGTGTCGTGTGCCGGAAAGCAGGAAGTACGACGTCATTTAACGAATGTTGATGTTTCATGTCATGAAGAGGACATGCAGTTGCCCTTAGTGAATTTATTAAATCAGTTTCGTAATGTAGTTACGTTAGAAGGAGAAACCATTGGGGTTACTAACGTTATGACGCACCGGATTCAGTTGAAACCGGATGCACCAGTTCTGAATTTAGCTCCATGCAGAATTCCTCATAAATATCAGGAGGATGTGGTAAAAATTACTAATGACACGCTTTCACAATGAATAATTGAGGAATCGATGTCGGACTTTAACTTTCCAGTCATCGTTGTTAAAAAGAAGAGCGGGGAGCTCCGCCCCGTGATAAATTTCAGGGCTCTTAATAAAGTTTTGGTGAAAGAATCTTACCCTATACCCAGAATTGATGAAACATTATCGACTTTAGGAGGTAACACATGGTTCACTAATTTAGATCTGCGCTCTGCCTTTCATCAGGTCGAATTAGACCAAGAGAGTAGGAAATTTACTGCCTTTTATGTTAACTATCGGAAGTTCCATTTCCGCAGGATACCTTTCGGTTTGAGTACCAGCCCAAGCGTATTCCAGCGGGTAATGACCTCTGCTCTTGCACCCATTCTGGGTAAAATAGCGTTCGTTTTCCTGAACGATATTTTAGTATATTCCAAAACTAAAAATCAGCACTTGGCTGACATTGGAAGCGCCCTTAAGATGCTTCGATCTGGTAACCTGTCATTGAAGCTTGAGAAATGTCATTTTTTCAAGAAAGAAATTGAATATTTGGGGCACATTATTGCCGCAGATGGTATTAGATGTAAAAATTCGGAGAAACTGCAGGAATGCAAAGCTCCCGTTACTGTGAAGGAATTGCAACAGTTTCTGGGTTTAGCTAACTACTTTCGTAATTTCTTGCCTAACTTTGCAGAGGTTGCTTACCCCCTGTACAGACTTTTAAGAAAAGACGTTGACTATGTGTGGAGCGAAGAATGCCAGAAGAGTTTTGCTTTTATTAAATCTGCCTTGACTTCTGATACAGTTTTAAACCATCCTGACTACACTAAGGACTTCCACGTATTTACGGACGCGTCTAACTTTGAGATCGGGGCCGTCTTGATGCAGACAGAGGATTCAAATGATCAAATTATGCGCCCTGTGGCTTATTATAGTAAAAGTCTAAATTCCAGCCAGAGGCGATATAGTACCACCAAGAAGTAATTTCTCGCGATTTATTCAGCTCTAAAATATTTTAAATATTTGATTACTGGCTATCCAATCCGTGTCTATACGGATCATCGGCCTCTAGCGCCGCTTTTTGCTAAAAAACTCCCGGAGGACACCAACATGGCAAGATGGTGTATAAACGTCCATTCATTCGATCCTATTGTAAAATATTTTCCAGGGAAACAAAATGTCGTAGCTGATTATTTAAGTAGACTACCTGTAAACAATGAAAAATTAACCATTAAAGAACTATAGTGCTGTGATGCTCTGGATTTCACGCTTGAATCAAATGTCTGTATCGCTGATACTCGATCGCAGAGGAAAAAAGACATGGCTAGACAGGAGGTTAATGACTTGCCGCCTAGCGACAATGCTGACGCCTCAAGCGCAGAGCCACGACCTAAGCTCATAGAATACGTGCCGACAGATGAACAAGTTTCTTGGACTATAAAAGAATTTATCGACGAGCAGAAGAAAGACCCTTTTTGCATGGAAGTGAAAGAAGCTTTACTTCATGGTAGTGTTTCTAAAATTCAAGACCTACATAGGTTTTTAATTCTGAACGACATTATGTACCGACGTAGGCAGATTGACAATCGACCTAGTACAATATTAACTGCAGTGGTACCTAATTCTTTAATGGGTAAAGCAATTTTGGCAATACATGCGATGTACCATACGGATGAGGTGCATACGCTGTTCAAATTTAAATTAATATTCTACAATCATTTGGATAAGACGATTGTGAGAAAATTCGTACGAGTTTGTGAAGTTTGTAAGTTACTTAAGGCACGACCATCTGTGCCAATTAAAATTTTGAATGCTCCGATAGCGAAAGAACCATTTGAGGTTGTTTCAATGGACTATCTTGGGCCACTAAAGGTTACCGATGGTGGTAACAAGTACATTTTAGTTATCATTGACCTTTTCTCAAGATTTTGCAAACTGTACGCGACGTCTAATCGTCGTACGGACACGGTAATTTCATGTTTAAGTAATTATTTTTCCATTTTTGTTTTCCTAAAACTTTAATATCTGATAATGCTTTGGAATTTAAGTCGGTAGCGGTAAAGCAGTTTGCTAATATTCATGCAATCGCGAAAAAAGAAGTTTTGGCTTATAGTCCTCATTTCAACGCTATGGTAGAGAGAAATAATAGGAAAATTCATAATTTGTTGAAACTACATGTAAATTCCCTACCTCATGCCGAGTGGGACCAGTTGCTTGAGGTGGTCGAGAATGCTTTGAACAATGCCCTAAATTCTACTTTAGGCGAAACTCCGAGTTTCGTGGTGTTCAATAGGGATACTTGCCCCTTTTACCAAAGCGATGGGTTTCGATAAGATAACTTACAGTTATGATGAGGAAATGGATTTAGTTAATTTTCGAGCAAAAGAAGCCGCCCGCACTGTCGAAAATATTAGAAATTTAATATTGAATAACACGACGGAAAGGAACCTTTACAGAAATATCAAGCGTAGGGACAAAAAGGTCACGGTAGGGGACCGTGTGCTTTTAAGAAATCACGAAGAAAAAAAACATGAGCTTGAATTAACCTGGTTAGGGCCGGCCGTGGTTCAGAAGGTCAAGCGTAATTGGGCCGAAGTTAAAATTGGTTCCAAAATTTATAAAAGCAATTTAAACCACATATTACCCTTACGGAAGGTTAAACTATGAGTTAAAATGTCAAGTCCATTTTTACTATGCCTACGACTTACGTTTTTGACGTCGCAACGACTTGACGATTTACTATTTAATGTGCAGGACAAGTATGTTACCCAATTTAATATTTCCACTATGGGTAAATGATCATAGCTTAAGGATTTTTGCTATGTAATATGCGCCATGTTTCATAAGTTGTGTTTCATTATTATTCTCATTAACCCATATGCTATATTTTCAGCCCTTTGTGCTGTGATTTTAAGGTTAATTTAGGTTAAGTGTTGTATTTTGAACCTCGAGGTTTAAAGGTATTTAAACCTATCTATATTAGTCCTGAGATTGTCTCTAGACATCTTTATTAATCTTTGCAATTCACTTTCGATATTTTATTGTGCTGTGCACACGCAAACTCTAGTCGTGCGAGCGTTTAGATGCTGTTGCTGAATTGAAAATTTAAATGGTGAGCGAATTCTTCAATTGATAAATGCAATCGCTGATATTGCAGTCCATCACGTGAGACAGTCTGTCTTGGCGCTGCGGCGCAAATTACATTGCTATTTTTACTTTCAGTTGGAATGTTTTATCGTCAGCGCAAATGATTTAAATGCATACAGTGGTTGGTTGCTACAATTAATTAAAATACTTTTGCAAATATTGAATTTTAGATAGTATGAGGTGCGAGACGATTTTTAAAAATCATCAAGTAATAGCGCTATTTTTTAACCTATGGTTGTTGTTTTAATTTTGGAGATCTCTTTTATTTTTGATTACCTTGTTTGCGTTTAATTTTTTTTTCATCCGATTACATGCTTATTACCTCGGGGGGGTGGGAATAATGTTCGCGAGCGTTTACTTCTGCCTTCATTGTCTTGGGGTTACTCTTGTCTTCCCCGTCTCGCAACCTCTATAAGGCGTTGTCGCCTTTCTGTTTGTGCTCAATCATATTCGTCCGCACCTGCTACCGCACCTGTTTCTCTCCAATAAAAGCTTCCACCAAGAATACCACCTCAAGTGTTTCACTGCCAAGCATAATTCCATCAATATAGGTTCTGTTGCTCCTGCTGTTCCTCTTAAACTCTTCAAGGTAATTGTGGGTTATCTGCCACCACTTTTACTATATAATTTCCTTTAGATGTTTTTATCACAGAAAATCATGGATTATAATATATTTTAGGTGAACAAAAAACCATGTTGATTTATTTTTTTTTTACATGAAATCATTATTTTTTAAAAATCATGTTTTTTATGTGAAAAATCTTACGTTAAAAAATGAATTTTAATATATTTTACGTGACCGAAAACAACAGGCTGTTTTTTTCGAAAAATTATGACTAATACAAATGAAAATTAACATATTTATGATACCAAAAAAACATGCTTTTTTACAAAATATCACGACTAAAAACCTGGATAATAATATATTTAATTTGATCATGGAAAATATGCTGTTTTTTCACATAAACCATGATTTACAAAAAAGTTTTTTTTACAAAAAAATCATGACCAAAACAATATGGATATTGATGTATTTTATGTGACCAAAAAAAAACATGCTATTTATTAAAAAATGTTTTTCTACAAAAAGTCATTACTAACCATGTTTTTTTATCATGATTTTTCTGTAAAAAAGTTTATTATAAACAGCCGGATTGTTATGGCTCAAATAAAATATATTGATATCCATATTTTTTAGTCATGATTTGATTGTAAAAAACATGTTAAAAAAACGGTATGGTTTTTTGGTCCCATAAAATTAATTAATAGCCATGTTTTTTAGTCATTATTTTTCTGTAAAAAAGTGTTTTTTTTTAAAGCATTGGGTTTTAGGCCACATAAAATATCAAAATCCATGTTTTTTATTCATGAGTTTTTGCAAAAAAACATCTTGTATAAAAATGGCGTGATATTTTTGGTCCCATAAAATTTATTAACAGGAATGTTTTTTAGTCATTACTTTTGTTGTAAAAAACATGTTTTAGTTAAAAAAACCCATGGTTCACCTCTCCCAACCTACTTGTGTGATTACTATTGCAAGCACATAAATGAAATTTATAAGAAGGATAAGAACATATATGAACTTTCTAATATTGTTTTTATTTATTTGTTTTCCATTTGAATTTTCTTAATAAAAGGCGTACAAATCCCTAGATTTTCAGTTCCAATGTTTTCAGAATTCGTGCCCTTTTTTTACATATGATAAAAAATTTCAAATTGATTGTTTTTGGATGTAATACGGCTCGCTGAATCTAACGGAGTGCTTGTTTTTTTACAATAAAAATTTAGAAGTTAAACCATATTTTGACGGAGAATAAGAAATTGGAAATATTCATCTCATTTTCTTTGTTTATTGAATATAGCTCATTTGAACTACATGGAATGAGGATTTCCACTGATTGGTTTTTGCAGAAGCTGCTTTGAGGTCACCAGCCGGCAAAACTGCACATGCATCGGAAGTAAACAAGATAATTGCACAGAATCTAACATATGCTAAAGATCGGATTGCCGGAAGAAAAAAGTACTGTGAAAGAGTGGAAAATCCTCGAGTAGCCTGCGAGGAGATAGCTAGTTTAGACGAAGCTAATTTTAAGGCTAATATTTTTTCGCACTGAATTATTTTGATTACTCAATGGGAAGGAAGGAAGTTGTAATGGGTAGCAAATTATTTTATGAACTTAATTTCAAGTCGTGAAGGTGTTTGAGTGAATTTTATTATCAGTCAAGGGAAAGCAACGGTTTAAATAGATTTAATGATATCAAGAGAAGTTATATTGAATAGAGACGTATTATATGAACTTAATCTTAAGTTCTGAAGTTTTTCACTTAACTTTAGTTTTAGTCAACGGAAAGCAACGGTTTAAATAGATTTAAAGATATCAAAGGAAGTTATTTTGAATAGAGACGTATTATATGAACTTAATCTCAAGTTGTGAAATTTTTCACTGAACTTTAGTTTTAGTCAGTTGGAAGCAGTGGTTTAAATAGATTTATATATATCGAAAGAAGCATGTGTTTGCGCATATGTATGCGGTTATACTAGGACTGTGGTCGAGCCATGAATGAGCAACTTTATTGCTCTGCCACGGTGAGACCTCCGCCCAAAAGGTCAGCGACCAACCATCAAGGAGGCCTCATGACATTGGAAATAACAATTCCTTTGCCTAAGGAGTTGGTGGAAAGGCTCCTTGAATTTGTTGGGACTATTCTCAACATATTTGTATTTCCATGTACATAGTACATTTGTCTATCCGTACTTTTCTGAAATATTTTTTGCCTTTCAGTTGATCCCCAGTCAATTCGCATATCTGGTCTCTCGGTGGCTGCCGGAATACAACATCCACCAAGTTCTTCAGAGTTTCATGTTCAGCCAGCATGCACTGATAACATTTGAGGTAAGTTTGAATAATATGTTTGCAATGTGCTAGTAATTAGCAGTGCAATTTAATTCTTGGCAAATAATTACAAAAAAGTTACTTGCGCAATGACTTTCATGGAGCTTATAGCTTAACGGAAGAGCGTTCACTTTGAATGAGTGGAAGGTTGGGGTTCAAATCCATGTGGGCTCTTTTCTATATCATACCGCAAGTGACTATTAATTGCAATTAGCAATGCAGTAGTTAATTAATTTTTATCAACTACTTACTGGCACGAAGCATTCTTCAATTTATTTCACTGAATTGATCTCATTAAAATAAAATGTTGCTTATTGTTGTTGATTTTGAATGCATGTGTTGACATTTCATTGATGCTCTGTTATAATAATGCTTGCAAACAAATTTAATACCTGAGGGTATTCATATATGATTCTAGCTCTTCTGCGATAACATTAAAATATTTATCTCATTTGCTGGCACAGTGAAAAATTTTTAAGACTGTGTCCTGTGTGTGATACAATAGGAACCAATTTCGTACCAATTTCATTTCAATTTTTGGGTACCAATTTCGTCCCATTTTGGGAACCGATTCCTTCCCAGTTTGGAGTGCCAATTCCGTCCCCAGTTTGGAGTGCCAATTCCGTCCCCAGTTTGGAGTGCCAATTCCGTCCCCAGTTTGGAGTGCCAATTCCGTCCCCAGTTTGGAGTGCCAATTCCGTCCCCATAAAAAATACCAATATTGTCCCGGTTTTTAAAATCCTAACATGGGGCCAATTTTGGTTACTAAGACTGCCCCAATGCTGAGTGCCAGAAGTGGCACAACATTTTCCCAATAATTTTTTCTGCCTGGGATTTCATTCAGGCAAGATTCGTCCATTTGACAGATTCGTCCATTTGGATACCACCGAGGTTCGACGCCAAAACACGTGCAATACTAGTTTCAAAAACTAGTAAAATTAGCATTACAAGCCCCCCCAGCGACTAATATAAAGTAACAAGCTGGAATAACCTCCAGACTACTGTAACTAACATTGATTGACACTAAGATTGCCTTAACTGACGTGACTGGTTTCCCTGGCTAGTGTATGTTGCACTACCAAACACCAAGGCTAGTGTAACTTGAACTACCTGACACCAAGGCTAGTGTAACTTGAACTACCTGACACCCAGGCTAGTGTAACTTGCACTACCAGACACCAAGGCTAGTGTAACTTGCACTACCAGACATCAAGGCTAGTGTAAATTGCACTACCAGACATCAAGGCTAGTGTAACTTGCACTACCAGACACCAAGGCTAGTGTATGTTGCACTACCAAACACCAAGGCTAGTGTAACTTGAACTACCAGACACCAAGGCTAGTGTAACTTGAACTACCAGACACCAAGGCTAGTGTAACTTGCACTACCAGACATCAAGGCTAGTGTAACTTGCACTACCAGACACCAAGGCTAGTGTAACTTGCACTACCAGACACCAAGGCTAGTGTAACATGCACTTCCAGACACCAAGGCTAGTGTAACATGCATTACCAGACACCGAAGCTAGTGTAACATGCACTACCTAACACCAAGGCTAGTGTAACCAGGGTATGCAGACCTAAAGACTAGTGTATCTAGCAACTATGAAATGAGACAGTCTGAAGAAATACCTACGAACATATATTTAATTTTCAATTATTGAAATGTTTACAAAATAGAAAATACTCTTATATTAGCACCGTGATTAATCCATCAAAAATCTAAATTTTTGCAGATTCATTTAAATTATCAAGCAGATTTCTCTCTTGAATTTGAGTGAACATGCACCACCATTATAAATGAATACATAAATAACAATTCACCCGGTCGATTTATTCTTGGAAGGAATCCGTTGTTAACTAAAATAATGATGTTCACACCTTGAATAATCCTAATCATTTTTCACCTTAGAAGAGCGTTGGCGAAGGATGACCTAAAAGTCACTGAACTTATTCGGACCCACAGGTCGCTATACTCAAATTTTACCATTGTACTAGACTTAAGAAACAATCCACTCTTGTTTAAAAATGTCACCTTCATTTGGATTGAATTATCCAAAAACTCTACGGATTTTACATCGAACATTCAAGTATCCCTCCAGTATATCTCAATACGAAAATAGGACAAAGTCTACGGATGTTACACCGAACATTCAAGTATCTTTCCAGTAAATCTCAATACAAAAATCGGGACAAAGTCTACGGATCTTACACCGAACATTTAAGTATCCCTCCAGTAAATCTCAATGCGAAAATGGGGACAAAGTCTACGGATCTTACACCGAACATTCAAGTATCCCTCCTGTAAATCTCAGGACGAAAATGGGGACAAATTCTACGGATTTCACACCGAACATTCAAGTATCTTTCCAGTACGGTTCATCATGAAAACATTGGAAACGCTCAGAAACAAATTGATTTAAACCCAGGTAGCAAACTTTATTGACCTAATATTGAGCCAATATACAGTCTCAATATTGACTGGATATTCAAAATGAACATTGGGGCAATACCTTATTTTGGAAAATTCTGTTGATATTAGAAAAATATATTGTCCCAATAACAATATTATCATCAACCCAATTTCAACTAATTATTGTATCAATATTGACTTGATAATGGAGTGTTCCCTACAATAACATTGGCTTAATACTCAATTCCTGATAGGTTGATATTTGTTAAACATATGGCCCCGAAAATGATAATTTCACTAACCCAATATTAGCTAATTATTGAGTCTCTATGGACGTCATATTGAGGTGTTGCTGATCATAATGTTGGCCTGTAAGGCCTGGAGTTGTTGCTGCTTTAGGAAGTGAGTTCCGCTTGCGGCGGGTGAAGCAGCAACCTTATGTATTAACTCGTACCTCTCCTGCAATTAGTATCGGTGATACGCTATCCATATCTTAGCACTTTCTTCTTTGGTAAATTTACATACACCCATATTAATATTACTGAACACAAATAGACTAGAACTGAGTTTGAGGGGTAACTAAGGTAGAGTAATACAGGCCCAATACTTATTTTCTGACATCAAGTGGATATTGGTAGAATATATTGTCCCAATAATAATTTTTTTTAACCCATTATCAGCTAATTACTGTGTCACTATTGACTTGATATTGAGGTGTTTCCTTAAACAACACTCTGGCTCAATAATTAATTTCTAATATCGCATCAATATTCAGAAGGGTTCAAAGACGAGAACCATATATAATTCTGATAACTCTGTTATCCGATGTACATACATACACACCTACAACACTATGAATTAAACTGCATTCAAAATTTATCTAAAATCCATGATTACAAACCTCTTTGGCATCGTAGTCCAAACTTTATGTTGCACGTACATACCAGTGGTCGGGCAACCTGTACTAAGCAGCAAATATACGTTCATCTAAGCAGCATATATATGAGGGATTGAAAAATTGCACGAAAGCGCTTTACTCAAAGAATGATGCATGCAAAATGGGTTATATGGTAGGAATAGGCCTACTCAATACCTTCGTTACGAAATTAAGTCATTTATATCATCTATATAAATGACTTTACATCATCTTAATTCAATATATAGACATTTATTGCTATGGTAACATATGACAAACTATTTTAGCATATTTTTTGAAAAAATTAGACCTTCGAAACTAATTGGACGACTGAAAAAACAAGAACTGTGAACCTGTGATTGCAGTAATTCTGAATATACATATTATTGTAACGTATTCACATTTCTTGATATCTGTCAAATATATCTGCACTCATTAATGACTGCAATAACTATTCATTAACTTTATTAGTACATTTTAAACAAATTACTCCGTATTATTGGCGTACAATATCAACCCAATATCTGGGCAATAATGAATTATGTTTTAACAAATTTTATAAAATTGCGAGATTTTTAATTATTATGAGATAGTTTCCACTCATATGAATATCAAACATATATATATATATACTGTTAGTTTAACATTAGAAATAAAACCATTTACTACATTGTCCCAATAACAAGTTGATATCATAAATAAATATATCTTTTTTCGATATTGTCTTGTTATTAGACTATTATTGTAATCCAAGATTCCAATATCAGGTCAATAAATTATTATCAACCCAATATTGGCCTAATAATTTCTTGCTACCTGGGAAACATTTGCCAAGCAATGGAACATCACAGTGGATAAAAATAATGATTAGTTCATTTCATGTAAATTTATGATGAATTATGTCACGAACACAGAAACACTCATTTCATTTACTGTTTCAGAGAGACATCAATATTACCATTTTTAGACATTCCAGTAATATGAATAAAATTAAATTATTATGTATAAATTGCTGATATTCCAGTTATATTTTTCTAGTAAACGATAGATTGGTATATCTTTGCTTCATTTTTGGTATGAGAAGTGAGACATTTTTGACACACTACCTTAAGTGCCCTTTGAGAGCAAAGTTTCCTAAATGTCCAATATTGAAAAATACGAAATTAATTCCAATAATTTTTTATACGTTCTGTAATAGACATGAAATTTAATTTATATCGGGTGATCGAGTGGCGCTTACTCAAATGTTTTATTGTACGTATATACGTACAATAACTCAAAGGTTTTATTGTACGTTTATACGTACAATAAAACATTTGAGTAAGCGCCACCCGATCTTCATATAAATTAAATTTCTTGTCTATTACAGAACGTATAAAAAAATTTATTAGAATTAATTTCGTATTTTTTCATTACTGGACATTTAGGAAACTTTGCTCTCAAATGGCACTTAAGGTATTGTGTCAAAAATGTCCCTCGTCTCATGCCAAAAATGGACCAAAGATATAGCAATCTATCGTTAACAAGAAAAAAATAACTGGAATATCAGCAATTTATATATAATTATTTAATTTTATTCACATCACTGGAATGTCACAAAATGATAATACTGATGTCTTTGGAAATACATTAAATGAAATGAGTGTTTCTGTGTTGTTCGTGACATAATTCATCAAAACTAACTAATTATTATTTTTAACCACTGTGATGTCCCATTGCTTGGCAAATATTTGAAATCAATTAGTTTCTGAGCGTTTCCAATGCTTTCATGATGGACCTTACTAGAAAGATACTTGAATGTTCGGTGTAAGATCCATAGACTTTGTCCCCATTTCCTCATTGAGATTTACTGGAGGGATACTTGAATGTTCGGTGTAAGATCCGTAGACTTTGTTCCCGTTCGAGATGGAGTTCTACCGGATGTGTTGGCAGAGATAACAAACGCATTATACTTATTGCACGTATATGATATACGTGGAGTTCTGATAGGTATGTTGGCGCAAATAACCAAAGCGTTATTCACATTTGTTGATACATGATTTTATTGGAGTGCAACTGGAAGTGTTGACTTGTAGTGAAAACATTAAAAATTGGATCTTAGAGCTTCACCATACATCAGGTCTTCGCGAAAAACCGATCGCAACATTGAGGGTTAACCCTCAAGTTTGTATTCAAATAATCCCTTGGAACACTCTCAAAAATTACTGGTCATTCTAGTTCAAACGAATTCTTTTAGAATACTATGTATTCATAAACAGAATTCCATCCAACTTATAGACCTTTGTTTCAAGCCAAATAATTTCCATATAGATATCCTCTTAAATTTTTATACAAAAATACTAGGAAAAATAGTCCACTCATCATTCTAATTCATAAGGACTTATTTCGATTATTAAACGCGATTAAAATAATCACGAACCGATGCAAGAAGAAGAAGAGAAAGACATTACAGTCTTCAACTGCGGGTCGGTGATATTTATACACGCAATCTACTGAGAAACTTATGTTCCGCCGGAGTGATGACTTGCGCCAACTTCTCTAGAAATTTAAAAAAAATGCGGAGAAATTAAAATTGGACTTACATAAGTAATCAGTAAGGCCCTGAAGCTGGAACGTTTGGAGACCTCCGTTCTAATAATTCATTTTCGAAACTCCTTATCGGCAGTGACGATACATAATTTATGTGTGTTAGTAATGGTGTGCGGACATAGGTTATGGGTTCATGAGCAAGTCGTGTTTCGAAATCTTCTCAGTGGATGAAAGATATTTATCTCCCTAATTGCACATGCCTGATTCCTCATCGGTGATGAAGTAAAAACAACTCGGGAAATTAAAGGCGTGTGTTCACTACCCGAGGCAACGCAGGAGCTGAGACCGGTGTCATGCGACCCGTGACTGGGAGTGGTGTGCGGTGGCGGGGCACCTGCTGGTATTATGGCTCTCCTCACATTCTCTTCTCTTGTTGTTGCAGCTGCTTATTTTTTTGTCTTATTTATTTGCAGCTATTGATCGTTAATTATATATGCATTGTTTCACAGTGTATCTGTCTATATATATCTTAAATCTCCGCGTGAGCTAAATATTGATGATGAAAATACTACCAGGAAGCTGATGGACTTGATCTACCTTTCACCGATAAGGCTACAAGCAATTTACGAGATAAATATCCCTTATCCGCAGAAAAGCATTTGGATCACGACGTGCTCATAAACTCATAACATACACGCGGTATGTTCGCACCACTTCGGGGTTTAGAAACGGCTATTACAAATACAGGTCCGGCATCTCCCGTCGTCGTTTGTATCACAATAGTGGAACCAAAAACTGTAGAAGACTGAAATAATTGTGAAACATTTGCTAATATGTGTGGGAAATTTATGCATTTGCGATGGAAATTGAGTGATTCTAAATAAATTGTAATGGCCCAGAAAAATTTGACGATATTTCGCCTTCACATATAACACCTAACATATAGTGGGAACTTCGTGTAATAACGAAAGTATCACAATATCTTTCGTCAATGATTTCAACAGGCAATACCATATGCAATTACTCAATTCATACGCGCAATTTTTCAATAATTGTAAAATATAAGTCAACATTCCGATATAAAAAATTTCACCCGTTTTTTCTGTCCACTGTTAAAGAGAAAATTGCCGATAAGTTTTCATTACTATTCATGGGCCGAACGCACCCACACAATGAAGAATGAATACAAATCTAGCGAAGTGTGTAGTACTTATTTACTAATAGTGTGGAAAGAACTGCAGTTAATGTCCTCCAAAGTTTTCGTCATCTCGACATAATGGTGAAAATAGCCCCAAATCTCCGGCCACTTCGATGACGTCACAATTTTTAGATAGGAAAGGAAGTTTTACTCCAGTTAAGCCTGACACGTATAATCTTTTGCATTAGTGTTTCAAATGTCTTATTACTCACACCAGGATGCAATGACGATTACTCCGGTCAAGCCGGTACCCATTTCCGACACCTGGGCAGAGTGGGAATTGTAGCTGAGTTCTCCTTTTCCCAACGGGGAGAACCACCGGGTGGCAAGAAACATTAGATAGGATAGGTCTAGAGGTGGAAGAGGCATTGGCAGGACGAATTTGCTGTGCCCGAACGAAAGTAATAGAAGGTTGGAGAAGTTTTGTTCTTCCACGCAGAGAAATCGATTCCTGAATCTGAATTACGAATTTGATCCAATGTATTCATAATGAGAATATTCCAAAGGTAAGGATGAATAAACTAATATTTTCAACTTGTCGTACTCAACCTTTAACGAATTACGGCATTCAATAGTGCTAGATGAAACACCAACATCATTTGCAACTCTCAGTTCGCTAAAAATCCTTTGTTGTTATGGGGAAGTTTTCGGATCAAGATGCTTTATACAACCACCTTTCTTCTGCAGAGCGAGAAGACGGAAAGCAGCAAACTCCCACACAGAAGACGGAAAGCAACAAAACTCCCACACAGAAGACGGAAAGCAGCAAACTCCCACACAGAAGACGGAAAGCAGCAAACTCCCACACAGAAGACGGAAAGCAGCAAACTCCCACAGAGAAGACGGAAAGCAGCAAACTCCCACACAGAAGACGGAAAGCAGCAAACTCCCACAGAGAAGACGGAAAGCAGCAAACTCCCACACAGAAGACGGAAAGCAGCAAACTCCCACACAGAAGACGGAAAGCAGCAAACTCCCACACAGAAGACGGAAAGCAGCAAACTCCCACAGAGAAGACGGAAAGCAGCAAACTCCCACACAGAAGACGGAAAGCAGCAAACTCCCACACAGAAGACGGAAAGCAGCAAACTCCCACACAGAAGACGGAAAGCAGCAAACTCCCACAGAGAAGACGGAAAGCAGCAAACTCCCACACAGAAGACGGAAAGCAGCAAACTCCCACAGAGAAGACGGAAAGCAGCAAACTCCCACAGAGAAGACGGAAAGCAGCAAACTCCCACACAGAAGACGGAAAGCAGCAAACTCCCACACAGAAGACGGAAAGCAGCAAACTCCCACACAGAAGACGGAAAGCAGCAAACTCCCACACAGAAGACGGAAAGCAGCAAACTCCCACACAGAAGACGGAAAGCAGCAAACTCCCACACAGAAGACGGAAAGCAGCAAACTCCCACAGAGAAGACGGAAAGCAGCAAACTCCCACACAGAAGACGGAAAGCAGCAAACTCCCACACAGAAGACGGAAAGCAGCAAACTCCCACACAGAAGACGGAAAGCAGCAAACTCCCACAGAGAAGACGGAAAGCAACAAACTCCCACAGAGAAGACGGAAAGCAACAAACTCCCACACAGAAGACGGAAAGCAGCAAACTCCCACAGAGAAGACGGAAAGCAGCAAACTCCCACAGAGAAGACGGAAAGCAGCAAACTCCCACACAGAAGACGGAAAGCAGCAAACTCCCACAGAGAAGACGGAAAGCAACAAACTCCCACACAGAAGACGGAAAGCAGCAAACTCCCACACAGAAGACGGAAAGCAGCAAACTCCCACAGAGAAGACGGAAAGCAGCAAACTCCCACAGAGAAGACGGAAAGCAGCAAACTCCCACACATAAGACGAAAAGCAACAAAACTCCCACAGAGAAGACGGAAAGCAACAAAACTCCCACACAGAAGACGGAAAGCAGCAAACTCCTACACAGAAGACGGAAAGCAGCAAACTCCCACACAGAAGACGGAAAGCAGCAAACTCCCACACAGAAGACGGAAAGCAGCAAACTCCCACAGAGAAGACGGAAAGCAACAAAACTCCCACACAGAAGACGGAAAGCAGCAAACTCCTACACAGAAGACGGAAAGCAACAAACTCCTACACAGAAGACGGAAAGCAGCAAACTCCCACAGAGAAGACGGAAAGCAACAAAACTCCCACACAGAAGACGGAAAGCAGCAAACTCCTACACAGAAGACGGAAAGCAACAAAACTCCCACACAGAAGACGGAAAGCAGCAAACTCCCACACAGAAGACGGAAAGCAGCAAACTCCCACACAGAAGACGGAATGCAGCAAACTCCCACAGAGAAGATGGAAAGCAACAAAACTCCCACACAGAAGACGGAAAGCAACAAACTCCTACGCAGAAGACGCCAAGCAACAAACTCCTACACAGAAGACGGCAAGCAACAAAACTCCCACACAGAAGACGGAAAGCAACAAACTCCTACACAGAAGACGGCAAGCAACAAAACTCCCACACAGAAGACGGAAAGCAACAAACTCCTACACAGAAGACGGCAAGCAGCAAACTCCCACACAGAAGACGGCAAGCAACAAACTCCTACACAGAAGACGGCAAGCAACAAACTCCTACACAGAAGACGGCAAGCAACAAACTCCTACACAGAAGACGGCAAGCAACAAACTCCTACACAGAAGACGGAAAGCAACAAACTCCTACACAGAAGACGGCAAGCAACAAACTCCCACACAGAAGACGGCAAGCAACAAACTCCTACACAGAAGACGGAAAGCAACAAACTCCCACACAGAAGACGGAAAGCAACAAACTCCTACACAGAAGACGGCAAGCAACAAACTCCTACACAGAAAACGGAAAGCAACAAACTCCCACACAGAAGACGGAAAGCAACAAACTCCTACACAGAAGACGGCAAGCAACAAACTCCTACACAGAAGACGGAAAGCAACAAACTCCTACACAGAAGACGGAAAGCAACAAACTCCCACACAGAAGACGGAAAGCAACAAACTCCTACACAGAAGACGGAAAGCAACAAACTCCTACACAGAAAACGGAAAGCAACAAACTCCCACACAGAAGACGGAAAGCAGCAAACTCCCACACAGAAGACGGAAAGCAACAAACTCCTACACAGAAGACGGAAAGCAACAAACTCCTACACAGAAGACGGAAAGCAAGAAACTCCTACACAGAGACGTTGTCAAATGGTTGGCAGCAAGATGGTCTCGTACCAATCGAAATCGATGCATGCCTTCATAGGCTGGATCAGTTACGCATTTCTTCCGCTCATTACCCTACATTTCAGAACATGTTACTACATTAAACTAAATTTTTGTAGTGAACGAACACATTGTGTTTGTGTTATGCTATTGCTCACGTACATATGTGCATATCCTCACAGCAGCAGTAAGTGTGAACCTGCTAATCTAGCCACTTGCATTAGCACTATAAATACCGCTGTTTGTATTTATAAAAGCACAATCAGAAATTTATTGTGTGATTTGAAGCATGTTCTTTGAGATAGTTCAGTTAGTTCAATTTTTTTTTATGTTTCGAAAAAAAAATTCTTTTTAATTTCTGCAGTTTCGATCTTTTAGAGCTGACCTGCCTTAAAATTGTATATTAACATTTCCAAAATTATTCTCAGATGCCACAAAAACCAATGGTCATATGTCAATGCGTGTGGAAACTCAATGGCGTTTCACCCTAATTAGTTCATTTGTACGTCTCTTTTATTTAATTTATCAATAAACATCATTGAATTTAGCACAACTTCTTATGGGATACATCAATGCTTTTCTCTAAGTCTCTTGTACAAGCAATGACATGGATTTTCATGGTAGATGCAATCTGAGTGCTGCTATTGGTTCGATACCATGACGTCACCATTGCGTCATGTCGTTAGGCTAATGGTATTGCCAGTTATGGGGCTAGCAGTGTTGCCAGATGCGATCTGAGCGATGCTATCGGTTCAATGCCATGACGTCACCATTGCGACATATCGTTAAGCCAATGGTGGCGCTAGCAGTGTTGCCAGAGATGCAATCTGAGCACTGCTATTGGTTCGATACCATGACGTCACAATTGCGTCATGGGATTAGGCCAATAGTAGCGCCAGTTATGAGGCTAGCAGTGTTGCCAGATGCGATCTGAGCGCTGCTATTGGGTCAATGCCATGACGTCACCATTGTGACACGGTCAACGCCCAGCAATGCAGGGCGTGTGAGGGGATCTTCTCTTGGAATATCTTTGGTTCTCTTCCCGGTCACATTGAAGATCATGAATTTGGATATGGCTTATTCATTTTGAAAAATAATTCGGTCCTTTCACGACTGACTATTATTTTCTAGCTGAAAATTCCAGTTTGGTTGGCTTGAAACGTAATGAAAGTTGTGAAAAATTCTAAATTCAAAAAAAAATTTTTAATATGCACAATCGTTCAATTTTCTCCGCCTGTTAACTTCGCGTTCAACACTTACCATTTGAGATTTATTTTCTATTCTTCTCACAAAATATCATCAACTTTTAAATTAACGACAGATGTAATTTTATATAATTCCATTTCAGTACTGAACGTTGGTATGATATAATAGTTGTTGGTATAATTAGAGACGTTGGTATGTAATTTTTATTACATATTTCTAGAGTTAGTATCTATGTTGGCATCGGCTTAAGTCATTTATTTTATTTATCTCTCTGCTCTGGGTTTCATGAAAAAATTAATTCATTCCTAATTTTGTACGTCAATTTGTTAATTATATTATCAGAAGGCCTCTGACAGGATTCATTGATAATCATTTTTATTTGCGTCTACGTCTTTTGCCTGGTTCGACTGAACTGAACGGCACACCATGCCATCACTAAATAAAACGTTACATGCCTCAAAATAGCAACCATGCCGCCACACGGCGACAACAGAAATGATATTTACCCTATCATATTTTTACCCAAAAGATATTTACCCAAATGACGAACTAGGGAATATCGAATACACCGATAAAACATCTTTGTAGCGTCTTCGGTGGTGAAACGTCCTATATAATAATTTGCGTCTACGTGGGTCGGCTCTTAAAAATTATACACTCGAACAAACCGACTGTTATAGAATATTAAAAAAATACATAAAAATCTTGCACTTCTACACTACGCAACACTATTCATTACTGTAATTGAAACTGAGTTTATTCCTTCGAAGTTTTCCTTACAATTTGCAGTTTTCTCATCAAACACGAAAATTCCATTCGATGGAGGCTTTAAGTGAGGGAAACTCTACGATGTGGTGTTCTGTTAATCCTGTGTTAATGATTCAAAGACCTTTTTATGCCAACTTTCCATTCGTGTTTTTTAGGTCAAAAAAAAATCCGTAAAAACTCTCATAATAAATGCAAGCTATGCCTGTTTTGTACGTGACTCTACGAATTATCTCACGTAGCATTGATCTGAAAAAAGGCCCACTGTATTTACGAAATAAACATCATCAGAAAACGCATGAGTTATCCCAAGAAATGCAAGAATGTTGATGTTTTCAGTAGAAAATAGTTTAATAACGAAATTGAACTTCACAGTTATTCTTTCAGGCGTTTTTCTTGAATGGTTCTAAATATTTTTGTAACCCTCACGGGTTATTCATCATGCCGCGAGTACTTATATAGGCATGAGGGGCGCGTGCTCTCATTTTTTCGTAAGTGACGTCCACTGAGGAGACAGTCCCATTCGTAAGTGACGTCCATTGAGGAGACCGTCCCAGGCCCCTGTTACTCAGGTGGTCATTTTTATGTTTTTGTTGGAAAAGAACCCTTAGGTGATGGACTATTCGGTCCTAAAATTTTATGGCGCTAAGGACAATAGATCCCTCCCAGGGGGGGTAAGGGGACCAAAATCTATAACTTTCAGCCCATTTCAACCCCATATAAAAAGAGAACAAATGGGAAATGGAAAAAAAGCCCATTTGAGTTTGTTGGGAATGTTCCAAGGATTCTAAAACTGTCTTTGGTTTTGTTCTAGCATCAAAACTCGAAGACGAGTTCTATTTTGAAAGATCCATAAAATATACCAAAAACCTAATTTAAAAAAAAATAAAAAAACTAAGTCATAAATCGAAAAATTGACATTAGTAAAAAAGGTTTACTTTCACGAAATACATATACTGACCAATTTTCCAACGAATCGGACAAAAATAGTTGAAAAAGTGGGACGGTCTCTTAAAATAATAACACACAGTTGTATGCTTCGTTGATTCGTTGGTCCATCCTTCCGTGATTCTCTTAAGGATTTACATACGGCGAATATTGAAGTTAACATATGATAGGAAGAGACTGTCAATTTCTCACACATTCGAAAAACCACCGGATAACCTTCATGACCGTATCTGCGATACGAGTTTCACAACATCTTATCGAATCTAGTTATTTTTAACGGGCTCTGTGCAATGGTAGTTCAAATATCTGTACACGCGATTCTTTATACTTCCCGCACTGTGTATTTCAAACACTAGGTATTATTGATTACTTAAAAAGTGGTCCTTCACTGGTCCTGTCATGCTGGTACAGCAGTTGTCGAGTGTCCTGGAATAAGGATAGAACAGACTTGAAGGATTTCATAACGGTCACGTATTGAACCAAACTTACAAGTACCTGCAAAACAACAGGAGTTGCAGGGAGTCGCGTCACACGTCCCACACAACAAAGCGTGGCAAATTATAAGGGATGTCCTCGAGGAAAATACGAATCTTAGGTATCTCCACTTCCTGTCCAAGGATATGGGACAAATCTAACCCAGTAATAGCTTTGGTGTGTTTATTTACGTATATAGTTGTTTGGTGTCCGCTTCTTCCGTCGCTGTGTGGGGCTCAAAAAAATATTTAATGACCGTATCTGTGATACGAGGTTCACAAGTGCTCTAGTACAAGAATATCTTAAATTAAAAAGAGAGAACCAGGAAAATGGTATAAAACAGTTTTCATTAAAATGTTTTCTCGAGACTGTGAAAGACTCGTAAAAATTGGACGTTTCGAGCCTTCGCTCATCACCAGCAATACAAATTTGAACAAAAAGTCATCTGTAAATATTTATTTTTATTTTACAAATGACTTTTTGTTCGAATTTGTATTGCTGATGATGAGCGAAGGCTCGAAACGTCCAATTTTTACGAGTCTTTTACGGTCTCGAGAATACATTTTAATGAAAAATGTTTTATACCATTTTTCTGGTTTTCTCTTTTTTATTGAAAACTAATTCCAATATTGAAATATTGAAAACTAATTCCAAGTGAACCTACTGATCACCTGGAATTTATGGATCATATTCGAGAACACAACTCCTTTTTCTTTACGCCTGCAAACTCCTCCGATGTAATTGCGTGCATAAACAACATGAAAAATAAATCGAGTGGGTTACAAACGTTTCCAACTAAAATACTTAAAATAATTGCTGATATTGTGGCCCCGCTGATATCCAATATTGTTAACCAGTCTCTCTTACTAGGCACTTTCCCGAACTCCCTCAAAGTTGCCTATCTTTAAAAATGGTGAAAAAACCTGTGCAAACAACTATCGACCTATCTCCATGTTACCAATTATTAGCAAGGTATTCGAGAAAATTGTGTATAAAAAAGTGTACTCTTATTTTGAACAAAAATCATTTCTCTATGATAAACAATACGGCTTTCGCTGTAAAAAAATCAACAACACAGGCAATATTAAATCATTTACAATTCCTTTATTCTAATATAGATAACGGAAAGACTGTCTTCTCTGTATTTCTTGACTTTCGAAAAGCATTCGATTGTGTGGACCATAACATTTTACTCTCGAAACTTCATTGTTATGGCATTCGTGGGGTTGCCCATGATTGGTTCAGATCATACCTAACAAATCGGAAGCAATACGTTGTCATTGACGACGCAAAATCGGACCCACAGAAAATTAGCCATGGAGTTCCACAAGGATCTGTTCTTGGGCCTCTCCTTTTTCTGATTTTTATCAATGATATTATTAAATCTACATCATTTTTTAAATTCATACTTTTTGCCGATGACAGTACGCTTTCTGCGGTCCTTCCGAACGAAAATCCCACTACGATTGCGGAGAGTATAAATAATGAACTCCATAAGGTTTCACTGTGGCTTAAAGCTAATAAAATAAGCCTCAATATGGATGAAACAAATTATATTACGTTTTCATACAAGAAAAATATATCTCTACCATCCATTAAAATTGGCGAAGGTGAAATCAAAGAAACCAACTCATGTAAATTTCTGGGCATCATAATAGATAAACATCTGACCTTCAAAGAGCACATCACTCATATTAGTTCTAAATTATCAAAATCCATCGGAATCCTGAATAAAGTTAAAAATTTCCTGCCTGAAACAGCCTTACTAATGCTTTATCGAACGCTCATTTTACCATACTTGCAATACGGAATAGAAGCATGGCATGGAACTGATAAAAATAAAACCAATATAATTTTTACTCTGCAAAAAAGAGCCATCAGAGCGGTAAAGAACCTAGAATATAATGCTCACACAAATGATTCATTCAAAAATTTACAAATACTTAAACTCTCGGATCTCTACAAAATCTCCATCTGCAATTTCATCTACAAAACATTAGCTAATGATGGCGACAATAGCCTTCAACAGTTATTAACTGCGCAAACTGGTCATCACGACCATTTAACACGAAATAAAAGTAAATTCATGCTTCCTTATTATTCAAAGGCCCGCTCGCAACATAGTATACTATTCGTTGGAACTAAAACCTGGAACTCAATACCTGCGGAGATCCGTGAAAGTAATTCTTACAATGTATTTAAAAGAAATCTTGAGTCTCACTTCTTATCAGAATACTAGTCGTGTAAGATCACCAAGTCAAATCCTGCCTCCTACATGTCTGGTCCTAATAATGCAATTTGCCATGAGTAATATCGCCGATTTTCAGTCTGCTCCCAAATCGTTACCGAATATACTGTTAAATATTGTCCATATGACCTATATTGTAAAATTAAACATCAATATCGAGTTCATTATCCTGTTGATCAGTCTAATGCGAAACTAGGCTAAGTGAATTAGGTTAAACATTATTGTACGCCCTAGAATAATGTAATGGTAGGATGCCCTAGAAGTCGCTGAACTTATTCGGGCCCACAGGTAGCTATATACTCAACTCTGACCATTGTATTAGACTTAAGAAACATTCTACCTCTGTATCTCCTGTGGTAAATAAATTGTTTAAAATGTTTAAAATTGTTTAAATTGTTGAAAATTCGAAAATACCGAAATAGCTGCTTCGAAGAATATTTTAATTGCGGGTACTATTGTGATGGATATATTTGTTTGTTATTCACATGTTGAACATTCATTTGAGTAAAATATTGAATTTCGACATTTTTGATGGGTGAACACTAGTTGATTTATATTCCACGAACGAAATCGTTATCAAGTGTACGATGTTACACCTACTTTTGGCCTTTATGGTAGTCGGCTTTCTTGGTTATGCCATCCCGACATCTACACGTAGACGTCGACTGTTATGAGAAGACTGTTCAGCAAACCAGTAAGTAGCCTAGCGCAAATTACCAATGCAGATTTCCATTGCAATTAGAGACCAAGCTTTTATTAATAGTTTTATCTTAATTTAGGGAAGTCGTTTTTCTTCTGACTGTGCACGGTGGTATATACTTTGGTACCTTTAATTGCGTAGCTGTGAAAGAATTATATTTTTCATATGTTTAAAATTCTCAACAGAAAGAAACATGGGCAGATTTTCCGAAGCAAATAAGATTACCCAAGTCCGTAAAAGCCGCTACACACCCAATGATTTCTTGTTTGAATCTTTAACTCTTATGGAAACCAGAACTTTACAAAGTGTAAAATCCACAAATATGCTTTTAAACCCCAATTTATGTCCTAAAACCTAATTCTGATGCAATACATCATACGTATTGAAACTGAGTTTATTCTTTCATAGGCTTCCTTAAAATTAGCCGTTTTCTCATCAATAACGAAAATTCCATGGAATGGAGGCTTTACGTGAGGGAAACTCTACGATATGGTGATGTGTTGTTCATTTGTTAATGATTCCACGACCTTTTTTATGCCAATTTTTTATTCATCTTTTTCTGGTCAAAAAAATCCGTAAAAAACTCTCATAATAAATGCAAGCTATGCCTGGTTTGTACGTGACTCTCTGAATTATGTTACATATCACAGACCTGGAAAAAGGCACACTATATTTACGAAATAAACATCATCAGAAAACGCATGAGTTATCCCAAGAATTGCAAGAATGTTGATGTTTTCAGTAGAAAATAGTTTGATGACGAAATTGAATTTCACACTTATTGTTTTAGCCATTAACATGAATGGTTCTAAATATTTTTGTAACCCTCACGTGATATTCATCATGACGCGAGTACTTATATACGCATGAGGGACACGTGTTCTCCTTTTTTCGTTAGTGACGTCCATTAAAATTAACAACACACAGTTGCATGCTTAGTTGATTCGTTGGTCCATCCTCCCGTAATGCTCTTAAGGATTTACGTTTGGAGAATATTAAAGGCAATGTATGATGGGAAGAAACCGTTAATTTCTCACTCATTCGAACCAAGCTGGATGAACTTCATGATCGTATCAGTGATACAAGTTTCGCATCAGTATATCAAATCCCCTCATTTTTGACGGGCGGTGTGCACAGGTATTTCATAGATGTAAATGCGATTCTTTATACTTCCTGCGTTGTGTATTATGAGCAAGAGTGCACACGGCCCGTCAAAAAAATGATAGGATTAGATATAGGAGCAGCTGAGCTTCAACACGGCTTTCCGAGGATTTCACATGCTATTCTATGGCTTTCCAATGCTTTCCCAAGTCTCAACTGCTGATATTCTATACAACCTGATCTAACCTACCAATACACGTGATATTCAATACAACCTAATCTAACCTACCAATACACGTAATATTCTATACAACCTAATCTAACCTACCAATACACGTGACATTCTATACAACCTAACCTAACCTACCAATACACGTGACATTCCGACTCCCAATCTGCTGGGTTAAGACACCGAAAATTGTGGAGTTGATGAAGCTTGTATCACAGATACGCTCATCTCGCACTGCAGGCTGGTGGGTGTGACGCACGGACGGACGGACGGACGGACGGACGCGGCTCCTTTTATATTAGTGACTAAGTACTGTTGATTACTTAAAAAGTGGCTCTTTACTGGTCCTGTTATGTTGGTACAGCAGTTTTTGAGTGACCTGGAATAAGGGGATACAACAGATTTGAAGGATTTCATAACGGTCACGTATTGAACCGAACTTACGAGTATCTGTAAAACAACAGGAGTCACGTAAGACGTCCGTGACACGGTACCGTGTACCTTGACGCAGAATAAATAAACATAATTTCACATGAATGTTTCACTACCTCACACTAGCTAGTAGTTACACTGATGTTGGGACAATGTATAACTATTAAATATGGTAATTATGGATTTAATTTCCTGTTTTCCTAGTTTTTGGAAGAATTATGTTGAAAATAATTGTGGGAAAAATTACGTCGGAAAAATTCTAGGAAGAGTTATTTTAAAATAATTCTGGGAAGAATTGTTGTTAAAAAATTTCGAAAAAAATACATTAAAAAATTGTTTTCTAGGAAAAATTATATTGAAAAAATTATTGGAGAAATATGTTAAAAAAATTCTTAGAAAATTTATATTAAAGTAAATCTGGGGAGAATTAAGTTAAAAAAAGCTCTTAAAAGAAAAAAAATCGGGGAACAAAGATGTTTAAAAAAAATTTGAGAAGAATTATGATTAAAAAATTTAAAAATGAATAATGTTAAATTAGAAAGATCCAAGTAAAGTTCATTATTCAACGGAAATTTTTTTGCTTCTCATTGAAATTATTTGACCTACACGGCGTGAAGACATGACTCACTAAATAGTGGCATAGCACGGTCTCTTATCTCTTGATAAGCTCACAGGGTCATGACATAGAACGTTCCCTGCTAACGGACCGCTTTACAGTCTATATAGCAATGCCTTCACATTAGTGGGAAATATCACCACTGAACTACGTGGGTTTGGAAAATCATTGCTTAAGCTAATGCCCACAACAATGACCCAGATAGTAAAATTTCCTTCTAAAATCATTTTTTCAAGCTTATGCTTGACCTTCCTTAAATTTTAAAATTTTAGTTCCCAATTTATTTTCATTTTGGATTCTCGCTTGGTAAATCAGCATAATAAATAAACTACTTCAAGAATGTAATAGAATGTGAACTTATTCAAAGCTTATTGCCTTACTGATTATAGAAAAAGAAATTTCAATTGAATTCTGAAGTATTTTCTATCTTTTCCCTCTAAAAATTGAAATCCATTTCCTTAATTTCTTAAGTAAAAATGAAAAATTCCTCATAAATCTTAAATAGAAATGAAGATTTCCTCAAAAATCCTAAATGAAAATGATGATTTCATCATAAATCTGAAATGAAAATGAAGATTTCCTCGAATCTGAATTAAAAATGAAGTTTTCCTCATAAGTCTGAAGTAAAAATGAAGATTCCCTAATAATTCTAAAATAAAAAGGAAGATTTCCTCATAAATCTAAAATAAAAATGAAGATTTCCTCATAAATCTAAAATAAAAATGAAGATTTCCTCATAAATCTAAAATAAAAATGAAGACTTCTTCATAAATCTGAAATAAAAATGAAGATTTGGCTAACAATTATCCTCATAAATGCGCAAAGTATTAATACTGAGCATTTTTATGAACAAATATTGCAGGTCTTATTTTACTAAGCTTCTTATTGAAATGAATTTTTACATGTCATTTATTTCATTTAATTACTTGTAGAGTAAGAGATTTTACGTGGTTTCAAGCCATCAAATCATTGTTTAAATATATTTTGCAATTCATATAGACTTTTATTGTCTAATAAATGCAAAACTGTTATTTTATAACCAAAAATGTTTCTGTTAATGTCTTTCTCTGTTACTAAATAAAGACTTCCCGCTATCTTTTTAATGAAAGTCATTGATAAAAGAAGCATGGCCAACGGAATGATATCTTTTATGTAGAATCGTTTCAATAATGTTCTTAATTGACTTGTTATTACTTGTTATTAGAATTAGCGCCTTATCACAAAAGATAAGGCACTAATATACTAATTTTTCTTGTGTGATATTAAATTTTGTTAGGTTCAAATTTCTTTCCTTTGATTTAACTTTCTGAACTTGGATCTATTTCAATAAAACCCTAGATCAAAACATAATACGAGTATATGAGTACCTTATCACAATAGATAAGGCACTAACATCACTATAAATGAAGATTAACGATATTTACTTGTAATTGAGTGAAATATTATTTTATCACTTACATGAACAATAATTTCTAGAGAACGCATGAATGGATTTAACATTGCTCCCTCATTACATGTAATACGGGTCACTTAGGCGCTGTTGGCGATCACCACTCCTGGAGGTTGGTCAGTGCCTCAAGGACCGTCTTAGGGTGAGGGTCTTGAGAACGCTGTAAAAGTCCTTGCAAATAGCTGTTAACTCGTTGACTACGATTGCGCAAGTCGTAAAGTTGACTTGGTTAGGTTGTAAAAACCGGTTGGTAAAATCGACTTATCTGCTCGAATAAGATTCCATCCTCTGTTAAAACTCTACGAAATTTGGTTAGGTTGTAAAAAACCGGTTGGTAAAATCGACTTACCTGCTCGAATACGTTTCCATCTGATATAAAAAACTGCACAAAATATAAGTGCTCCATGATATTTTCACCGCATGATAAATTCCTTCAAGAAGAGGTTGCAAAAAGGTTTGAAATGTTATATATTTACATTGGTGCGTATGTAAACAATATACTTAGCGGTATTCATTTGTCCACTCAGTAGTCTACGTGTTAACTATAAATCGTTGACTGCGATGGAATAAACAGAAGTTCAATATTTAACTCAAATTTAAAGTCACAAGTGATAAGCATTATTATAAATATCAAACATTAACTGAGTCCATTAAGTCCCATTAATTTTATAAAGACTGTTAGAATTTTTTATACGACCCAGCGATTGATCCGTAAGCAACGTGTTAAATTGAAAAAATGTTTCATTTGGTGCTTTTAGGGGAAAAATTTATTTGTAACTTTAAAATATCTTAGGCGTGAACACAGAACTCAATGAAATAATTAAAATACATTTTTTAATTTCGTGAAACTACAGGGTGTCCCTAAAAAATGTTCTCGCCCTTAGACTGACGATAACTCGTGTATTTTTTGTTTATGACAAGTGAAAGTAAGCTTTCTTCTATGACATTGTATTTTCTTAAATGGTAATTTCTTTTCGTCGATTTACTGCATCAAACTTGAATCTATGTCAATAAAAACTAACATGAAAACAAATTACGTGAGTACTGGACAGTCTTTGTGCTCTCCGTGGCACAGTGGTTAAGGGATCAGCCTTGTATGTGGGAGACGAGGGTTCGTATCCCGGCGCTGGCGCGGAGATTTTCCCCGTTGGGTATAAGGGAAAGCTCAAGCACAATACCCCACTCAACCCAGGTGTCGGAAATGGGTACCGGCTTTACGGGGGAACCGTCATGGTGTCCTATATATAGGGTTAGTTATAAGACGTTTGAAAAACCAATGCTTAAGATCATATGTATCAGGCTTGATTGGAAATAAAGCATCCCAAAGATGCCAATGTTTGTTTGTTTGAAGAGTGAGTAAAATTTTTAGGGCATCATATATTAGTTACAAGCAAGTATCGCAAACAAATTTTCTGTAACGCTTCCCACGGAAGAGACAAATGTTTTAGAAATAGAACCTGAGAGAAAGTATGCATTCTTTTCAACTTCTGTATATGTTCCTATATTTTTCGAAAAACGTTTGACAATAGTTATCAATATTCACTATTCTTGACTATTGACATGAAGTAAATATATATATTTCCATCAGCAATATGTGATGTAGATAAATATGTATATTTGTACCCCAAGTACTTAAATGTATATTTATATATATTCGTATATGTTTGAGTATGTGTGAAGAACAATTAATATATATATACGAATAAATTTTCTACAACGTTCCCCACTAAAGAGACAAATATTCTGAAAAAAGAGCATAAGAGGAAGTACATATACATTCTTTCTTATTTTTGAAATGTATATATATATATATATATATATACATATATATGAAATGTATATATATATATATATATATACATACTACCAAGTCTAATTTTTTTCCTATTAGCCGCCTAAGCAATTTAATCGCTTAAATCGCTTAGGCGGCGAAAAACATGCATGCAGGTGGCGAAAAAATTTGACTGAATATACATGAACTTATAAATATATATTTATAAGATATTTATTACATTCAACAACGCAGAGCTCAGTTTCACTTTAATTCAACTACGTAGATCGTTTTTCTCCATTTAATTTAGCAGCAGAGCAGACTTGTGCTTTTGAACTTGTGAAATTGAACCTGAGAAGAAGCTTACATTCTTTAGTATTTTTGAAATATGTATATACTATAAATCTATATATATAAATAATATATTTATTGTATTCAACAACGCAGAGCTCAGTTTCATTTTAACTCAACAAGGTAGATCTTTTTTTTCTGTTCAATCTAGCACATAGCAGACCCGTATTCTCTTTGTCCATTACTCAGAGACACCTGAGCTTCACCGTACGCTGCGTACACACCTGGACGACATGAAGAAAAGCAAGAAACCGTAAGGATATGATCAAAATTTTCATTATTTTCATTATTGTTGTCTCCTAAAAATGCAATCATCATTTTCATTTCCACCATATGGTTTTTATGATATGAGAAAATCTAAACCGTATTGCTATGATCACAATTTTCATTATTTTCATTATTGTTGTCCCTTAAAAATGCTATCATCATTTTCATTTCAATTATATGGTTGTCATGCTATGAGAAAATCTAAGCCGTAAGGATAAAATCACAATTTTCTTTATTTTTGTCTCTTAACAATGTAAATCACTATTTTAATTTCATTTCACTTCTTTAACTTTTGTGTCATGAGATTGCGTGATTATTTTTGCTTCATTTTAATTGTCTTCATTATTTAGACCATTACAATACTGTCACTGCTTCCATTTAATTTTTTTGCAGTTTTTTATTTCATCGAAATACTTTTACTATTTCATTACATTTTCATATTTCTATTTAACCAATAATTATTATTTTTAATAAATAATATAAATAAATAAATAATAATTATAAGTAATAATAATCTATTCATTAATATTCATTTATTATATAATTTTTACGTATTTGCAGCGCTATCATTATTTTCATTTTGTTGGTTCTGATACCTTGTATTTTTACTATTATTCAATTAATAGGGTAAAAAATTCCAGAACTATTTTATTTCTGACTTTACGAAATATCGGCCGTTATCGCACTAACAGGAATATTTTCAACAATGCCTCGTCACTGGTTTGAAGTAGATTTTTCAACTTTTGTATTATCAAACCTTGGTTACGCAGCAAAGGGAATGCATTTTTCCATGCTTTACCCTCAACCATTTGTTTCGACTATTAAAAAGGTTATTACGACACCCATGTGAGAATACAAACTAAGGATATTTATATTTAAATGTTTTAAAAACTAATGATGTATTATGTGTGTAATTAGGATATTTTTATGAAGAGATTTTAAGAACTAATTACGTATTATATTTGTAATTAGGGTATATTTATAAAGAGATTTCAGAAATTAATTATGTATTATGTATGTAATTATTGTGTATGTATGTATGTATTATAATGTGTGTATAATTTTTCAATTTTAATCATCTTCATTTGAAATAAACTATTTTTTCTTCTCTTTCTATATTTCTTGATCAGAAACATAGCTGCGCCCAAAAGGAAGGTACCGTCAAGACCGCAGCAAACCACCGCACTCTCAGTTTCCTGGTTACGTTAAAATTGTTTTGATTTTTAAATCATATAGCTTCAGGAACTAAACTAATTACGATAAATAAATTAATCATTGTTTCTACTCCTTAAGATTGATTTTAATTAAAAACCATTAAGCTCCATAAGCTGAATCGTTTACGGTAAGAATTGTATTTTGTTTTATATAAATCAAGATTAATTTCAGTTAATAATTAAATAGTTGCACAAGCTCAATTATTTGCCATAAAAACAAAGTGCTTAATATTTTTCAATGTATTAAAATTAATTTCAGTCAGTAATTAAAGATTTAGAAAAGCTCATTCATTTACCGTAAAAACATTGTTATTAATATATATCAATGTATTAAGGTTCATTTAGGTTTAAAATAAATCACTTCAGAAGCTAAACCATTCACCGTAGAACATCACATTCAAACTTATACATTCAAATTCACGCGAATTAGAAATTAAATAGCTTCATAAACTGAATTAGATACAGGATTAAATTATTACTATATTCTATACATTAAATTTAATTTAAATAAAACAATTAGGTAGCATAAGAAGCTAAATGATCAACTATAAGAGTGAATGCTCTTGTTAATGAAATATAAGATAAATTTGCAAGTTTATTTCCAATAGTATAATAACTTCAAATTATTTTCATTTCGGTAATACAATTGTTATCAATAATACTATTCCCTGAAAATATTTCATTATTAGTTGTGTTAAAAAATTTAATATTTTCTTTTTCGTTTCGCGTTAGCAGATGCGATTTGTTGTTTTTAATAATAAAGTTCACCTGTTTAATATTATTTATAATTTTGTAGTATAAAATTTAAAAACTTCTATAATGCACATTCAAAGTGCATTCAACTCCTATTTTCAAACATCACTTGCAGCACCACCATGCTGCTCGGATCCTGTTTTTGTCATTGCAGACTTCAACTTTGCTGTAGACAACTGGTAATCGACCTTATCAGTTTTCTATCAAGCCTTATCAGTTCAATTTAAAAACTGCTGATCCACTGGAATCAATAAAAAATCTTCAATTTTAGCTTCAACAGACGTAATTTTAAAATAGTCTGAGACCCTTCAGCAATTTCATTTTAAGAATGTTCTGTTTTACCTGAGGAAATTACACTTGTGTTAACCTTTTATATATATTTTTTCTAGCTTTTCAGCCTTAATGAATAGTCCAATTTCTTCACGTGTAAGTTGATTCAGGAATCCTCCAAGCATTTTTTATATCGAGAATAGAAATATCCATTTTAATAGATTTCTGTGTTTTAGTACATCAAAATAAAAAATAGCATTCCCGAATCAACTTACAAGTGAAGAAATTTGACATTTATACAGTTGTTGAGTTAATATAAAATGTGAAAAATTTTCACTGTAACAGTGAAAGATTTATTTAATATTTGGAAGTACTCTTTTGACCACAATCATCGCCTCATGGTCAACATATTTCGATTCTCGTTAACAGCACAGGCTTGGGTGGACTTTTCAGCAGGTTAACGTCAGCCAGTGGCAGTCAAGCTCAAGACTCGACTATTTCTCCCCCAAGACCAACGTATGTATCATGCACGTCTGCAGATTTGTATCATGCATCCAACGTATGCATGTTTCATTCACCTCTACAGATTTGTATCATGCGTTGTACTTCTGCATCATGCATCACTACAGATTTGCATCCTGCATTGTACGGTATCATGCACCTCTACAGATTTTTATCATGCATTGTACGGTATCACGCACCTCTACAGATTTGTAACATGCATTGTACAATATCATCCATTGTACGGTATCATGAATCTCTACAGATTTGAATCATGCATTGATCGTATGTGTCATGCATCTCTACAGATTTGTATCATGCATTGAACGTATGTGTCATTCATCTCTACAGATTTGTATCATGCATTGAACGTATGTATCATGTATCTCTACAGATTTGTATCTTGCATTGTACGTATGTATCATCTCTACAGATTTGTATCATGCCTTGAACGTATGTATCATGAATCTCTACAAATTTGTATCATGCATTGTAAGGTATCATGCATCTCTAAAGATTTTTATCATGCCTCGTACCTATGTATCATGCAGCTCAGACGGTTTGTATTATGCATTTGTATTATGCATTTTATGTATTACGCATTTCCACAGACTTGAATGTCATTTTTGATCGAATGATAATTCAAATTCAAGCCATTTTAATGGGTGAGATACGTATAGAATTTTAGCGTGACTATGTGGGTATGACCTCATCATTATTGAGCATGAATAAAGTCTGATAAATTTCAGGGAAAACAAGAAAATGAGCGAACAGAAGAAGAGCAGTAAACAGACGGTCGAGGCTGACAAGAAACGTGAAGTCATCAAGAACACAAAAGAAACATCCAAATATTTGGAAAAACATAAAAAGATCAACACGGAGAGCAGGGTGGAAATAGAAAAGAACATAGAGAAGATCCAGACGGCAGGACGGACGACTAACTTGGGGGGGAGGGTGATCGGTGAGGGAAGTAAGGAGAAAACCACGACGAAAATTAAGACGACGATTTTTAAAGGTAGTATGACCAAAGAGGGAAACAAAGAAGAGACTATGGAGAAAGGAAAAAAGACTATCCTGATCAGAAATGAAAACGAAGAGAAGACGCTGATGACAAGAGAAAAAACTAAGGCTGAACCCACTGTCATCAGGCAAGGAAACAAAGAGGAGACTCTGACAGTAAAAGAAAAAAATAAAGTTGAAGGCACTATGATCAGAGTAAGAAACGAAGAGAAGACACATACAGATAAAGAGAAAACTAACGTCGCAGGCACTGTGATGAAGCAAGGAAACAAAGAGAAAACCCAGACAGTAAAAGAGAAAAATAACGTCGCAGGCACTGTGATGAAGCAAGGAAACAAAGAGAAAACCCAGACAGTAAAAGAGAAAAATAACGTCGCAGGCACTGTGATGAGGCAAGGAAACAAAGAGAAAACCCAGACAGTAAAAGAGAAAAATAACGTTGCAGGCACTGTGATGAGGCAAGGAAACGTAGAGAAGACACAGACAGTAAAAGAGAAAAATAACGTTGCAGGCACTGTGATGAGGCAAGGAAACGTAGAGAAGACACAGACAGTAAAAGAGAAAAATAACGTTGCAGGCACTGTGATGAGGCAAGGAAACGTAGAGAAGACACAGACAGTAAAAGAGAAAAATAACGTTGCAGGCACTGTGATGAGGCAAGGAAACGTAGAGAAGACACAGACAGTAAAAGAGAAAAATAACGTTGCAGGCACTGTGATGAGGCAAGGAAACGTAGAGAAGACACAGACAGTAAAAGAGAAAAATAACGTTGCAGGCACTGTGATGAGGCAAGGAAACGTAGAGAAGACACAGACAGTAAAAGAGAAAAATAACGTTGCAGGCACTGTGATGAGGCAAGGAAACGTAGAGAAGACACAGACAGTAAAAGAGAAAAATAACGTTGCAGGCACTGTGATGAGGCAAGGAAACAAAGAAAAGACACAGACAACCAAAGAAAAGACTATTCTTGGAGGCAGTTCCATCAAAGAGGGAAATGAAGAGAAGGTGAAAAGGCAGACGATTGATTCTGACGGCGGTGGAATGAGAAAGGTAAATAAGGAGAAGATCCAAGAGACACAAAAAAAGAATCACCCTGATGACGGTTCAATCAAAGAGGAAATCAAAAGGAATATTAAGAAAACAAGGAAGAAAACTGACCTTGATAGCAAGATGGTTAAAGGGGGAAACAAAGAAGAAATCGAGAAAACTGGGAAAATGACGAGCCCTTATGCTAGTGCAATCACTAAGGACAACGATGAAAAAACCGCAAATATGACAAAGAAATCCAGTGCTGTTGAATGTGTGCTGCAAGAGGGTAACGATAATATTAAGAAAATAAAACAGAGAGCCGACGTAGATGGCATTGTGATCCAAGAGAGTAGCAACGAGAAGATCAACAAGACAAGGAAGGAAACTGGCCCTGGTGGTGGCGTAATCACAAAGACAGAGAAGGATAAGCTCAAGATGTTCAAGAACACACCCAAGCCTATTGGCTGTACGGCTGAGAGTTTTAACAATGACAAGATTGGGAAAATTTTTGAGAAAATCGATGCTGATAAATGTGAGAGTAAGAATAACGATGAGACTTTTAAGACGACAAGAAAAATGATGAACTCCGAAACCAGAACGGCCAATGAGGGAAAGAATAAAATGGTCAAGAAAACTACTAGAAAGACCAACTTCAACGTCGGATCAGATCAACAGGGGAACGATGGGAAGCCAAGACAGACAAGAATCAAGACCACCCCTGATGGCAGTGAAGTTCAACAAGGGAACAATGAGACGCCAAAAACGACTAGCATAAAGACCAACCCTGATGGCACTCAATATCAACAGGGTAACAAAGAAAAGCTCAGAAAAATTGGAAAGAAGGTTGAGCCTAATGGTAGACAAGATCAACAAGGAAACCAAGAGAAGCTTACGAATACCAGAAAGAATTCGAACATTGACGGCAGCCAAAACAGAGAAAGAGAGAAGCCCGTCAAGGAGAGCAGAAAGAAGATCATCAGTGAGGACAATCAAAATAAGAAGGACAAAGGGACAAAAAATGCTCACATTAAAGGCTATGAGGGAACAAATGACGTCTCACAAAACAGGTTAGTAATTTTTTTCGATTTTGAACGACAAAGAACAAAATTTGTCTCATGTTTACAGTTTTGGGGTACACATTGGTGAATACGTTAATTATTGGGGATAATAGATAGATCTATTACTGCGTATTTAAATTATTTACATATAAATAGAGAGTTGATTGACATAAATGGAGAGTTGGGAGAGTTGATTTACTTTTAATTCCGATTCACGGTTGAGCATAGGAAATTAACGTGAATTTTAGTCAGTGTACTATATGGCAGTTCGCATTAGTTGGTGTGCAGTGCAGCAGTTCAAATTAGTGTACGAAGTAGCTGTAGTAAAACCAGCTTGAAGAGTACAGTCGTTTCATACAGATAATGAATCATAGAAATATTTACCTCATTTGCTGTTTCGAACGGACACCAGTTGTCGAGAAATAGTCATAACAATTTTCCTGAATTTCGATAGTTTCCTTAAAAACACAATTCGTATCCAAACCTTATTCAGATGCAAATGTTAAAAACGCATTTAAATTTTTTAAATTTTTAAATGCAATCCTTGATGAAATCTTGTTCAGATTAGATTTTGTGTACAAACTTTTCAGAGTTTTACCTAGAGCTTCCAGTTTCAAGTTATGAACTTGATTAATTTTATAACTTCATTCTAGTTTCCTAGGGCAAATTAGTGTTTATTTTATGCTAATCTGTAATTTTATTTCAGAGAATTTCCCTCCGAAGAGACACAGGACGACTACGGCTCACACAAAGATGTGCAACCACAAGTTGGGAGCAACCGACTTCGTCTAACACCTCCAAGCTTACCATCAGAGTAAGTTAAAACCTAGATAAAATCTGTGTAATTTGAGGAATGGTAAGTGAGCTTTACATTATGGTATACTGTATTGTATCCACGACGTGCTCAGGTGAATTTATAATAGATAATTAGAGGTACGGTACAGGAAACAAGGTAGGTTCAAACCAGTCTTTTTTTTCATTGACGATGTAGTTTCGCTGACGTCACGACAACGAACCAATAGCAGCACTCATATGACATCTGGTAGCACTGCTACCCCCAAATCTGGCTCCACTATTGGCCCAACGACACGACGTTTTGGTGACGTCATAAAGTTTTTTGAAATGAAGCCTTTCTATTGGCTAGCCGAACAATAGGAGGTGTATTTTCTCCTATAGAAATGACCCCACCTTGTTTCCTCTACCGTGATTAAGATCTACGGCATGGTTTACAGTACACATGATGGGCTCAGAATCATAGTTTATAAGTGAAAACTGCGCAAGTCCAGTACTCTGAAAAATGGTTTAACTTAAATGTGTATCCAACAAGTTTTGAATAGTTCAATAGCTTAAAACAAAGACGTTTGCCATCATTACATTAGATCTGTTCACCATCATTCTATAAGATATGCCCGCATCATTCCATTAGATATGAAGGCCATCATATCATTAGATCTGTTCACCATCATTCTATAAGATATGCTCGCATCATTCCATTAGATATGAAGGCCATCATATCATTAGATCTGTTCACCATCATTCTATAAGATATGCTCGCATCATTCCATTAGATATGAAGGCCATCATATCATTAGATCTGTTTGCCATCATTCCGTTAATGGATATGGTATTAGATTTCAAAGTTAATTTTCAACAATGGACAGTCCCGGCAAAGATGTAAGCTTCGAACACTTTGCCCGCGGCGTGAGCCACCGGTGGTCACTGTACGGATCTTCGTAATACCGCAGTCATAAACTCTATTTTCATGAATTCTTAACCAAAACCAAGAGGAAGTACGAGTAATTTCATGCGTGTTGCTTTCAAAAATGATTTCTTTAATAGAATTTAATTGGAGTTGAATACTGAACTCCAATCTAACCGGCCGCATTCAAAGGAGTAAATAAAAACCTCTCTTATAGTATCGTTTCAAAGAAGTTCCAATGACGGTAACTGCTATACACGATGGAAAATTTGTGCTGTTTTTTCGTCGTGAACGGGTTCTTCCGAGTTCACAATCATTTTGCTTAAACCATCAGGCATTGAACCCGCTTTGACGCTGATCCGAGAACATTTTACTTGGGTGAGCGATAAAAATATGAGAAATAGTGACTCATTTCAGTACTTCGCCGTCATATACGAGATGGGATTGTCATTTCTCGTCGCAACTTTTGTACGTGGGGTGCGATTTAATGTTTGGTTATTTTCCATTTGGAAACTAATTTCAAACCCTCCGCTACTCTGAGTCTATTTATAACATTTTTATAGGACCACACACACCACGATCGTGACGTCACAAAAAAGTTGTAAAGATTCTGTGAAAAATGCTTAGTACTCTTGCGTTCTTTATTTTTATCATCTTTTCTGCACAAATAAGTTACTAACCCTAGCCAACATCTGTATGTTGACAACTTTCTCTTCCCACAAACATCAACCAAAATTCTAACCACAACATTTTCAGACGCACATTATTCTTTATAAGAACATGATACCCAAATAACGTTTTGACTATTATAAAATCAATCTGAAATGAAATGTTTGCATGAATAATTATGGTGTTTCACAGCGTCAACCCCAGTCTCTCTGGAGTTGAATCGGTACGATATCATTTACTCCCAGATTGCTTCACAAGATACTCACATAAGTTTTGGATTATTTTAAAAGTATCTGAATTAATTTTTAGTAATTATAATGTGTCTTACAGGTTCAACCCCGGTTCCTCTGAGTTTATGGGTGGTCGAGCGAACCATTCAGACATTGGTTCGTACATCAACAATCCTGTCCAAAACAAAAACGTTCAATATCAAGATAATAGTTCGTACATCAATGGTTCGTACATCAACAATCCTGTCCAGAACAAGACGTTCAACATTTCAATCTTCTCGTTCTCTCGCGGGGACAAACACGTGACGAACGAAAAGTAAGTCTCTTTTTCATTTTGAATTCCGAGTACACTTTGGTTGAACATATTTACAGACCAATCCATTTTTGTAATCGGCTCGTAGAAATAGTTTTTTGGCTTCTCAACCTACGGAATAGGAGCGGGTGACTGGGAAACAAGTTTAGAAAGTAAATGCCTAACCTTTCTTACCTGTTCAACAGGGTTCATGACGTAGTTATACAGATTTACATTCCTAAATGAAAAGCGATGTTTCGAAACTTTCTGAAATTGAAAACATGTTTTGTGTGTTAAAATGCACTAGTGGTTCTGTGTTGTAGAAAAGGTTGTCTAAAATACCAAATTTTGTTTTCGGACGTCGCGAGGAAAGTTTTTTTTCGAGGCATGAATTTTAAAAGTATGAAGGTTTGCAGTTTCAAATTAAAATATTTCTCCACACAAATTTAAAATGAATTATGAACAACTAATATTTCAATGCTGAGTGTGACGTTCAATAGCTTTAAGACATTGATTTCAAAATAGTACATGACTATTTTATGAATTCGGTCGTTAATAGTTATTAAGACATTGTTTATCAAGTCTAATCACGAATTAAGGAATTATTAATTAAAAAATTAGCAGTTGGAAATAGTATGCATATTTGGAAAATTTAATTACGAAGTCGTGAAATTTTGAATTAAAAGGCAGGAAAATTTTACTATGAAAATTGAAATTATACACATTTTGAAATCGTGTTTCTAAATCCAGATTCTAGTAAGCAGTAGAAGTTTACTCTTGCACTATGAATACATACATATCATGTCCAAAGGCTTGTCTCCTTTGCTTCTTTCACACCCCAATTAACTTTAAGCACCGTCTACGTAAAAAAACGTCGTTTTCGATGGGTTGTCATAAAATTTTCACCATAAGTGTAATCTATCTTTTTGGACTCGTGTGTTTTCTTCTTATTGTTATTAGAAAATTGACATTTGTGGAAAGAAGGTATAAAAATAGGTGTTACAAAAATTGAATCTCTTCCTAAAATTTTGAAGTTGCGAACCAGCATTATAATTTTTGAGATAGCTTAATGCATTTTCAAAAAATCTGGCAAAAAATTATTTTCGTACTTCGAGTTAATGAATTTCTAGGATTTTTTTTCCTCTTAGTTCCCATTTAATTTTTCAACTATATCATAAAAAAACCTATGTGCTACCATGTACAACTACTAAAGCCCTATCGAAAGTCTCAATTATAATTCCTGTACCTTCAAAACCGTGGGAGGATATACATACATTTCAAAGGACGAGCAGCAGAGGTTTTCACAACAGATTTATTTAGCCGGTGACTCAGAGCTGCCGTAGTCAAAAGAAACACTCAGTTACATCATCATAATTCGTTCACTGAGTGTTAGAATGTTTCGTTTGAGTATGAAAGCATTTCGAGCAAGGCGTTAGGTAAGCTGTTGGGCTAATTCCCGCAAGCTAACGCTCAAAACTGAGTCGTAGTAAAAGGGGGATCACTTGGCTATAGGTCCGCGCTGTGAGGTAGCAGGTGCGCGCCTTCTCCCCCCTATAGGAGATGAACAGATGCACGCGCATGCACGGGAAGGATATCGGTTGATTCGGGTGACAATTTTCTATAATGTGAGCTAATAAACAGAAAATTGATGTTTATTGAATTTTTTGCCCAGACAGTTGCCTTAACATCCTAGACCGAGAGTGGTTTGATACCAGAATACTAGCACTATATTGAAACCCTGTGTCTCAGATCGCGGTCAATTCACAACAGGCAAATACCATAGCAGTAAAATAAAATTTGACAACAGTGGTGTTTTTCGTGTAAATATTTTAACAATGTATAATTTTAATATGTTTTTTCCCTCGAGTTCAATTGTAAAGTTTACTAAATTCTCTTCATGTTCGCACAAACTAATTTTAATTACTTCCTACAATAGTTCCTGTCTATTTACACTGTTCACGAGGTAATTTTTTATCACACTGTTTATTCATCCATAGATTTGAGAGCGCCACCCTCGATCTTCGAGGCCAAGTCTATACGCGAGCAAAAGCCAATCCTCTCATTGATGAGCGCTTCACTCATCAAAGAGAACAAAATATTGGTCAACGAGAACAAAAGGATTGTTCTCATTTGCCGCAAGACGATGAAGAAGTTACTGATGTTGAGCCAATTGTCGTGGCTTCTAATTATGATGAATCAGCTGATGTTGAACCAAGTGACATGGCTCCTTATTATGATGAATCGGCTGATGTTGAACCAAGTGTCATGGCTTCTAATTATGAAGAATCGGCTGATGTTGCACCAACTGCCATGGCTCCTCATTATGAAGAATCGGCTGATCTTGAACCAAGTGTCATGGCTCCTTATTATGATGAATCGGCTGATTTTGAACCATGTGTCATGGCTCCTTATTATGATGAATCGGCTGATTTTGAACCAAAAAGAATTGCTCCTCATACTATAGTAGCTAGAATTGAACAATGCGGTGTCATTTCTTATCCTGAGGAAGATTTTGAAGGTGGACCCATGGTTTACGATAGGGATCGTCAAGATCAAGAAGAATTTGTTCGTAGAAATAGAGAAGCTTCTGACGATTTGGTAGGATATTATAGATCTCCTGTTGCATTCCACGAAGAAAATTCCTATTCGGGTATCATGTTCGTAAATGAGTCAGATACCGAGGGCAGATCGAGAGATGATGTGTCTGTTGCACACCTTGAAGCAGGAGAAGAATCTGATGCAGACCTAATGCAAGAAGAAGACTCTGAAAAGGAATTAAATGAAAATGATTCTGATGTATATCTCGAAGATGAAGAAGAGTCTGACTACGATACAGAGGAAGAGACTGCTCACGAAAAAGAATTTTCTGTTCATGTTATGGAAAAAGAAGAGTCTGGTGAGTACTTGGGAAAAGAAGCTACTAATGAAGACCTGAACAGTGAAAATGAACAAGAATCTGATGACGATTTGGAAGAAAGCGCTCCAGATGAAGACTTTGAAGATGAAAAAGAATCTGACACTGACATGGAAGGACCCGTTTCTCGTAAAATCTTGGAAGGTGATGAGTTGTGTGGTGAAGAAAACAATGAAGAAAACGCTTCTGACGAAGACTTCGAAAGCGATGGAAAGTCTGACTTTGATGACGGAGAGCAATCCAACGATGGCTTGGAAGAAGAAGTTTCTGATGCAGATCTTGAAGATGAAGAGCAATCTGATAGTGACATGGAAGAGGAAGTTTCTGATGAAGAACAATCTGATGGTGACGTGGAAGAACTTTCTGATGAAGACAAACAATCTGATGATGACATGGGAGAACAAGTTTCTGATGGAGAAGTTGATGATGAAGAACAATCTGATGGTGACAAGGAAAATGAAATTTCAGATAAAGACCTTGAAAATGAAGAAGAATCTGATGATGACATGGGAGAAGAAGTTTCTGATGAAGAACTTGATGCTGAAGAACTTGATGCTCAGGAACAATCTGATGCTGGCATAGAAGAAGGAGAAGTAACGTCTGATGAAAGCCTTGATGATGAAGAAGAATCTAATGGTGACATGGAAGTAGATGTTTCTGATGAAGAACTTGATGATGGCGAACCAACTGATGGTGACATGGAAGATGAAGAAGATGCGCCTGATGGAAGCCTTCAAGACAAAGGAAAAACTGATGACGACGTGGACGGAAAAGCTCTCGTTGAAGTAGTTGAAGATGAAGAAAAATCTGATTATGACTCGGAAAAAGAGGAATCCAATGAAGTGAAAGTCATAAATTTTGATAACGAACTACAAAGCCAACAGACTGCCGATAAATTAGACGATACCGATTATAGTGATTCTGTGAAAGACAAACAAGCTAGCAACGGTATTTTGAAGCAAGGAAAATTGGAAAATGGTCCGACTAATACCTACGGTAGTTCAGACCACGCTGGAAAACTTGTACAGGAAACTAGCTCTGAGCAAAATGGTACTGCAGCAAACAAACCAAACTTTTAATTTTAATATTTGTTCAAAAAATTGAGAATTTCTTTTCAATATTCTTCGAAATAATTCGCCTTCATTGACTGAAATGTAGAAAGTGTCGATTTATTTAAAGTTCGAACACATTTAGAAAACATATAGCTTTTATTATTCACGTGATGAATATATTATACATAATATACTAGAGTGTAATTTTTTAATTATGAATTTTGAAAGTGAGGTAATGAAGAATGAAAGTCATATCAATTAGTTCTTCACTTACCGATTTAGAGAACACAAATATAGTACTAGGTATCTGAAACATAAATTATTCATAGTATATTAGCGTTTGACTTTTGTATTATGGATATAGAGAGTGAGGTAATGTGGCATTTAGGTTACTTCAGTCTTCTTATCAATTTTTTACCATAAAGTCACTCAAGATGTTTTTTTTTCGTCTGATTCTTATTAAGAATAAATCCAGATTTTGTGTTCACATGATTTAAAAATGTAGGATTTTGTCCGCCTGATTCTTATCACCATAAACAAAAAATTATTTCACGTTCAAATCAGAACACTTAATTTGATAAAAAATAAATATTAATATTTTAATAAGATTTGTTAGCATAACGTTTAGAAATTAATTTCTTGGAGTCTTTGAACATATGAAGCTTATACTGAAATTATGTTAAACGTTTCCTATGAGTTCAAATTAAGCCTTTATTAAATCTGATCATAAATTTGTTACGGAACCTTCATTTTACTTTTTGTCAAGTTAGGAATTAAATCTTATTGGCAGGTTTTGTGTAACCCTTCAGCTTTAGCATTTTGTTTTACTTTGCTCTATGTTCTCGCAGTCTTGCAGAAATTCATTTATTCATGCCTTCTCCCGCCAATTTTTGTATTATATTGGCATTCGGTCTCTGACAAAGATCATTCGTGAGCATTTTCATCCTTGATATGTCTGCGTTGACCAGCTATTGAAAATTATGCGCTCGAACAAACCGACTGTCCCAGACTGCTTCTGCATTTTTAAGGGGCAAACTGAGGTACCAGGAATAGCAGTTCTTTACGAGCGTCAGTTGTGCTCTCAGGAATATGAGGTCACATCCAATCAATGCTAGTAATAATACACAGTTGGAGGTATAATGATAATTGATTGGTTTGTCCGTCCTTCTATCACGCTCTGGAGGATTTTCATTGGTGGAGTATTAAAATTATTATATGATATGCAGAGATTGTTTATTTGTCACACATTAGAACCAAGCTGGATTAGCGTAATGACCGTATCTGTGATACGAGTTTCACAACATTGTCGAAAAATGTCATAGTGGACGGGTCGTGGGCACTAGTACTTCAAATACATCACGGAAGAAGAAACAAGGTAGGTTCAAACCAGTTTTTTTTTCATTGACGGTGTGGTTTTGCTGACGTCACGGCAACGAATCAATAGCAGGCTTCAAACTGCATCTGTTAGCACTGCTACCCCCAAATCTGGCTCCACTATTGGCCTAACGACATGGTATAAAGTTTGTTTGAAATAAATCCTTTCTATTGGCTAGCCCAACACGAGGCGGTGTATTTTCTTCCATAGAAATGACCCTACCTTGTTTCCTCTACCGTGAAATACATGTGATTCTGTACACTGAGTATTGTTAATTACCTAACAAGTTGCCCCTCGACTGGTTCTGTTATGTTGGTATTGCGGTGGTCCAGTGACCCGCCATAAGGAGGCACAAGCTTAAAGGATCTTATAACGAACACTAACTGGGCAAAACTTACATTGATCTGTAGAACGACGGGAGTCTCGAGTTCCAAGGCAACGATTTGTAGTAAAATATGCACACTATAAGGGATGTTCTCGAGGGAAATGTGAATATTCGGTGTCTGGACTACCAGGCTGAGGATAGCGAACTATCTTACCTAAAAATACCCTTAGAGTATTCCATTTATTCATTCGTTTTTATATTTGTTTCTATATTTGTTTGGTGTCCGCTTCTTCAGTTTCTCTGTGACGCTTATAATGATGCTCAATGACCGTATCTGTGATACATGTTTCACTAGTGCACAAACACAAGAATATTTTAATCGCGAGTACTATTAGGATGCATATATTTTTTGGTCATACACATCTGGAGAATATATTTGAAGAAAATATTAAATCCTTTTCAATTTTGACGGGTCATGTGCAATAGTTCTATATTCCACGAACGAAATCGTTAACAAGTGAACTATTTCAAACCAATTTTGACCTCCATGGTAGTAGGTTTCCTTAGTTATATCATCTCGATATCTACATGCAGCGCACCTTAGGCCCATTTCACACTGAGCTAGCAACGCAGCATCTAGCAAGCCCGCATGAGCTGTCTAGCAGATGGTCTGCGAGACTGGTAGGTAGGAATAGCACTATTACGAGCCGTTGTTTTCACACTGAACTCACAAGTTTTATCCAGCTTCCAGCATACGAGGTGACAATGCTATTCCAACCTTCCAGTCTCGCAGATCATCTGCTAGATAGCTCATGCGAGCTTGCTAGATGCTGCGTTGCTAGCTCGGTGTGGAATGGGCCTTACTGTTAAGCATGTCAATTAGTAACCTAGCGTTGTTAGGCTATGCAGGTTTCCATAGCCACTAAACAAAAACAATAACCATTAACTAATGTAGTTTTTTCATAATTTAGAGATGCCGTTTGTCATGGTGGCGAGTGCGGTGGCATGTACTACGGAACTTTTAATTTCATAGTAGTGAAATAATTAGGCCTTTCAAAATAAATAAATTTTATAGACGACATTGAAGGATTTGTGAGAAAAAATTTTTTATTGACTTCACAGCTTTAAAATTCTCAATAGAGAGAAACGTGTACAAACTTCCTTTAGAAAATAAAACTAACCTAGTCCGTAAGAGCCACACCATACACAATTTTTACCACTTCATAGTTTCGTATTTGTTAGTTTTTTGAGTTTGTCAGTCTTCACTCTTTTGTAAACTAAATACAAGAGCACGACATGATGTAATAACCGTAAATTTCTGTTTTTCAAACCTGAAGTTATATCTTAATATATAACTTTGATATAATACATCATATACATCCCTACATATTCATATACTAAAACATAATTCCGATGTTAATTTAACCCCTAACCAAACAATTCGATACTAGGACGTAAATGTGATTATACATTTCATTTGAAAGAAGTTTTCACGAATGACCTGTTGATTGAATTTGAGCAAGCGCCATTATTTTAAGCGATCGGCTGCAGCAATATGATATGTATTAAAGTAAGAATTTATACCTACTTCAGGTATCCAGTTTACAGCTTATGACCTTATTTATACCACTAAAAAGTGCCACTAGGAGGAAATTTTCTAAATTACTTAGAGGAAGTTTTGATATTATGCAATTTTCCTTGATTATACGTAAAGGAAATTTTGATTGCTGGAGCTCGAAATTCTTGATAACAAATACAACGGGAAAATTTTTGTTATAAATAAGTGTACCACGTTTGGTCATATGTTCAAGCAATCGGGAAAATTAAGTCACATAATCAGGTTTCTAATATGAAAAATCTATCGTTAAAATAAACATTTTCTGGCATTTGCATATAGAAAATGATTTTCTACAGAAAATCTGAGATAATTTCGATATTTTCCTTCAAGCTTTTACATCTTGTTAGTCAATACACAAATTCACAGCTAGTCTGAAAAGTGAAACATTAATAAAACATTTAAATGGCTTGTTCTAAGCGTGTCATAGTTGGCACACCTACGTACGTCGTGTTAGTTCATGACACATATAAGTGTGTCACAGTGACTCGATCAACTTTGTGTGTAAATTGCATACTTGTGTACATTAGTTTGGTCACAAGTTGACTCATAGAAGTAATTCGGTTATGTGGCATAGTTTTTCGCAGTGTACCAGCGATGATTCACATATTACTCACTAAATTGCATGCACGAACATGCAGGGAATGATACAGCAACAAACTGGATGAAATTTTCGAGCTCAAGCCAGAAGATTAGAAAAGATATGGAATGCATTTGAATAAAAAAATAATTTCGAGATGTTGAATAAATTTTTTTTGTGGGATTTTTACGAATTTACTTGAGGTATATATTTCTTCAGAGTGTTCCGAGTTGAAATGTATATGAAGCCTTACTGTTTACCATCACTTAGGTGACACATGACTTTTCTGCAGACCTATCCTCCTTTTACTGACAGATATGCATTAATGTAGGTGTTCTATGATCAAGGAATTTACATATGCATATTTAATGCATACGGCGCTAAAGGCTCATTAACTTGATCGATTTGTGCAACATTAAAGCTTAACTTTGTCAATAAATATGATGGTAATCAGGTATAAATTCAACAATATTATTGTTAACATTATATAGTGCTCGATGATACGGTCTTTCTTCTCCATAATGCTAAAATAACTCGCAAAAAATTTTCTTATTGCAGCCAATAAAATCTTAATTTTCTATGAACTTCACATTGCGAGTAAAAGAAAACGGCAAAGAAAGCTATTGGACCACAGACTATATAAAACGTCTTTGGTTGCGTCAGGTCGTAAAGTCCTTAAGTAAACAAAGATGCTCTCTTCAATCAAGGACTCGAGGATTCAGGATAATTGATGACTCCTTTACGACCTCAAAAATGAAGAATAGGGCGAAAAATGAGTTCCTTTGTGGTGTGAAGGAGGAAAGCTTTACGATGTTTACGTTGGACGGATCGCCGTCGTAAAGTGAAGGGATCTCGTTGGTTTTGTGGCGATTAATTCTTTTATTTTCTCTGCGCACATCTATACGCCAGATGTGTGTGCTTTACCTTAACTTATCCTGTATAAAATGATATTTTAATGTTTTACCCTAAACGCAAATTTAACCTTTATAAAATGAAATGTTAATTTATTTCCTTAACGCAAATTTTACTTTCATAAAATGATATGTTAATGTATTACCTTAAACGCAAATTTAACCTTTTTAAAATGGAATATTAATGCATTATATTGCTATACAATAGGGCTTCTCAACCGGAGGTACATGTACCCCTAGGGGTACATTTAAAATACAGCATGTGTTAAAATATACAATATATATTTATATAAAACAGTATAAGTGCATATAGTTATTAATCATTAGGTGTATTTTGATAGCTTCTTAAACCTTTAACTGTGCTGGGGGGTACATGAAGACACACCATTAAACTAAGGGGGTACACGACAATAGAAAGGTTGAGAAGCTCTGCTTTATTCAGTATGTCCAACAAAATCCGAACCGAGTATTTATTTTCCCGTATCAGTTATACATACTTAAGAATACAATAAGCATTTAATTTCTAGCAAAATTATCCGTCAAAATTAACCTATAGGAAAGTAGTTACTGATTATGATGGTATTACTGATACGGGAAAACAATTACTCGGTTCGGGTTTTTGAGGGACATACTGTATATTTAAACTCCATATCTGAATTTGTGTTTTTTCTTTTGCGAGACTGTACACCGTTTTTGGATGTATATTTTTTTGCGCGCATTCAGGTTTTCTTTTAATTCCCTTTGATTCTTTTTTTTTTGTTATTTTGTTCGTGGGTTGATTTTCCTCTTTCTCTTTTCTTTTTTCTCTATTTCTACACACATATTTAGACATGTTACGATGCATAACGTTCCATGCAATGTGTTATCACTACTCTAGAAGGACTATAATAAAAATACGTTATATATGAAAATACACTATTAATGTTCAAGAAGAAAAAACGAAAACCGTAGTAAATTTTTTTATGAGTATTTAGGGAATAATGTTGAGTAAAACCTGAATGCTGCGGGAAAACTCATACCTGCACACAGGGAGCGTAGTTCGGAATAAAAACAAATACATTTAAAAGTGGTGTTAAGTTGTGTAGGAAAGAAATACACAAATACAGAATATGCATTTATATTTATATATATATGTATAATATATCTTATATTACACAATGTTTATGTAAATATTGTATATTTCCATTATCTAATTTCCTATTATTCATTTCGTATTTAATTCATGTAAATATTGTATATTGTTATACAATATTTATACATATATATCGTACATATTTTCTATTGTATAACATTGTATGATTGATATTATATTGTAAATATTGTTACAATGTTTATAATTTACAATATTTATAAATGTCGGATACCCTACAATTTTGCGCTGACCTATGTGATATATAACATAACAGAATAAAAATGGCAGTTAATTTCACGACGTTATTTGACTGTTTTTTTTTGCGAATAAAAAATATTTTGTAGAAAAACATTGCAATTAGTTTTATTTTTACATAGCCTGATTTTATCGTACTATCTCTCAAGTTCCTGGAAGTTGAAAAGTTTAGGAAATTCCAAAATATTTTCAATTCTGTCTAATTCCTGCAAATAGGGAAATTTAACCCAATTTCACGTATATGAGAAGTTACACCAAATTGCTGAAAATTGATTTAATTGCTTGTAGTTATGAGTTCTGCCTAATTCATAAAAATTTCGGAAAATGATTAAGTTGCTTGAGGTTAGGAGTTGTACCAAATTCATAAAAATTAACTTTAAATATTCACTTCGAACAATCCCCTACAGATTTTGAAAAGTGGAAAAGATACAATCCGAGTGGTACAGAGCAGAAGAAGAAATTTGTTGCATCGACATTGACTGGTATTTTGTTTGCTTCGAGCCACCCTGGGACGTTTTATAGCTCACTAGTGTACACGACCCGGGATTCGATAATTTCATTGCATAAACCTTCCAGGTTGGGATGATAAACAAATATATCCATCGTAATAGTACCCCCGATTTAAATATTCTTGTACTTGTACAGTGGTGAAACCGAAATAAAGTGCGGCCAAGTTTAGGAAATAGAGTGCGGAAGATTTTAATAATATAGAGGAAATAGAGCGCAAGAGATTTCGAGAAATAGATCGCAGGCAATTTTTAAAAACAGAACGCGGGCGACTTAAATCTGTTGAATTACCAACTTCACGTCTTGTTGTAACGGCAATAAAGAACAACCTGAGTATCTTTGATACCATGCCATTCTCTCTTGTATATTAACATAAAGTTTGGTAGGTGAAAATCGAAATAAACATATCGGAAAACACAGATGTGTGGTGTAACATATTTTTAATTATATCATTTGAAGGAAGTGAATATGTTTCTGATGAACATTCTTTATACTGGATTGCGCACCTTGTACATATAGAGGATACACTATAGGTTGGGGAGTGTGGGGGAGAGTGGGGGAGAGTGGGGGAGTGTGGGTGTGTGTGTGTGTGTGTGTGTGTGTGTGTGTGTGTGTGTGTGTGTGGGAGTGGGGGGAGTGTGGGGGAGTGTGGGGGAGTGGGGGGGAGTGTGGGGGAGTGTGGGGGAGTGTGGGGGTGTGTGTGTGTGTGTGGGAGTGTGGGGAATGTGGGGGAGTGTGGGGGAGTGTGGGGGGAGTGAAGGGAAGTGTAGGGGAGTGTGAAGGAGTGGGGGGAGTGTGGGGGGTGGGGGGCAGTGTGAAGGAGTGTGGGGGGAGTGTGGGGGAGTGTGAGGGAGTGGGGGAGAGTGTGGGAGAGTGTGGGAGAGTGTGGGAGAGTGTGGGGGAGTGTGGGGGAGTGTGGGGGAGTGTGGGGGAGTGTGGGGATGTGTGGGGGAGTGTGGGGGAGTGTGGGGGAGTGGGGGGGAGTGTAGGGGAGTGGGAGGAGTGGGAGGAGTGGGGGGGAGTGTGGGGGGAGTGTGGGGGGAGTGTGGGGGAGTGTGGGGGAGTGCGAGAGAGTGTGGGGGGGTGTGGGGGAGTGGGGGGAGTGTGAGGGAGTGTGGGGGAGAGTGGGGGGAGGTATGGGGTAGTGCGGGGGATTGTGGGGGAGTGTGGGGGAGTGTGGGGGAGGGTGTGGGGGAGTGTGAGGATTGTGAGGGAGTGTGGGGGGAGTGTGGATGAGTGTGGGGGTGTGCGGGGGAGTGTGGGGGAGTGTGGGGGAGTGTGGGGGAGTGTGAGGGAGTGTGGGGGAGTGTGGGGGAGTGTGGGGGAGTTTTAGGGGAGTGTGAGGGAGAATTGGGGAGTGTGGAGGTGGGTGGGGGGGAGGGTGGGGGAGTGATACATTGCCGCCTCACCATAATTGGAATAGTGACAGTGACTGATCAAGCGATAGCGTCGAGCGAGAAAAAATATTTGGCGAACTGCGTGTGTTTATTTTTTAGTTTATTGTTTGATGGAAAGTTTCCTAAATGAAAATTGAAATAAATGTAATGGTTAATGTGAATATAAATATTAATGTTTGCGTAAATATATGTAGTTATAAATGTGGGAATCAATATAAATACATATATAAATTTTATTGCAACCACCAACATAATTATAGAAACAAATATGTATAATTGGGTGCAAATCTAACCTATTTCAGAGGGGGGTAAATAATAAGAAATATTTTTAATGTGTTTTTCTACATGTATATTTTTATATTCTGCTGATGTTAAGTATGAAGAGTGGAAATTTGTTCTTTAGGATCACTTCTCGTATCTCTGCACGGATTATCGGTGGGAGTGCACACGGCCCGTCCAGAAAATGACAGGATTAGATACAGGACCAACTGAGCATCAACATGGCTTTCCCATGATTTCCCATGTTATTCTATGGCTTTCCAATACTTTGCCAAGTCTCAACCGCTGATATTCTATTCAACCTAATCTAACCTACCAATACACGTGATATTCTATACAACCTAATCCAACCTACCAATACACGTGATATTCTATACAACCTAATCTAACCTACCAATACACGTGATATTCTATACAACCTAATCTAACCTACCAATACACGTGGTATTCTATACAACCTAATCTAACCTACCAATACACGTGATATTCTATACAACCTAATCTAACCTACCAATACACGTGGTATTCCATACAGCCTAATCTAACCTACCAATACACGTGATATTCTATATAACCTAATCTAACCTACCAATACACGTGATATTCTATACAACCTAATCTAACCTACCAATACACGTGATATTCTATACAACCTAATCTAACCTACCAATACACGTGATATTCTATACAACCTAATCTAACCTACCAATACACGTGATATTCTATACAACCTAATCTAACCTACCAATACACGTGATATTCTATACAACCTAATCTAACCTACCAATACACGTGATATTCTATACAACCTAATCTAACCTACCAATACACGTGATATTCTATACAACCTAATCTAACCTACTAATACACGTGATATTCTATACAACCTAATCTAACCTACCAATACACGTGATATTCTATACAACCTAACCTAACCTACCAACACACGTGATATTCTACACAACCTAATCTAACCTACCAATACACGTGATATTCTATACAACCTAATCTAACATACCAATACACGTGATATTCTATACAACCTAATCTAACATACCAATACACGTGATATTCTATACAACCTAATCTAACCTACCAATACACGTGATATTCTATACAACCTAATCTAACCTACCAATACACGTAATATTCTATACAACTAATCTAACCTACCAATACACGTGATATTCTATACAACCTAATCTAACCTACCAATACACGTAATATTCTATACAACTAATCTAACCTACCAATACACGTGATATTCTATTCAACCTAATCTAACCTACCAATACACGTGATATTCTATACAACCTAATCTAACCTACCAATACACGATATATTCTATACAACCTAACCTAACCTACCAATACACGAGAGATTCTATACAACTAATCTTACCTACCAATACACGTGATATTCTATACAACCTAATCTAACCTACCAATACACGTGATATTCTATACAACCTAATCTAACCTACCAATACACGAGAGATTCTATACAACCTAATCTATCCTACCAATACACGATATATTCTACCCTATTAAAAATTAAGGGAGTAGCATGGTTGATTAAGGGAGACAGCGGTGAATTAAAGGAGTATTAAGCGAACCGAGGCCTCTTCCCTTCTGACACTTCCAGGGCGCGACTCATAAGCGCGATGCGAGCAAGTTCTCCCATGGTTCTACCACAGGCCACCTGTTCAGGTGGCCTCTAGGCGAAATGTCTGCCACCTTTCTCGAGAGAAATGACGGTTACCGTCTTTCGCGTCAGTTTTGAAGTTGGTGTTGTGCGTGACACATGTCTGGATCGTGTCTCTATTGTTTGAAACGTTTCAAGTAGTGTTAGAGTGTATATCAGTGCGAGTGTGTATTACGTGAGGGTGTATAGTACGTGAGGGTGTCAGAAGAAACAAGAGATGGAAGAGACGTAGAATGCTGGTCTGTAGAGGCATTATTTCAAGAGCATGAACGGAGCAAGGACCCCACTGCTAGCACCCCACCACTTCGGTCAATTGATATTTGTGACGATTCATCGTTGTGGTGGGGCTGGTAGCGAAGGCAAAACCTCAATGGGAGCAATGTAAAATCAACAAAATGTGGAAACCAAACCTGAATTTTCCCTCGTCAGTCTTCAGCAACCTTTGAATTGAAGGACATTCTTGAAGGTGATCGACGATGTGTTCAGATACATATTTGTGTGTGTGTAGGGGGGGGGGGGGCGGGGTTGTGTGTGGGTGTGGGAGTAGGTGTGTGGGAGGGGGGTGTGGGGAGGGTTTGTGTGTGGGGATAGGTGGGGGAGTGTGTGTATATGAATAGCCGGTGTAATTAAGCTCGGGCAAGGTAAAGATATTTTATTTTCCTTTCTAATTTTTTTGTTATGTATATAGCTACGAGTATATTCTTTAAACGACCCTAGGGTATTGTTGCTATATTCTTTTCAAGGTACATTCATATTGTTCCCCTGCAGGCTTTCGCCTCCAAGGCTGCGTACAGCTGATTTCCCATTATTGCACGTTCAACCGTTGACGCTTCTCAACCAAATATAGCCAGTTGCCCATTAATTACCTTAGTTATTGCGTTGCGAAAACTTCAAGCATGAGTTATACGTCACAAACATGTCCCATTAATGTCAGCTTAATAATGAACACGCACCCTTGAAATTTTCTGCACATTAGTAGGAATGTATTTAATTTACATACTCTGGTACATTTTTATGTACTATCAACCGTGTTTGCTTATGATGAATTGATTAATCGCGCAAGAACTAAGGTAATTTAAGGGCAAACTGGTTATAATCGGTTTGAGCAGTGTGACGGTTTGAAAGTGTGACTAATGGGAAATCAGCTGTGCGCAGCCGTTTTTTTTAAATTAAATTAAGAGGTGGCCATCCTGGGCCTCTCATGATTCTCCGATGGTGAATAGGAGAAACTGGTCGCGCCTTGGGAGCGCGACGGTAGTGCTCCATGCTGAGCCATGCGTGGCCACCGGTTGGGACAGAGGTGCAGGGGCGCCTATAAAGTGGACACTTCGAAGTTGCCTCATAGGAGACGCATGGATGAAACAACCATGCATATTTGGGAGCGCTCCCAAGAATCACCGATGCCACTCCTATAATTTTTAATAGGGTATACAACCTAACCTAACCTACCAATACACGATATATTCTATACAACCTAATCTAACCTACCAATACACGTGATATTCTATACAACCTAATCTAACCTACCAATACACGTGATATTCTATACAACCTAATCTAACCTACCAATACAGGTGATATTCTGTACAACCTAATCTAACCTACCAATACACGTTATATTCTATACAACCTAATCTAACCTACCAATACACGTGATATTCTATACAACCTAATCTAACCTACCAATACACGTGATATTCTATACAACCTAATTTAACCTACCAATACAGGTGATATTCTGTACAACCTAATCTAACCTACCAATACACGTGATATTCTGTACAACCTAATCTAACCTACCAATACACGTGATATTCTATACAACCTAACCTAACCTACCAATACACGTGATATTCTATACAACCTAACCTAACCTACCAATACACGTGATATGCTATACAACCTAATCTAACCTACCAATACATGTGACATTCCGACTCCCAATCTGCTGGGTTAAGGCACCGAAAATTGTGGAGTTGATGAAGCTTGTATCACAGATACGCCCATCTCGCACTGCTGGCTGGTGGGTGTGACACACAGGCGGACGTGGGTTTTATTATAGTACTTGTGTACACGGCCCGTCAAAAATCACGGGATTCCATATTTTCCCTAAATGAATCTTGCAGATGTGGATGCTAAACCAAATATATCCATCCCAATAGTACCCGCGATTAAAATATTCTTGTATTTGTGCACTGGTGAAACTGGTATCACAGATACGGTCATTTGACATCCTTGTGAGCGTCACAAAGAGACGGAAGAAGCGGACACAAAACAAATATATAAATAAATAAATAAACACCCCATGGATGTTATTAGGTAAGATAGATATAGTTTACGGAGCAACATAGTCTGACTAGGTTAACTTTAGGATGGAATGAGCGTAAGTTTTAGGTTCTACACTGACCTATGTTCTATTTTATAAGTTCTGTATACTACACGTATAACACACTACACAAAATAATCTATTTTCAAATTTTAGTTTACAAATGAAATTACCACTTCGCTAAGTTAGTGCTTTCTACAACAATTATGGTTAAAATACTGAGTTGTTTTATTAAAAATATCGAATATTTTAAAAATACTCGTTTCATACAATACTGAATTTATTATTCCTATTAATATATACCTATTAATAATCACACCCTAAGTTCCTAACTATAATTAGATTACATTTTGGGTTAGTTTGAGCCTCCCTTACAAATACGAAGGGGTTCCAAAGAGAGAGAGGATGAGTGCACTATTTAGTTAGGAGTTGAGGGAATCTACGCACAAGGGATGATCCCACACAAGATTCCCTGGGCATAGAAACACTTAGTTGAGAAACTGTTTGATGAAGAATATAAGAGGCGACGAAAACAAAATAGCAGTAATTTAAAACAAATGTTCATTATTATATATGTGATTAAATGATAAATGTATGTGTTTTTTTTCATTTGGGCAACGGAAAAGATTTCTTTTTTAAACAACCACAAACACAACCCAAACACATCGCAAACACCACACCAACACAAAATAAATACCACACATATGCAACACAAACACTTCAAGAACACGACACAAACTGAGCTCAAACACACGCAAGCACAAACACAACACAAACCCATCACCAACACGACATACACACACAACACAAACACAACACACATAGCACAAAAACGATACAAACACATCACAAACACAACGCAAACACGACACAAACACAACACACGACAAACACTACACACACAACACAAACACAGCACCAACACAACACACCTAACACAAACACGAGACAAACACAACGCACCTAACACAAACACGGCACAAACACAACACACAACAAACACTACACACACAGACAACACAAACACAACACTAACACAACGCACCTAACACAAACACGGCACAAACACAACACACACAACAAACACAAACACAACTCAGCACCCCAAACACTCGCCGCACTAAAGACAAACGCACAAAAACGTGCCACATTTCACGTCACGTTCGCCCAAATTTGGCACACCCGTCTTGCAGAACCCCCCCCCCCCCAAAAAAAAAACCGTCTCAGGTCCTCGCAAACCGGCCAAAAACCGACGTAGGTCTCTGGAAGACCGGTTTGCATCTCGGAAGGCGCGTCAAAAATGACGCTCGATGAAGCGCCCTTGCCTTTAGAGCGTCATTCGGCACCTGGGCGATGTTAGTTAGTTTGATTTTTATTTAAATGCGAGCGCTGAAATGGAGAGCGAGACTCCGTGTCTCGCTTGTTTATTGAGTCGAGACTGTCTCGGGAGATTAGGTGCGCTGTATCTGTCTCTCTCGCTGTCTCGGCGAGACTATTGCATGCTGTTACTGTGTGTTGTTGCTGCAATGCTGTTGTGTGTGTGTTGTGTGTGTGTTGCGTGTGTTGTGTGTGTTGTGTGTTGTGTGTTGTGTGTCGTTTGTGTGTGTTGTGTGCTGTATCTGTCTCTCTCTCGCTGTCTCGGCGAGACTATTGCATGCGGTTTTGTGTGTGATGCTTGTGTGTTGTGTGTATTGTGTGAGTTGCGTTTCATGTTGCGCGTGTTTTGTTTTGTGTGTGTTATTTGTGCTGTGCATGCGTAATGCATATTGTGAATGTGTGTTGTAAAGGAATGTACTTGTCTGACTTGTGTTTTGCGTGCGTGTGTGTGTGTGTCACGGGTGTGTGTGTGTGTGTGTGTCATGGGTGTGTGTGTGTGTGTCATGGGTGTGTGTGTGTGTGTGTCATGGGTGTGTGTGAAATTTGCATTAGCGCAGCACTAATGAATGTTATGTGAAAGCATGTGCGTAATATGCTTGATGTGCACGCATGTGTACATACTGATATGTACGTATACACATTTGTGTATGTGGGTGTATGTCCTGTATATGTATGGGTGTCTTATGCAGATGTGGATATGTATGTACTGTAGGTGTATCTATATCTATTTTGTGCGTGTTGTGTATATTGTTTATATTTATATACATTCAGTGAATGGAAATAAGTATTTTTTTCTTAAGAAAATATTTTTTTATGGTATTCCGGGGAAATAGTAATCTATGAAGCTAATAATATGATAGAAGTAATTCATACAAACATTTTCCAGGAACTAACATATGATATATATATATATATATTATCGAATGCATACAACTTTCACAATATTTCTATCAAATAGGTTCCGTAAAAAATGTTTTTGGACACTTCCATTCTTTGAGTAGAATTCCTCAAATTTGTGTACTTCTAGAACAATAATAGTGTGTGAACCTTTATAGTTAACGAAAACACATCGAGAGGTTACGTTAGGTTATCAGCACGGTAGAGGAAATAAGGTAGTTGGTAAACCCAGTCTTTTTTTCGTTGACGGCGTGGTTTTGCTGACGTCACGGCAACGAACCAATAGCAGCGCTTACATTGCATCTGGTAGCACTGCTACCCTCCCAAATCTGGCTCCACTATTGGCCTAACGACATGGCGTTTTGGTGACGTCATAAAGTTTGTTTGAAACAAAGTTTTTTACTGGCTAGCCGAACGAGAAGAAGTGTATTTTTCCCCATAGAAATGATCCTATCTTCTTTCGTCTACCGTAGTTATCAGTGTGACTGCCTGTGTTGTTACGAGAGAACTATATAGATGCGATATAGTGCAATACTAGTATACACTACCTGTCAAAAATGACGGGATTCGATATCTTCTTTAAGCAAATCCTCCAGATGTGGATGACAAACAAATATATCCATCCCAACAGTACCCGCCATTAAAATATTCTTGTACTTGTGCACTGGTGAAACTGATATCACAGAATGGTCATTGGTCGTCCTTTATTATTTTTTATTGGATCTTATTAGACGATCAACTTTATTGTCAATAAAATTGTCAATAATAAATATTGTCAATTTAATTGATGGTCTGTGGGCTTGATTTACGACCGTCAAATAATTGACTTAGTGGGTAAAAATATTTCATCAATATGTTGAGTCAATGATATTGACAGTTAAATTGGTCGTCTATGGGCCGCTTTAGAGGTGTGAAAGAGACTTAGAACCAACAAAGACGGATCAACCTATTTAATGTGTTCAATGAGATTCCCATTGAAATAATATAGGAAGAATTACGCACACAAAATATTCGAATTTATTTATTTAATGAGACACCAGGCATTTCATTACACAGTGAAACCCCCCAAAAACCCGAATCGAATATTTATTTTCCAGTATCAGGAATCCATCATATGAATACCATAAGTATTCAATTTCTGGCAAAATTCTCCTTGAAAATTATCCAATAGAAAAGGTTTTACTGATTATGATGGTATTCTTGATACGGGAAAACAAATCATCGGTTCGGGTTTTTGTGTGACATGCTGTTTGGTATAGATGCCTAGGCAATAGGAGTTGTCACAATACACGTCAAAGCGGATAATTTCAAAATATAAAAAGTACAAAAACTATAGAAGTATATCAAGAACCACTAATGCTTTTGTTAGAACAGTGAATTTCATTGTGAAGAAAAAGAAAACTCAGGAACGCCGACAAACAAGCCGAGATCTGGAGCTTTTCGAAAAATTTCTAAACGAAGTCAACGTACAGATATTGCGTACAGTTTCGATTAATCTCTTTGTCACTCCAGAAATACTGCAAACAGACCTCTACATGGATCTCAGCACGGTAGAGCAAACAAGGTAGAGTCATTTCTATGAGGGAAAATACACCTCTTCTTGTTCGGCTAGCCAATAGATCGCTTTATTTCAAACTAACTTGATGACGTCACCATTGCGACATGTCGTTTGGGCAAAAGCGGTGCCATATTTGAGATTAGCAGTGTTGCCAGACCCATCTGAGTAATGCTATGGGTTCGTTGCCATGACGTCATTATTGTGATATGTCGTTAGGTCAATAGTGGTGCCAGATTTGGGATAGCAGTGTGGCCAGATGCAATATGAGCGCAGCTATTGGTTCTTTGGCATGACGTCAGCATTGCCACACGGTCCATGAAAAAATACTGGTTTGACGCTACCTTGTTTCTTCTAGCGTGGATGGCACTAACGTGTGTAAGAAAACAACAATTCCAAAACACAGAGCAAAGCAACAGAAAAATAGTTTGCTGACATGGGTATTAACATTTTTAACATGGCCTAGCTAATGGACAGAATAAACCCAGTTAAAATTTGCGGCGGACCCTGAAGAAGTAAATTCATGCAAGACGAACTTTAAGCCTTGAAGAATTGAACACTTTCACCGAAGAAGAGATAAAATTACATTGAAGTTTTGTCGGAACCTAACAAAAACCTACAAAAATCGTTTCAGGGTAATAATAATTGCGGATAAAGGAAGTTCGACTACGTATTAAGCGCTGTTTTGGCATCTGTTCTAATACTTTTTTCATCACCTGTTTGCTAAAATCCTGTATAAATTGCGTGTAGTATTCGAACATATTTTAGTCGATGGAATATGCTAGTGTTTCTGCAATAATGTCATTAGTTTCATAGGTTTCCTTTTCCATAAATGCAATAAAATACAAAGTTTCTTATAGTTTAAATACTTATTTCCCCTCACTGTACTTACACATGCATTATTAAAAAATTTTTGTGTGTGTACTATCTATATATTAGTGCACATGTTTAAAATGGCATGTTACAAGCATTTATATTGTTATGCATGCTTTACGGGTATGTATTTTGGTTCCATCTGACCACAGTACTGAGTTGCAGAACACTGTTGACTTGTTGAAATGATCGTTGATATACTTCAGCCGGGCCTCGACAAAACGTTTCTGGAGAAGAGGTGTCCTACGAGGGGTGCGGGAGCGAAGACCTTCACGGCCATGATCGTGTGTTTGCTGGCTTTGATCCCAGATGCCATGATATCATCCTAAAAATCATCACGAGTAATTTGATGCCTCTGAACTACTGTCCGGACCAATTTGCCGATTCAAACCTAACAAACTAACGATTCAGAGGAACTTTCACAAGTGGCAATCCCAGTTTATTGTTAGAAACATTAATAAAGGAAGATCTGAAAAGAGAGATTCTGAGCGCACAGCGAAAAATGTTTAAAGACTGAGAACTCTAACCCAAAATGAAGGCACGACTTTTGCTCGAAAATATGCGATAAATCAAAGAAGTATTTATTTTTTTTCCAAATAACACCAGTTGCACTTCCCAATCCTGTCTGTAAAAAAGGTTATAGCTATTTCAAAAGGTGCACATTTTTAGCAGCCACCCGGTATGTATACATAAATGTATAAATTATCATTAATATATATAATAAATATCACACATACGTACTGTATACATGTGAGTGGTGTGTGCATGGTGCTTAAATTTTGATTGGGTGTGTAGATGGTGTGTAGCGGGTGTGTAATTAGTATCAAGGTGGTGCGTAGACGGTGAGTTAGGGGTGTGTTCAGGGGTGTATAGATAGTGTGTATGTTTCATTCAGATAGCGTATAGGTGTGTAGGCAGTGTGTAAGGTGTGTTTTTGGGGTGTAGGGCGGAAACTTGGTGTTTCAGGTGGTAGGTCGAATAAGATGAATTTGAGTCGAGCATAAAAGTGTGGAGAGTGTAGAGTGTGTGGGAGGCGTGTGAAGTGCGTGTGAGGGGCGTGTGAGGGGCGTGTGAAGGGCGTGTGAGGGGTGTGTGAGGGGCGTGTGAGGGGCGTATGATGGGCGTGAGGGGCGTGTGAAGGGCGTGTGAGGGGCGTGTGAGGGGCGTGTGAGGGGCGTGTGAGGGGCGTATGAGGGGCGTAAGCAGCCGTTTGCAGCACTAAGGATCACACCGAAGATCTTGCAGGCATTACGGTGGCCTCGTGAGCGTGTGTTATTGTTGTGTTATTGTTGCGTTATTGTTCTTATTGGGGTCTGGAGACTGCCTTAATGTTATTTATATTAGTGGTGTTATGGCATGCGAGAGTTTCCCGTGTTGTTGCTGTTATTTTTACCGTTGTTCCTATTATTGTTGCTGTTATTGCTATTATTGTAGCTGTTGTTGCTGTTATTGTTGCTGTTGTTTCTGCTGTTGTGGTTATTGTTGCTGTTGTTTTCAATGTTTGTGGATGTCCTGATTGTATTTATAGTTATTTATACAAGTGCTTCTGTTGCACCAATAACCCCATCGTGTTTTGTGTGTTATTTTTGAATTGTTCTCGCTGCCATATGGGAGTGTGTAGTTGTTCTTCCTACTGCCGTTATTTTCGGAGTTAATGAAGTTATATAATATCCATGTTTTATTAAATTTTTTCATATATTATTTTTTATATATTATTTTTTTTTATTATTTGTATATATATTATATTAATAAAATAATTTTTAGTAATATTTGAATTAGGGATTAATTTTAGTTGTGGGTCATGGTAAACTGATATTACTGATACGGGTATTCTTAAGATGGTATTACTGATACGGGTATTCATATGATGTTATTACTGATACTGGTATTATTATGATGGTATTACTGATATGGGTATTCTTAAGATGGTATTTCTGATACGGGTATTCATATGATGGTATTACTGGTACGGGTATTCATATGATGGTATTACTGATACGGGTATTATTATGATGGTATTACTGATACGGGTATTCATATGATGGTATTACTGATACGGGTATTATTATGATGGTATTACTGGTACGGGTATTCTTAAGATGGTATTACTGATACGGGTATTATTATGATGGTATTACTGATACGGGTATTATTATGATGGTATTACTGATACGGGTATTCTTAAGATGGTATTACTGATACGGGTATTATTATGATGGTATTACTGATACGGGTATTCTTAAGATGGTATTACTGATACGGGTATTATTATGATGGTATTACTGATACGGGTATTATTATGATGGTATTAGTGATACGGGTATTCTTAAGATGGTATTACTGATGCGGGTATTATTATGATGGTATTACTGATACGGGTATTCTTAAGATGGTATTACTGATACGGGTATTATTATGATGGTATTACTGATACGGGTATTATTATGATGGTATTACTGATACGGGTATTCTTAAGATGGTATTACTGATACGGGTATTATTATGATGGTATTACTGGTACGGGTATTCATACGATGGTATTACTGAGACGGGTATTCATATGATGGTTTTACTGATACGGGTATTCATATGATGGTATTACTGATATGGGTATTCATATGATGGTATTACTGATACGGGTATTATGATGGTATTACTGATACGGGTATTCTTATGATGGTATTACTGATACGGGTATTATGATGGTATTACTGATACTGGTATTATGATGGTATTACTGATACGGGTATTCATATGATGGTATTACTGATACGGGTATTATGATGGTATTACTGATACGGGTATTCATATGATGGTATTACTGATATGGGTATTATGATGGTATTACTGATACGGGTATTCCTGTGAGGGTATTAATGATACGGGTATTCATATGATGGTATTACTGGAAAGGAAACATAAATACTCGGTTCTGGTTTTTGTGGAACGTATTGTAGAGTAGAACTGCAAAGGCTTTCTCCAAAGTATTTAAGTTTAACTGAAGTTCAATATACAACTTAAATTTAAAGTCAAAAGTTGTTAATAGGTTTATAAATTGCAAGCATTAACTGGGTTTATAAAATACGATTGGTTCTAAAGGGTTGTTAAAATGTTTTTTTCTAAGGGGGTCGTATCACAAGCAGCGTGTTAGATTTTTTTAATCCTTCATATATCTTGCCGTTTATAATATATCCAAAAGAACATATTCTAATTATTTCTCTCGAACACAAAATTAACATTTTAAGGATCTTTGTATTATGAAATATTTAAACACCAACATGATGTACCTTTCATTTATCATTTTTCTTTGAAATAAATTGGGTTTAATTGCTTTAATTTCTTTATTTTCTTAGGGTATTTGTAGTACTGCACAAGGGAAATTTTGTAGCGAGTATTAATGTTTTAATTAGTTATATTATATTATAAGTACTATTTTGTGGCGAGTACTATTATTATAAGTTGCATTATTTGTGTATGTACTAGTTTTTAGCGAGTACTAATGTTTTAATTAGTTATATTATATTATAAGTACTATTTTGTGGCGAGTACTATTATTATAAGTTGCATTATTTGTGTATGTACTAGTTTTTAGCGAGTACTAATGTTTTAATTAGTTATATTATATTATAAGTACTATTTTGTGGCGAGTACTATTATTATAAGTTGCATTATTTGTGTATGTACTAGTTTGTAGCGAGTACTAATGTTTTAATTAGTTATATTATATTATAAGTACTATTTTGTGGCGAGTATTATTATTAATAGTTATATTATAAGTACTATTTTGTGACAAGTCCTATTAATATAAGTTGCATTATTTGTGTATGTACTAGTTTGTAGCGAGTACTATTGTCTTTATTAGTTATATTATATTATAAGTACTATTTTGTGGCGAGTATTATTATTAATAGTTATATTATAAGTACTATTTTGTGACAAGTCCTATTAATATAAGTTGCATTATTTGTGTATGTACCAATTTGTAGCGAGTACTAATGTTTTAATTAGTTATATTATATTATAAGTACTATTTTGTGACAAGTCCTATTAATATAAGTTGCATTATTTGTGTATGTACTAGTTTGTAGCGAGTACTATTGTTTTTATTAGTTATATTATATTATAAGTACTATTTTGTAGCGAGTACTATTAATATTAATTATATTATATTATAAGTACTATTTTTCGGCGAGTAATTTTATTATTAGTCATTTTACTAGTATAAGTGCTAATTTGTGGTGAATACTATTAGTATTTTTAGTTATATTACTAGTGAAAGTATAATTTATGGTGAATACTATAAATATTTTTAGTTATATTACTAGTGTAAGTGATAATTTGTGGTGAATACTATTGTTATTATTAGTTATATTACTAGTGTAAGTACTAATTTGTGGCGAATACTATTGTTATTATTAGTTATATTACTAGTGTAAGTGATGATTTGTGGTGAATACTATTGTTATTATTAGTTATATTACTAGTGTAAGTACTAATTTGTGGCGAATACTATTATTATTATTTGTTATATTATTTGTGTAAGTACTATCATGCAGCGAGTGGAAAAAAAAGACATTCACTCCAAACTTGTTCGGAGTGCGGAAACTTTGTACCTTCAAAGTCTTTTACTCGCTGATTATGAAGCAGGGGTGATTGTTAGTTACCATCAACACCAATCAACAACCATTATATCAATCACCATTCACCACCAATTGATCACCTCAAACAAAAAAAAATCACCCATCAATCAACAACCACTAATCAGTACCCACCAATTAATAACCACGACCACCATCAGCCACCTTCACCAATCACCACAGACAGCAAAAAACACATATCACTGCCCACTATCATTCCCCACCCCCCCATCAATCCCAACCAATCACCTCCATCAATAACCACCAATCTTCAATCCAATCAATCACCACCAACATATTCTGTCAATCACCACAATCAGCAAAGACCTCCAATCAATCACCACCACCACAAATCACCCCATCAATCACCACAATCAACAAAGACCACCAACCACCACCACCAAACCCCAATATCAAAAATCACCTCCATCAATCACCACAATCATCAAAGACCACCAATCAATCACCACCAATCACCACCACCACAAATCACCCCATAAATCACCACAATCAACAAAAATCACCAATCCTTCACCACAAATCACCATCATAAATCACCACAATCAACAAAGACCACCAATAAATCACCACCAATCACCGCGACCACAAATCACCCCATCAATCACCACAATCAACAAAGACCACCAATCCTTCACCACAAATCACCACCATCAATCACCACAATCAACAAAGACCACCAATTCTTCACCACAAATCACCACCATCAATCACCACAATCAACAAAGACCACCAATTCTTCACCACAAATCACCACCATCAATCACCACAATCAACAAAGACCACCAATTCTTCACCACAAATCACCACCATCAATCACCACAATCAACAAAGACCACCAATCAATAAGCACCACAAATCACCACCACCACCATCACGACCACAGCCCCCGTCCATAAGGGCGAAATTGCGGCTCTAATGACCAGACTCTCGCCCTTACGCGCGCCCCACGCGGCCCTCAGATTGCCATTTCGCATTCAGTGACAAAAGACGTAACTCGTATTGCCCTCTGATTACGGTCCACTGATGGCATAAGCTAGTGGCTGTCACTGGAATTATTCAGTGGAATCCGTGCCGTGGAAGCCCTCCAGCTGCTAAGGGTAATTAGTCACCAACGTCACCTTGTAACTGATGTTGAACTTCGGACCGGGTCTGCAGGTGAGGTGTGACATGATGGAATACACGGGTGCGGGTGTTGGGTGTTGTTTGGGTGCTTGTTAATGGGGTGTTGGGTGTTGTTTGGGTGCTTGTTAATGGGTGTTGGGTGTTGTTTAGGTGTGTTAATGGGGTGTTGGGTGTTGTTCAGGTGTGTTAATGGGTTTTGTGGGTTATTTCAGAGTGTGTCGTGAGGATATGTACGGGTGCGGGTGTTGGGTGTTGTTTGGGTGCTTGTTAATGGGGTGTTGGGTGTTGTTCAGGTGTGTTAATGGGTTTTGTGGGTTATTTTAGAGTGTGTTGTGAGGATATGTACGGGTGCGGGTGTTGAGTGTTGTTTGGGTGCTTGTTAATGGGGTGTTGGGTGTTGTTTAGGTGTGTTAATGGGTTTTGTGGGTTATTTTAGAGTGTGTTGTGAGGATATGTACGGGTGAGGGTGTTGGGTGTTGTTTGGGTGCTTGTTAACGGGTGTTGTGGGTTATTTGAGTGTGTTAATGAGTATTTTGGGTTATTTCAGAGTGCCGTGAAGATATATACGTGTGCGGGTGCTGGGTGTTGTTCGCGTTGTTATTTGCGTATATTATTTACGCTAATGGGGTGTTGGGGGTTATTTAAGTGTGTTTATATAGGGTGCTATGTGTTGCAAGTGTTTGTAATTGGTGTGTGGATGGTTTGAGGGGCTGTGATTTGGTGTTTTGTAGGGCGGTGCGGAGCGTAGGCGTATGTTTACTTCTGACAGGCTTCGCTGCCCCCTTGTAAAACTTTACGGACAGCAAACGTCAAAAATTCCAAAACTCAGGATATTTCACACAACATTTTTGTCGAATTTTCGCTGTATAAAATAAAAAAAAAGTTTTTGTTTTCTTTTTATAGAAGTTTTATATAAAATAAAACCAAAGTTTTCAGTTTCAAACTTTCAAAGTGGCGAACAAAATGAATGTATAATTAGAACAATGTATAAGATCTTTACTATGTGTGTAAACACAAACAACTATATATGAGAGGATCCTTATAAAAATATACATGTAAAACTGCACATTGAATTTCATACAGAATTGAAGAATTTGATACACTGTGAATATAGAGCACTGGATACGATTTCATGGCACAGTATTTGTTGTTATGCACTGAGATACATGAGGCAGAGACCAATATATATTTTCTGGTTTTATATCAATATGTAACTTAGTCGACATAGGGTTCAACAAAAAAGTTTAGAAGTTGCCTGCTTGCTTGTTTGCCTGCTTGCCTTCCTGCCTGCTTATTCACCTGCCTGCTTATTTGCCTGCCTGCTTGCCTTCCTGCCTGCATATTTGCCTGCCTGCTTAATTCCTGCCCGCTTGCCTTCCTGCCTGCTTGCCTTCCTGCCTGCTTGCCTTCCTGCCTGCTTACTTGCCTGCCTGCTTATTTGCCTGCCTGCTTGCTTGTTTGCCTGCTTGCCTTCCTGCCTGCTTATTTGCCTGCCTGCCTGCCTGCTTGCTTGTTTGCCTGCTTGCCTTCCTGCCTGCTTGCTTGTTTGCCTGCTTATTTGCCTGCCTGCTTGCCTTCCTGCCTGCTTATTTGAATGCCTGCTTATTTGCCTGCCTGCTTGCCTTCCTGCCTGCTTATTTGCCTGCCTGCTTATTTGCCTGCATCCTAGCTTGCCTGCTTGCTTGTCTGCTTGCCTGCTTGCTTGCCTGCTTTTCTGCTTGCTTACCTGCCTGCTTGTCTGCCTGCTTACCTGCCTGCTTGTCTGCCTGCTTGCCTGCCTGTTTGCCTGCCTACTTACTTGTCTGCTTGTCTGACTGCTTGCCTGCCTGCTTGTCTGCCTGCTTGCCTGCCTGCCTGCCTGCCTGCATATCTGCCTGCCAGCTTGCCTGCTTGCTTGCTTGCTTGCTTGCCTGCTTGCTTGCTTGCTTGCCTGCTTGCTTGCCTGCTTGCTTGCCTGCTTGCCTGCTTACTTGCTTGCCTGCTTGCTTGCCTGCTTGCCTGCTTGCTTGCCTGCTTGCTTGCTTGCCTGCTTGCTTGCCTGCTTGCTTGCCTGCTTGCCTGCTTGCTTGCCTGCTTGCTTGTCTGCTTGTCTGCCTGCTTGCTTGCCTGCTTGCTTGCCTGCTTGCTTGCCTGCTTGTCTGCTAGCCTACCTGCCTGCTTGCTTGCCTGCTTGCCTGCTTGCCTGCTTGCTTGCCGCCTTGCTTGCCTGCTTGCTTGCCTGCTTGTCTGCTTGCCTACCTGCCTGCTTGCTTGCCGCCTTGCTTGCCTGCTTGCTTGCCTGCTTGCCTGCTTGCTTGACGTCATTTCAGACAGCAAAGATTAGGCATACGATATTATATGAAATATCAGCAGAAATTTTAAATGGAAACTTAGATAAAATATTACATGAAATACTAAGTTAAATATTAGATGTAATATTGTATAAAATATTAGATGAAATGTATAGTAAAATATTATATGAAATAATAGATATAATATTAGATAAAATATTAGCTAGGATTTTAGATGAAATATGAGATGAAATACTGGAATAAATGTTTATGTTGTGTTCCGTGATGGCAATTCGTCAGTTGCTGTAATTTCCAAGGTTTTCTAAATTCACTACTTAATTTAGGGATTTTTTCTTATTTTAGATTTATTCATTTGAATTTTATTGAATTTATTTTTACTTAATTTAGTGAATTATTTTTCCATTTCTTCAAAATTTTTATTATCTTTTCTATTCTGTTCTGTTTCATAGTGTTGTGCTCTTGTTGTGCTCTTTTTTCAAAATTATATGTCTTGTTTTGAACAACTTCTATTGTCAATAGATTGCTAAAATGGATCGATTTCACCAATATCTGCACACTCCCCCGCACTCCCCCACACTCCCCCACACTCCCCCACATACCCCCACACTCCCCCACACTCCCCCACACTCCCCCACACTCTCCCACACTCCCCCACACTCCCCCACACTCCCACACACTCCCCCACATACCCCCACACTCCCCCACACTCCCCCACACTCCCCCACACTCCCCACACTCCCCCACATACCCCCACACTCCCCCACACTCCCCCACACTCCCCCACATTCCCCCACACTCCCCCACATTCCCCCACACTCCCCCACACTCCCCCACACTCTCGCACACTCCACCACACTCCCCCACACTCCCCCAAATTCCTCCCCACTCCCCCACACTCCCCCACACTCCCCCACACTCCTTCACACACCCCCACACTCCCCCACACTTCCCCACACTCCCCCACACTCCCCCACACTCCCCCACATACCCCCACACTCCCCCACACTCCCCCACACTCCCCCACACTCCCCCACACTCTCGCACACTCCCCCACACTCCCCCACACTCCTCCACACACCCCCACACTCCCCCACACTCCCCCACACTCCCCCACACTCCCCCACACTCCCCCACATACCCCCACACTCCCCCACACTCCCCCACACTCCACCACACTCCCCCACACTCCCCGACACTCTCGCACACTCCACCACACTCCCCCAAACTCCCCCACACTCCCCCAAATTCCTCCACACTCCCCCACACTCCCCCACACTCCCCCACACTCCCCCACACTCCTCCACACACCCCCACACTCCCCCACACTTCCCCACACTCCCCCACATACCCCCAAACTCCCCCACACTCCCCCACATACCCCCAAACTCCTCCACACTCCCCCACACTCCCCCACATACCCCCAAACTTCCCCACACTCCCACACATACCCCCAAACTCCCCCACACTCCCCCACACACCTCTACACTCCCCCACACTCCCCCACACTCCCCCACACTTCACCATACTCCCCCAAACTCCCTCACACTCCCACACACTCCCACACATTCCCCCACACTCCCCCATAGTCCCTCACATTCCCCAACACTCTCCACACTCCCCCACACTCTCCAACACTCCCCACACTCCCCCACACTCCCCCACACTCCCCCACACTCCCCCACACTCCCCCACACTCTCGCACACTCCACCACACTCCCCCAAACTCCCCCACACTCCCCCAAATTCCTCCACACTCCCCCACACTCCCTCACACTCCCCCACACTCCATCACACTCCCCCACACTCCCACATATTCCCCTCACACTCCCCCACAGTCCCTCACACTCCCCAACACTCTCCACACTCCCCCACACTCCCTCACACTCCCCCTCACTCCCCCACAGTCCCTCACACTCCCCAACACTCTCCCCACTCCCCCACACTCCCTCACACTCCCCCTCACTCCCCAACACTCCCCTACACTCTCCTACACTCCCCCCACTCCCTCACACTCCCCCTCACTCCCCCACAGTCCCTCACACTCCCCAACACTCTCCACACTCCCCCACACTCCCTCACACTCCCCCTCACTCCCCAACACTCCCCTACACTCCCCTACACTCCCCCCACTCCCTCACACTCAACCACACTCCCCCACACTCCCCCTACTCCCCCACACTCTCCCATCACCAGATGCCAGTTCCCACACGCCACACAACAGGTGTGTTGCAATTGTGTGGCTCTGTATAGGCTGTACAGACCTTTTATTTATTGCCATAGGCCTAGTGATATGTTGTTTAGGTGTTGCGGTTATGGGCATTTATGATATGAATATTTTTTAAATTATATGTGTTGTTTTACTTCACATGTGTCAAGTTTTTTTGAAGTTGTTCTTTTTTTTTAGTGAACAGATCTAGTATAGGTGTAGTGAATGGTTGTGTAGGTGTAGTGAATGGTTGTGTAGGTGTAGTGAATGGTTGTGTGGGTGTAGTGAATAGTTGTGTGGGTGTAGTGAATGGTTGTGTAGGTGTAGTGAATGGTTGTGTAGGTCTAGTGAATGGTTGTGTGGGTGTAGTGAATGGTTGTGTGGGTGTAGTGAATGGTTGTGTGGGTGTAGTGAATGGTTGTGTAGGTGTAGTGAATGGTTGCGTAGGTGTAGTGAATGGTTGTGTGGGTGTAGTGAATGGTTGTGTAGATGTAGTGAATGGTTGTGTGGGTGTAGTGAATGGTTGTGTAGGTGTAGTGAATGGTTGTGTGGGTGTAGTGAATAGTTGTGTGGGTGTAGTGAATGGTTGTGTAGGTGTAGTGAATGGTTGTGTGGGTGTAGTGAATGGTTTTGTAGGTGTAGTGAATGGTTGTGTAGATGTAGTGAATGGTTGTGTGGGTGTAGTGAATGGTTGTGTGGGTGTAGTGAATGGTTGTGTAGATGAAGTGAATGGTTGTGTGGGTGTAGTGAATGGTTGTGTAGGTGTAGTGAATGGTTGTGTGGGTGTAGTGAATAGTTGTGTGGGTGTAGTGAATGGTTGTGTGGGTGTAGTGAATGGTTGTGTGGGTGTAGTGAATGGTTGTGTGGGTGTAGTGAATGGTTGTGTGGGTGAAGTGAATGGTTGTGTAGATGTAGTGAATGGTTGTGTGGGTGTAGTGAATGGTTGTGTAGGTGTAGTGAATGGTTGTGTGGGTGTAGTGAATAGTTGTGTGGGTGTAGTGAATGGTTGTGTGGGTGTAGTGAATGGTTGTGTGGGTGTAGTGAATGGTTGTGTGGGTGTAGTGAATAGTTTGCAGGTGTAGTGAATGGTTCTGTAGGTGTAGTGAATGGTTGTGTGGGTGTAGTGAATGGTTGTGTAGGTGTAGTGAATGGTTGTGTAGGTCTAGTGAATGGTTGTGTGGGGGTAGTGAATGGTTGTGTAGGTGTATTGAATGGTTGTGTAGCTGTAGTGAATAGTTGTGTAGGTCTAGTGAATGTTGTGTGGGTGTAGTGAATGGTTGTGTAGGTGTAGTGAATGGTTGTGTAGGTGTAGTGAATGGTTGTGTAGGTGTAGTGAATGGTTGTGTAGGTGTAGTGAATGGTTGTGTGGGTGTAGTGAATGGTTGTGTAGGTGTAGTGAATGGTTGTGTAGATGTAGTGAATGGTTGTGTGGGTGTAGTGAATGGTTGTGTAGATGAAGTGAATGGTTGTGTGGGTGTAGTGAATGGTTGTGTGGGTGTAGTGAATGGTTGTGTAGGTGTAGTGAATGGTTGTGTGGGTGTAGTGATTGGTTGTGTAGGTGTAGTGAATGGTTCTGTGGGTGTAGTGACTGGTTGTGTAGATGTAGTGAATGGTTGTGTGGGTGTAGTGAATGGTTGTGTAGGTGTAGTGAATGGTTGTGTAGGTGTAGTGAATGGTTGTGTAGGTGTAGTGAATGGTTGTGCAGATGTAGTGAATGGTTTTGTAGGTGTAGTGAATGGTTGCGTAGATGTAGTGAATGGTTGTGTGGGTGTAGTGAATGGTTGTGTAGGTGTAGTGAATGGTTGTGTGGGTGTAGTGAATGGTTGTGTAGGTGTAGTGAATGGTTGTGTAGGTGTAGTGAATGGTTGTGTAGGTGTAGTGAATGGTTGTGTAGGTGTAGTGATTGGTTGTGTAGGTGTAGTGAATGGTTGTGTAGGTGTAGTGAATGGTTGTGTAGGTGTAGTGAATGGTTGTGTGGGTGTAGTGAATGGTTGTGTAGGTGTAGTGAATAGTTGTGTGGGTGCAGTGAATGGTTGTGTAGGTGTATTGAATGGTTGTGTGGGTGTAGTGAATGGTTGTGTAGATGTAGTGAATGGTTGTGTGGGTGTAGTGAATGGTTGTGTAGGTGTAGTGACTGGTTGTGTAGGTGTAGTGAATGGTTGTGTTGGTGTAGTGAATGGTTGTGTAGATGTAGTGAATGGTTGTGTAGGTGTAGTGAATGGTTGTGTAGATGTAGTGAATGGTTGTGTGGGTCTAGTGAATGGTTGTGTAGGTGTAGTGAATGGTTGTGTGGGTGTAGTGAATGGTTGTGTAGGTGTAGTGAATGGTTTTGTAGGTGTAGTGAATTGTTGTGTAGGTGTAGTGAATGGTTGTGTAGGTGTAGTGATTGGTTGTGTAGGTGTAGTGAATGGTTGTGTAGGTGTAGTGAATGGTTGTGTAGGTGCAGTGAATGGTTGTGTAGGTGTAGTGATTGGTTGTGTAGGTGTAGTGAATGGTTGTGTAGGTGTAGTGAATGGTTGTGTGGGTGTAGTGAATGGTTGTGTGGGTGTAGTGAATGGTTGTGTAGGTGTAGTGAATGGTTGTGCAGGTGTAGTGAATGGTTGTGTAGGTGTAGTGAATGGTTGTGTAGGTGTAGTGAATGGTTGTGTGGGTGTAGTGAATGGTTGTGTAGGTGTAGTGAATGGTTGTGTGGGTGTAGTGAATGATTGTGTAGGTGTAGTGAATGGTTGTGTGGGTGTAGTGAATGGTTGTGTGGGTGTAGTGATTGGTTGTGTAGGTGTAGTAAATGGTTGTGTGGGTGTAGTGAATGGTTGTGTGGGTGTAGTGAATGGTTGTGTAGGTGTAGTGAATGGTTGTGTAGGTGTAGTGAATGGTTGTGTAGGTGTTGTGAATGGTTGTGTGGGTGTAGTGATTGGTTGTGTAGGTGTAGTGAATGGTTGTGTAGGTGTATTGAATGGTTGTGTAGGTGAAGTGAATGGTTGTGTAGGTGTAGTGAATGGTTGTGTGGGTGTAGTGAATGGTTGTTTAGGTGTAGTGAATGGTTGTGTGGGTGTAGTGAATGGTTGTGTAGGTGTAGTGAATGGTTGTGTAGGTGTAGTGAATGGTTGTGTAGGTGTAGTGAATGGTTGTGTAGGTCTAGTGAATGGTTGTGTGGGGGTAGTGAATGGTTGTGTAGGTGTATTGAATGGTTGTGTAGCTGTAGTGAATAGTTGTGTAGGTCTAGTGAATGTTGTGTGGGTGTAGTGAATGGTTGTGTAGGTGTAGTGAATGGTTGTGTAGGTGTAGTGAATGGTTGTGTAGGTGTAGTGAATGGTTGTGTAGGTGTAGTGAATGGTTGTGTGGGTGTAGTGAATGGTTGTGTAGGTGTAGTGAATGGTTGTGTAGATGTAGTGAATGGTTGTGTGGGTGTAGTGAATGGTTGTGTAGATGAAGTGAATGGTTGTGTGGGTGTAGTGAATGGTTGTGTGGGTGTAGTGAATGGTTGTGTAGGTGTAGTGAATGGTTGTGTGGGTGTAGTGATTGGTTGTGTAGGTGTAGTGAATGGTTCTGTGGGTGTAGTGACTGGTTGTGTAGATGTAGTGAATGGTTGTGTGGGTGTAGTGAATGGTTGTGTAGGTGTAGTGAATGGTTGTGTAGGTGTAGTGAATGGTTGTGTAGGTGTAGTGAATGGTTGTGCAGATGTAGTGAATGGTTTTGTAGGTGTAGTGAATGGTTGCGTAGATGTAGTGAATGGTTGTGTGGGTGTAGTGAATGGTTGTGTAGGTGTAGTGAATGGTTGTGTGGGTGTAGTGAATGGTTGTGTAGGTGTAGTGAATGGTTGTGTAGGTGTAGTGAATGGTTGTGTAGGTGTAGTGAATGGTTGTGTAGGTGTAGTGATTGGTTGTGTAGGTGTAGTGAATGGTTGTGTAGGTGTAGTGAATGGTTGTGTAGGTGTAGTGAATGGTTGTGTGGGTGTAGTGAATGGTTGTGTAGGTGTAGTGAATAGTTGTGTGGGTGCAGTGAATGGTTGTGTAGGTGTATTGAATGGTTGTGTGGGTGTAGTGAATGGTTGTGTAGATGTAGTGAATGGTTGTGTGGGTGTAGTGAATGGTTGTGTAGGTGTAGTGACTGGTTGTGTAGGTGTAGTGAATGGTTGTGTTGGTGTAGTGAATGGTTGTGTAGATGTAGTGAATGGTTGTGTAGGTGTAGTGAATGGTTGTGTAGATGTAGTGAATGGTTGTGTGGGTCTAGTGAATGGTTGTGTAGGTGTAGTGAATGGTTGTGTGGGTGTAGTGAATGGTTGTGTAGGTGTAGTGAATGGTTTTGTAGGTGTAGTGAATTGTTGTGTAGGTGTAGTGAATGGTTGTGTAGGTGTAGTGATTGGTTGTGTAGGTGTAGTGAATGGTTGTGTAGGTGTAGTGAATGGTTGTGTAGGTGCAGTGAATGGTTGTGTAGGTGTAGTGATTGGTTGTGTAGGTGTAGTGAATGGTTGTGTAGGTGTAGTGAATGGTTGTGTGGGTGTAGTGAATGGTTGTGTGGGTGTAGTGAATGGTTGTGTAGGTGTAGTGAATGGTTGTGCAGGTGTAGTGAATGGTTGTGTAGGTGTAGTGAATGGTTGTGTAGGTGTAGTGAATGGTTGTGTGGGTGTAGTGAATGGTTGTGTAGGTGTAGTGAATGGTTGTGTGGGTGTAGTGAATGATTGTGTAGGTGTAGTGAATGGTTGTGTGGGTGTAGTGAATGGTTGTGTGGGTGTAGTGATTGGTTGTGTAGGTGTAGTAAATGGTTGTGTGGGTGTAGTGAATGGTTGTGTGGGTGTAGTGAATGGTTGTGTAGGTGTAGTGAATGGTTGTGTAGGTGTAGTGAATGGTTGTGTAGGTGTTGTGAATGGTTGTGTGGGTGTAGTGATTGGTTGTGTAGGTGTAGTGAATGGTTGTGTAGGTGTATTGAATGGTTGTGTAGGTGAAGTGAATGGTTGTGTAGGTGTAGTGAATGGTTGTGTGGGTGTAGTGAATGGTTGTTTAGGTGTAGTGAATGGTTGTGTGGGTGTAGTGAATGGTTGTGTAGGTGTAGTGAATGGTTGTGTAGGTGTAGTGAATGGTTGTGTAGGTGTAGTGAATGGTTGTGTAGGTGTAGTGAATGGTTGTGTGGGTGTAGTGAATGGTTGTGTAGGTGTAGTGAATGGTTGTGTAGGTGTAGTGAATAGTTGTGTGGGTGTAGTGAATGGTTGTGTAGGTGTAGTGAATGGTTGTGTAGGTGTAATGAATGGTTGTGTGGGTGTAGTGAATGGTTGCGCAGGTGTAGTGAATGGTTGTGTAGGTGTAGTGAATGGTTGTGTAGGTGTAGTGAATGGTTGTGTAGGTGTGGTGAATGGTTGTGTGGGTGTAGTGAATGGTTGTGTGGGTGTTGTGAATGGTTGTGCAGGTGTAGTGAATGGTTGTGTGGGTGTAGTGAATGGTTGTGTAGGTGTAGTGAATGGTTGTGTGGGTGTAGTGAATGGTTGTGGAGGTGTAGTGAATAGTTGTGTAGGTGTAGTGAATGGTTGAGTAGGTGTAGTGAATAGTTGTGTAGGTGTAGTGAATGGTTGTGTAGGTGTAGTGAATAGTTGTGTAGGTGTAGTGAATGGTTGTGTAGGTGTAGTGAATGGTTGTGGAGGTGTAGTGAATAGTTGTGTAGGTGTAGTGAATGGTTGTGGAGGTGTAGTGAATAGTTGTGTAGGTGTAGTGAATGGTTGAGTAGGTGTAGTGAATAGTTGTGTAGGTGTAGTGAATGGTTGTGTAGGTGTAGTGAATAGTTGTGTAGGTGTAGTAAACAGCTACGTAGGCCTAGTAAATAGTTACAAAGGCTTATAGTTACAAGATCTATAGAAGTAAATAGTTATAAATAGCTCATAGTGTTATTACCGGTTACTTAAGCCTACAACCTAATGACTCAGGCCTATCGCATGGTTATTAGGTAAAAACATGTTTATGCATCAATTTAGGCCTGTTACAAAGGTCATCCAATCTGCGATCAAATGCCTCATAGTTTCGAGAGAATATGTCTCATTTAGAAATTAGATTCATCTTTATCTTTTATTTATATTTTTTCACCCCTTCTCCTTATTAATTACCCACGTTGTGTGGGTCACATCTTATCATCATTCAACTCTCAAATGCGGTGAATTACATCCCTTTTTATTTCTCCAAGCCCTATTTATTTCTAACTTAAAAAACACTATATACCTCTATTTACATCCACAAATCCCCATTTACTTCCTATTTAATCCTAATAACCTCTATTTACATGCCCAAAGCCCTATTTACATCCCTAAAGCCCTTTTTACATCCCTATACGCCATATTTACCTTCTACTTTGTCCTAATTACCATTATTTACATCGCCAAAGACCTATTTACTTCTTGTATAAATCTAAAAAACATTTTACATCCACAAAGTAATAGTTACTTCCCACACATCCCTAATTTCCTCAATTTACTTCCCCAAAGCCCCATTTACTTGCTATTTAAACCTAATTTCACCTATTTACTTCCCCAAAGCCCTATTTACTACCTATTTAATCCTAATTACCCCTTAATTACTTCCCCAAGTCCCAATTCACTTCCAATTCACCACAGTTCTCCATTGTCCCCATTACAAGTATTTGCACACATTCAACGCCTACTTCCATTACGTGCGTCATTACCTCCCAATTCGCACCCTATTCTAATTTATTTATATTCCATAACTGCTATTTACTGCTATGGGCGCATTTATTGTCCGTTCTCTTACTACCTCCACCTCCAATCATCGCAATTTCAAAATTTCTTCACATTTCTACCATTCCCCTTAATTTTTTCAATTTCTTCACATTTCTACCATTCCCCTTAATTGTTTCAATTTCTCCACATTTCTACCATTCCCCTTAATTGTTTCAATTTCTCCACATTTCTACCATTCCCCTTAATTGTTTCAATTTCTTCACATTTCTACCATTCCCCTTAATTGTTTCAATTTCTCCACATTTCTACCATTCCCCTTAATTATTTCAATTTTTTCACATATCTACCATTCCCCTTAATTGTTTCAATTTCTCCACATTTCTACCATTCCCCTTAATTGTTTCAATTTCTTCACATTTCTACCATTCCCCTTAATTATTTCAATTTCTTCACATTTCTACCATTCCCCTTAATTATTTGAATTTCTTCACATTTCTACCATTCCCCTTAATTATTTCAATTTCTCCACATTTCTACCATTCTCTTAATTATTTCAATTTCTCCACATTTCCACCATTCCCCTTAATTGTTTCAATTTCTTCACATTTCTACCATTCCCCTTAATTATTTCAATTTCTTCACATTTCTACCATTCCCCTTAATTGTTTCAATTTCTTCACATTTCTACCATTCCCCTTAATTATTTCAGTTTCTTCACATTTCTACCATTCCCCTCAATTATTTCAATTTCTTTACATTTCTACCATTCCCCTTAATTATTTCAATTTCTTCACATTTCTACCATTCCCCGTAATTATTTCAATTTCTTCACATTTCTACCATTCCCCTTAATTATTTCAATTTCTTCACATTTCTACCATTCCCCTTAATTGTTTCAATTTCTTCACATTTCTACCATTCCCCTTAATTATTTCAATTTCTTCACATTTCTACCATTCCCCTTAATTATTTCAATTTCTTCACATTTCTACCATTCCCCTTAATTGTTTCAATTTCTTCACATTTCTACCATTCCCCTTAATTGTTTCAATTTCTCCACATTTCTACCATTCCCCTTAATTGTTTCAATTTCTCCACATTTCTACCATTCCCCTTAATTGTTTCAATTTCTTCACATTTCTACCATTCCCCTTAATTGTTTCAATTTCTCCACATTTCTACCATTCCCCTTAATTATTTCAATTTCTTCACATTTCTACCATTCCCCTTAATTGTTTCAATTTCTTCACATTTCTACCATTCCCCTTAATTATTTCAATTTCTTCACATTTCTACCATTCCCCTTAATTATTTCAATTTCTTCACATTTCTACCATTCCCCTTAATTGTTTCAATTTCTTCACATTTCTACCATTCCCCTTAATTATTTCAATTTCTTCACATTTCTACCATTCCCCTTAATTATTTCAATTTCTTCACATTTCTACCATTCCCCTTAATTATTTCAATTTCTTCACATTTCTACCATTCCCCTTAATTATTTCAATTTCTTCACATTTAATTTCTCCACATTTCTACCATTCCCCTTAATTATTTCAATTTCTTCACATTTCTACCATTCCCCTTAATTATTTCAATTTCTCCTCATTTCTACCATTCCCCTTAATTATTTCAATTTCTTCACATTTCTACCATTCCCCTTAATTGTTTGAATTTCTCCACATTTCTACCATTCCCCTTAATTGTTTCAATTTCTTCACATTTCTACCATTCCCCTTAATTATTTCTATTTCTTCTCATTTCTACCATTCCCCTTAATTGTTTCAATTTCTTCACATTTCTACCATTCCCCTTAATTATTTCTATTTCTTCTCATTTCTACCATTCCCCTTAATTGTTTCAATTTCTTCACATTTCTACCATTCCCCTTAATTGTTTCAATTTCTTCACATTTCTACCATTCCCCTTAATTATTTCAATTTCTTCACATTTCTACCATTCCCCTTAATTGTTTCAATTTCTCCTCATTTCTACCATTCCCCTTAATTATTTCAATTTCTTCACATTTCTACCATTCCCCTTAATTGTTTGAATTTCTCCACATTTCTACCATTCCCCTTAATTGTTTCAATTTCTTCACATTTCTACCATTCCCCTTAATTATTTCTATTTCTTCTCATTTCTACCATTCCCCTTAATTGTTTCAATTTCTTCACATTTCTACCATTCCCCTTAATTATTTCTATTTCTTCTCATTTCTACCATTCCCCTTAATTGTTTCAATTTCTTCACATTTCTACCATTCCCCTTAATTGTTTCAATTTCTTCACATTTCTACCATTCCCCTTAATTGTTTCAATTTCTTCACATTTCTACCATTCCCCTTAATTATTTCAATTTCTTAACATTTCTACCATTCCCCTTAATTGTTTCAATTTCTCCACATTTCTACCATTCCCCTTAATTATTTCAATTTTTTCACCTTTCTACCATTCCCCTTAATTATTTCAATTTCTTCACATTTCTACCATTCCCCTTAATTATTTCAATTTCTTCACATTTCTACCATTCCCCTTAATTATTTCAATTTCTTCACATTTCTACCATTCCCCTTAATTATTTCAATTTCATCACATTTCTACCATTCCCCTTAATTGTTTCAATTTCCTCACATTTCTACCATTCCCCTTAATTATTTCAATTTCTCCACATTTCTACCATTCCCCTTAATTATTCCAATTTCTCCACATTTCTACCATTCCCCTTAATTATTTCAATTTCTTCACATTTCTACCATTCCCCTTAATTGTTTCAATTTATCCACATTTCTACCATTCCCCTTAATTATTTCAATTTCTTCACATTTCTACCATTCCCCTTAATTGTTTCAATTTCTTCACATTTCTACCATTCCCCTTAATTATTTCAATTTCTTCACATTTCTAGCATTCCCCTTAATTATTTCAATTTCTTCACATTTCTACCATTCCCCTTAATTATTTCAATTTCTTCACATTTCTACCATTCCCCTTAATTATTTCAATTTTTTCACATTTCTACCATTCCCCTTAATTGTTTCAATTTCTCCACATTTCTACCATTCCCCTTAATTGTTTCAATTTCTTCACATTTCTACCATTCCCCTTAATTGTTTCAATTTCTTCACATTTCTACCATTCCCCTTAATTGTTTCAATTTCTTCACATTTCTACCATTCCCCATAATTATTTCAATTCCTTCACATTTCTACCATTCCCCTTAATTGTTTCAATTTCTTCACATTTCTACCATTAACCTTAATTGTTTCAATTTCTTCACATTTCTACCATTCCCCTTAATTGTTTCAATTTCTTCACATTTCTACCATTCCCCTTAATTGTTTCAATTTCTCCACATTTCTAGCATTCCTCTTAATTATTTCAATTTCTTCATATTTCTACCATTCCCCTTAATTATTTCAATTTCTTCACATTTCTACCATTCCCCTTAATTGTTTCAATTTCTTCACATTTCTACCATTCCCCTTAATTGTTTCAATTTCTCCACATTTTTACCATTCCCCTTAACTGTTTCAATTTCTTCACATTTCTACCATTCCCCTTAATTGTTTCAATTTCTCCACATTTCTACCATTCCCCTTAATTATTTCAATTTCTTCACATTTCTACCATTCCCCTTAATTATTTCAATTTCTTCACATTTCTACCATTCCCCTAATTGTTTCAATTTCTTCACATTTCTACCATTCCCCTTAATTGTTTCAATTTCTCCACATTTCTACCATTCCCCTTAATTGTTTCAATTTCTTCACATTTCTACCATTCCCCTTAATTATTTCAATTTCTTCACATTTCTACCATTCCCCTAATTGTTTCAATTTCTTCACATTTCTACCATTCCCCTTAATTGTTTCAATTTCTCCACATTTCTACCATTCCCCTTAATTGTTTCAATTTCTTCACATTTCTACCATTCCCCTTAATTGTTTCAATTTCTCCACATTTCTACCATTCCCCTTAATTGTTTCAATTTCTTCACATTTCTACCATTCCCCTTAATTATTTCAATTTCTTCACATTTCTACCATTCCCCTTAATTGTTTCAATTTCTTCACATTTCTACCATTCCCCTTAATTGTTTCAATTTCTCCACATTTCAACCATTCCCCTTAATTGTTTCAATTTCTCCACATTTCTACCATTCCCCTTAATTATTTCAATTTCTTCACATTTCTACCATTCCCCTTAATTATTTCAATTTCTTCACATTTCTACCATTCCCCTTAATTATTTCAATTTCTTCACATTTCTACCATTCCCCTTAATTATTTCAATTTCTCCACATTTCTACCATTCCCCTTAATTGTTTCAATTTCTCCACATTTCTACCATTCCCCTTAATTATTTCAATTTCTTCACATTTCTACCATTCCCCTTAATTATTTCAATTTCTTCACATTTCTACCATTCCCCTTAATTATTTCAATTTCTCCACATTTCTACCATTCCCCTTAATTATTTCAATTCTTTCTATTTCTCCCTACTAATGCAGTTTTCTTCCCATTTCTAAACTTTCTTCTATTTTGTGCTATTTTGTCTGCGACTTATTCAGCTTGTATTTCTCCCATATCAATTCTATCTTCCATAAAAGACCACAAAAGTCCACATGAGGCCACAAAAGACGACAAAAACCACAAAAGATCATAAATGACCACATATGGCCGCACTCAAGACCACAAAAAAATACCACACTAAGCCACAAAAGAAAACAAAGACAACAAAAGACCACATAAGACCACAAAAGACCACATAAGACCACATAAAACCACAAAAGACCACAAAAGACCACAAAAGACCACACAAGACCGCATAAGACCGCAAAAAACCACACAAGACCGCAAAAGACCGAAAAAGGCCGCAAAAGACCACACACGACCACAAAAGACCACAAAAGACCACAAAAGACCACAAAAGACCACAAAAGACCACAAAAGACCACACAAAACCACAAAAGACCACAAAAGACCACAAAAGACCACAAAAGACCACACAAGACCACAAAAGACCACACAAGACCACAAAAGACCACAAAAGGCCACAAAAGACCACACACGACCACAAAAGACCACAAAAGACCACAAAAGACCACACAAGACCACAAAAGACCACAAAAGACCACAAAAGACCACACAAAACCACAAAAGACCACAAAAGACCACAAAAGACCACAAAAGACCACAAAAGACCACACAAGACCACAAAAGACCACACAAGACCACAAAAGACCACAAAAGACCACACAAGACCACAAAAGACCACACAAAACCACAAAAGACCACAAAAGACCACACAAGACCACAAAAGACCACAAAAGACCACAAAAGACCACACAAGACCACAAAAGACCACACAAAACCACAAAAGACCACAAAAGACCACAAAAGACCACACAAGACCACACAAGACCACAAAAGACCACAAAAGACCACAAAAGACCACAAAATACCACAAAAGACCACAAAAGACCCCAAAAGACCACAAAAGACCCCACAAGACCGCAAAAGACCACACAAGACCACAAAAGACCACAAAAGACACCACACAAGACCGCAAAAGACCACAAAAGACCCCACAAGACCGCAAAAGACCACACAAGACCACAAAAGACCACAAAAGACACCACACAAGACCGCAAAAGACCACAAAAGACCCCACAAGACCGCAAAAGACCACACAAGACCCCAAAAGACCACAAAAGACCCCACAAGACCGCAAAAGACCACACAAGACCACAAAAGACCACAAAAGACACCACACAAGACCGCAAAAGACCACAAAAGACCGCAAAAGACCACACAAGACCGCAAAAGACCGCACCTGTCGATGCGGATGCCACACCGCATTACCGCGGTCCGATTTACTGCGGATGCGGATTTGCAGACGACATTTTCTGGCCGCGGAGGTGAGAAACATGGCGGTAAGGGCTGTGTGCTGGCTTTGTGCTGGCTTTGTGCTGTCTTTGTGCTGGCTTTGTGCTGTCTTTGTGCTGGCTTTGTGCTGGCTTTGTGCTGGCTTTGTGCTGTCTTTGTGCTGGCTTTGTGCTGGCTTTGTGCTGTCTTTGTGCTGGCTTTGTGCTGTCTTTGTGCTGGCTTTGTGCTGTCTTTGTGCTGGCTTTGTGCTGGCTTTTTTCTTCTGTAGAGCTTTGGGGCTGGCTTTGTTCTTCTGTAGAGGCTTTAGGGCTGGCTTTGTTCTTCTGTAGAGGCTTTGTGCTGGCTTTGTTCTTCTGTAGAGGCTTTAGGGCTGGCTTTGTTCTTCTGTAGAGGCTTTAGGGCTGGCTTTGTTCTTCTTATAGGGCTAGTTTTATTCATTTTTTAGGCTTTGGGGCTGGCTCTGTACTTCTGTAGAAGTATTAGGGCTGGCTTGTTCTTCTTTAGAGGCTTTGTGGCTGGCTTTGTTCTTCTGTAAAGGCTTTGGGGCTGGCTTTGTTCTTCTGTAGAGGCTTTGGGGCTGGCTTTGTTTTTCTGTAGAGGCTTTGGGGCTGGCTTTGTTCTTCTGTAGAGACTTTGGGGCTGGCTTTGTTCTTCTGTAGAGGCTTTGGGCTGGCTTTGTTCTTCTGTAGAGGCTTTGGGGCTGGCTTTGTTCTTCTGTTGAGGCTCTGGGGCTGGCTTTGTTCTTCTGTAGAGGCTTTGGGGCTGGCTTTGTTCTTCTGTAGAGGCTTCGAGGCTGGCTTTGTTCTTCTGTAGAGGCTTTGGGCTGGCTCTGTTCTTCTGTAGAGGCTTTGGGCTGGCTTTGTTCTTCTGTAGAGGCTTTGGGGCTGGCTTTGTTCTTCTGTTGAGGCTTTGGGGCTGGCTTTGTTCTTCTGTAGAGGCTTTGAGGCTGGCTTTGTTCTTCTGCAGAGGCTTTGGGGCTGGCTTTGTTCTTCTGTAGAGGCTTTGGGGCTGGCTTTGTTATTCTATAAAGGCTTTGAGGCTGGCTTTGTTCTTCTGTAGAGGCTTTGGGGCTGGCTTTGTTCTTCTGTAGAGGCTTTGTGCTGGCTTTGTTCTTTTTTAGAGGCTTTGGGGCTGGCTTTGTTCTTCTGTTGAGGCTTTGGGGCTGTTTTTGTTCTTCTATAAAAGCTTTGAGGCTGGCTTTGTTTTTCTTTAGAGGCTTTGGGGCTGGCTTTGTTCCTCTGTAGAGGCTTTGGGCTGGCTTTGGTCTTCTGTAGAGGCTTTGGGGCTGGCTTTGTTCTTCTGTAGAGGCTTTGGGGCTGGCTTTGTTCTCCTGTAGAGGGCTTAGGGCTGGCTTTGTTCTTTTGTAGAGGCTTTGGGGCTGGCTTTGTTCTTCTGTAGGGGCTTTCGGGCTGGCTATGTTCATCTGTAGAGGCTTTAGGGCTGGTTTTGTTCTTCTATAAAGGCTTTGAGGCTGGCTTTGTTCTTCTGTAGAGGCTTAGGGGCTGGCTTTGTTCTTCTGTAGAGGCTTAGGGGCTGGCTTTGTTCTTCTGTAGAGGCTGTGTGCTGGCTTTGTTCCTCTGTAGAGGCTTTGGGGCTGGCTTTGTTCTTCTGTAGAGGCTTTGTGCTGGCTTTGTTCTTTTTTAGAGGCTTTGGGGTTGGTTTTTTTTCTAGGTTGGCTTTAAATTTTTCCTTTGTTAGGGCATTAAGGCTGGCTTTGTTCATTTTTAAGAGCTGTTTTCATTCTGTTTTCCAGGCTTTAGGGCTGGGTTTTTTTGCGCAGGCTTTAGGGCAAGTTTTGTTCTACTGTGTTGGTTTTAGTGCTGGCTTTATTTTTACGTGAGAGTTTTTGGGCTGGCTATATTCTTCTTTTAGGGCTTGTTTCATTCCTTTATCCCCGCTTTAGGGCTGGCTTCGTCTTTTGTATGGACTTTAGGGGCTGGCTTGGCTATTTACAGCAGTAAATGCACGTGTTTTTGTTATATTACTTTTACTTTTTTAAATATTAGCCTCGTGTTAGTGATATTAGCTTAAAATACTTGGGGATGGATATTTAAATATCTCGAGACATGCTCAGTATTCGAATGAATATTATAAGTCCTCTGCAATATATATGAAGATATTTGGAATGAGTAAATAAGGTTGATATTTTCTAACTCTCAAGATATTGAGGAACATATCACTGATTTCAATAATTTTGCTGTTGTTCATGATATTGATGATATTAGTGATGTTACTAACATTATTTATGAGAGTTATGCCAATGATATCAGTAGTATTAATGATGCTAATAATATTACACACATTAGAGATGTTGCCGATATATTGATATAAATATCTGATAATATTTTTGAGAGAATAAGGTAGTTTTAGTTAATTCTTCAAAATTTGTATCATCAATTTAGGAATTAGGTACATCGATGGAACGGTTTGGTGCAGTTAATTTACACTTCTACATACGTACGGCGAATCATATCAAGAATACAAGTTTAAGAAAATGTTTGAAGAAAATATTTTAAGGAAATATTTGAAGAAAATATTTTAAAGAAATTTTTGGGAAAATATTTTAGGAAAACGTTTTATAAAACATTTTAAGAAAATGTTTTCAGAAAATTCATTAAGAAAATATTTTAAAAAAATACTTCAAGAAAATATTTTCAGAAGATATTAGGAAAATATTTCAAGAATATATTTAAAAAAATCAGCACATATCTTGTTTACATATTTATCAAGATTCAATACTTAAACTTTAATAACACTGCATCTGACATTCCTTAGTGTTGTACGGCAAAATGTCTCTCACCTTCATACACTTTTCCATTTCTTTATCCATGTTTATTATGTTTCGGCAGTTAATATTACAATTCTTGATATTTAAAACCTTAATATTTGGAACCTAATATTCTCTAGCCTAATATTATGCTGAAAATCATTGTTCTATTGCCTAATATTCCATCACCTAATATCCCACTTATTAATGCTCTATTCTTTCATATATTCGCCTAACATTCTGCAGAAAAATATTTTAATAAAAATTTTAGTTTCACTGTCTAATATTCTTCACCTCAATATTACGTCACTAATATTGCGTAGACCAATATTGCAATAGAAGTCCCAATATTCTGTGAATATCACAGGAAATACAAGCAACGAAAGCCATAATCAACCAAAAGAATAACCAAGGTTATTATGAAAGCAATTGCATCAATAACAGCAGATATATCAGCTGAAAATAACATTGCACTCATTAACGGCTGTATACAACTATCATTAACAGCAATTCATTCAACAAAAACAACAAGTACTTCCACAACAACATAAACACAATAACGTAAAGGAAAGAAAACAACTGCTCAACAACAATACAACACCACACAAGCCAACACAACAACACAGCACAACAACACAACACAACACAACACAGCCCAACACAAAACAACAACACAACAACACAGCACAACAACACAACACAACACAACACAGCCCAACACAAAACAACAACACAACACAACAACACAACACAACACAGCCCAACACAAAACAACAACACAACAGCACAACACAACAACACAACAACACAGCTCAACAACACAACACAACAACACAACACAACACAGCCCAACACAAAACAACAACACAACAGCACAACACAACAACACAACAACACAGCTCAACAACACAACACAACAACACAACACAACACAGCCCAACACAAAACAACAACACAACAGCACAACACAACAACACAACAACACAGCTCAACAACACAACACAACAACACAACACAACACAGCCCAACACAAAACAACAACACAACAGCACAACACAACAACACAACAACACAACAACACAACACAACACAACAACACAACACAACACAGCCCAACACAAAACATCAACACAACAGCACAACACAACAACACAACAACACAGCTCAACAACACAACACAACAACACAACACAACACAGCCCGACACGAAACAACAACACAACAACACAACACAACACAACAACACAACACAACAAAACAACACAACACAACACAACAGCACAACAACACAACACAACAACACAGTACAACAGCTCAACAACACGACAACACAGTACATCAGCTCAACAACACAACAACACAACACAACACAGCACAACAACACAACAGCACAACAACACAACACAACAACACAACACAACACAACAACACAACAGCACAACAACACAACACAACAACACAACGCAACACAGTACAACAGCTCAACAACAAAACAACACAGTACAACACAACAACACAACAACACAGTACAACACAACAACACAACAACACAGTACAACACAACAACACAACAACACAGTACAACACAACAACACAACTCAACAACACAACACAACACAACAGCACAACAACACAACACAACAACACAACACAACACAACAGCACAACAACACAACAGCACAACAACACAACACAACAACACAACACAACACAACAACACAACACAACAGCACAACAACACAACACGACAGCACAACACAACAACACAACACAAGAGCACAACAACACAACACAACACAACACAGTACAACAGCTCAACAACACAACAACACAGTACAACACAACAACACAACACAACAACTCAACTCAACACAACAACACAACACAACAACACAACTCAACAACACAATACAACAATACAACACAACACAACTCAACAACACAACACAACAACACAACTCAACACAACAACACAGCACAACAACACAACTCAACAACACAACACAACAATACAACACAACACAACTCAACAACACAACACAACAATACAACACAACGCAACTCAACAACACAACACAACAACACAACTCAACACAACAACACAACACAACAACACAACTCAACAACACAACAATACAACACAACACAACAGCACAACACAACAACACAACTCAACAACACAACACAACAATACAACACAACACAACTCAACAACACAGCACAACACAACAACACAACTCAACACAACAACACAGCACAACAACACAACTCAACAACACAACACAACAATACAACACAAACAACTCAACAACACAACACAACAATACAACACAACACAACTCAACAACACAACACAACAACACAACACAACACAACAGCACAACACAACAACACAACTCAACAACACAACACAACAATACAACACAACACAACACAACAACACAACTCAACAACACAACTCAACACAACAACACAGCACAACAACACAACACAACAACACAACACAACAACACAACACAACAACACAACTCAACACAACAACACAGCACAACAACACAACTCAACAACACAACACAACAATACAACACAACACAACACAACAGCTCACAACACAACACAGTACAACCGCTCAACAACACAACAACACAACAACACAACACAACAACACAACAGCTCAACAACACAACAACACAACAACACAACACAACAACACAACAACACAACAACACAACAACACAACACAACAACACAACAACACAACAGCTCAACAACACAACAACACAACACCACAACAACACAACAACACAACAGCTCAACAACACAACAACACAACAACACAACACAACAACACAACAGCTCAACAACACGACAACACAACACAACAACACAACAACACAACAGCTCAACAACACAACAACACAACAACACAACACAACAACACAACAACACAACAACACAACAGCTCTACAACACAACAACACAACAACACAACAACACAACAGCTCTACAACACAACAACACAACAACACAACAACACAACAGCTCAACAACACAACAACACAACACAACAACACAACAACACAACAACACAACAACACAACAACACAACAACACAACAACACAACAACACAACAGCTCAACAACACAACAACACAACACAGTACAACAGCTCAACAACACGACAACACAGTACAACAGCTCAACAACACAACAACACAACACAACACAGCACAACAACACAACAGCACAACAACACAACACAACAACACAACACAACACAACAACACAACAGCACAACAACACAACACAACAACACAACGCAACACAGTACAACAGCTCAACAACAAAACAACACAGTACAACACAACAACACAACAACACAGTACAACACAACAACACAACAACACAGTACAACACAACAACACAACAACACAGTACAACACAACAACACAACTCAACAACACAACACAACACAACAGCACAACAACACAACACAACAACACAACACAACACAACAGCACAACAACACAACAGCACAACAACACAACACAACAACACAACACAACACAACAACACAACACAACAGCACAACAACACAACACGACAGCACAACACAACAACACAACACAAGAGCACAACAACACAACACAACACAACACAGTACAACAGCTCAACAACACAACAACACAGTACAACACAACAACACAACACAACAACTCAACTCAACACAACAACACAACACAACAACACAACAACACACCACAACAATACAACACAACACAACTCAACAACACAACACAACAACACAACTCAACACAACAACACAGCACAACAACACAACTCAACAACACAACACAACAATACAACACAACACAACTCAACAACACAACACAACAATACAACACAACGCAACTCAACAACACAACACAACAACACAACTCAACACAACAACACAACACAACAACACAACTCAACAACACAACAATACAACACAACACAACAGCACAACACAACAACACAACTCAACAACACAACACAACAATACAACACAACACAACTCAACAACACAGCACAACACAACAACACAACTCAACACAACAACACAGCACAACAACACAACTCAACAACACAACACGACAATACAACACAAACAACTCAACAACACAACACAACAATACAACACAACACAACTCAACAACACAACACAACAACACAACACAACACAACAGCACAACACAACAACACAACTCAACAACACAACACAACAATACAACACAACACAACTCAACAACACAACACAACAACACAACTCAATACAACAACACAACACAACAACACAACTCAACAACACAACTCAACACAACAACACAGCACAACAACACAACACAACAACACAACACAACAACACAACTCAACACAACAACACAGCACAACAACACAACTCAACAACACAACACAACAATACAACACAACACAACACAACAGCTCACAACACAACACAGTACAACCGCTCAACAACACAACAACACAACAACACAACACAACAACACAACAGCTCAACAACACAACAACACAACAACACAACACAACAACACAACAACACAACAACACAACAACACAACAACACAACACAACAACACAACAACACAACAGCTCAACAACACAACAACACAACACCACAACAACACAACAACACAACAGCTCAACAACACAACAACACAACAACACAACACAACAACACAACAGCTCAACAACACAACAACACAACACAACAACACAACAACACAACAGCTCAACAACACAACAACACAACAACACAACACAACAACACAACAACACAACAACACAACAGCTCTACAACACAACAACACAACAACACAACAACACAACAACACAACAACACAACAACACAACAACACAACAGCTCTACAACACAACAACACAACAACACAACAACACAACAACACAACAACACAACAGCTCAACAACACAACAACACAACAACACAACACAACAACACAACAACACAACAACACAACAACACAACAACACAACACAACAACACAACAACACAACAACACAACAACACAACAACACAACAACACAACACAACAACACAACAACACAACAGCTCAACAAAACAACAACACAACAGCTCAACAACACAACAACACAACAACACAACAGCACAACAACACAACAACACAACAACACAACAACACAACAACACAACAGCTCAACAACACAACAACACAACAGCTCAATAACACAACAACACAACAACACAACACAACAACACAACAACACAACAACACAACAACACAACAACACAACAACACAACAACACAACAACACAACAGCTCAACAACACAACAACACAACACAACAACACAACAACACAACAACACAACAACACAACAACACAACAACACAACAACACAACAACACAACAGCTCAACAACACAACAACACAACACAACAACACAACAACACAACAGCTCAACAACACAACAACACAACAACACAACAACACAACAACTCAACAGCTCAACAACACAACAACACAACAACACAACACAACAACACAACAACACAACAACAGAACAACACAACAACACAACACAAAAACACAACAACACAACAGCTCAACAACACAACAACACAACAACACAACAACACAACAACACAACAACACAACAGCTCAACAACACAACAACACAACACAACAACACAACAACACAACAGCACAACAACACAACAGCTCTACAACACAACAAAACAACAACACAACAACACAACAACACAACAACACAACAGCTCAACAACACAACAACACAACAACACAACACAACAACACAACAACACAACACAACAACACAACAACACAACAACACAACAACACAACAACACAACACAACAACACAACAACACAACACAACAACACAACAACACAACAGCTCAACAACACAACAACACAACAACACAACAACACAACAACACAACAACACAACAGGTCAACAACACAACAACACAACAACACAACAACACAACAACACAACAACACAACAACACAACAGCTCAACAACACAACACAACAACACAACACAACAACACAACACAACAACACAACACAACAACACAACACAACAACACAACAAAACAACACAACAACACAACAACACAACAACACAACAACACAACACAACAACACAACAACACAACAACACAACACAACAACACAACAACACAACAGCTCTACAACACAACAACACAACAACACAACAACACAACAACACAACAACACAACAACACAACAACACAACAGCTCAACAACACAACAACACAACAACACAACACAACAACACAACAACACAACAGCTCTACAACACAACAACACAACAACACAACAACACAACAACACAACAACACAACAGCTCTACAACACAACAACACAACAACACAACAACACAACAACACAACAACACAACAACACAACAGCTCAACAACACAACAACACAACAACACAACACAACAACACAACAACACAACAACACAACCACACAACAACACAACACAACAACACAACAACACAACAACACAACAACACAACAACACAACAACACAACAACAGAACAGCTCAACAACACAACAACACAACAGCTCAACAACACAACAACACAACAACACAACAGCACAACAACACAACAGCTCAACAACACAACAACACAACAACACAACAACACAACAACAACAACACCACACTCCCCTCAACATGACGGTCAATTTGTTGCGCAGTTTGTCAGCAGTTACGCTTTTCTGCATGAGGGTAACCCTCGTGGGTGAGGGTAACCCTCGAGTGAGGGTAACCCTCGAGTGAGGGGGAAACCCTCGTGTGTGAGGGTAACCCCCATGTGTGAGCGTAACCCCGTGTGCGAAGGTAACCCGCATGTGTGAGGGTAACCCTCGTAGTTGAGGGTAACCCTCATGTGTGCGGGTAACCCTCGTGTGAGAGGGAAACCCTCGTGTGTGAAGGTAATCCTCGTGTGTGAGGGTAACCCTCGTGTGTGAGGGTAACCCCAATGTTTGAGGGTAACCCCGTGTGTGAGGGAAACCCTTCGTGTGTGAGGGTAATCCTCGTGCGTGAGGGTAACCCTCGTGTGTGAGGGTAACCCCAATGTTTGAGGGTAACCCCGTGTGTGAGGGAAACCCTTCGTGTGTGAGGGTAACCCTTCGTGTGTGAGGGTAACCATCGTGTGTGAGGGTAACCCCCATGTGTGAGGGAAAACCTCGTCACCACAAACGAGGGTTATTGTCTCAATAACAGCTGTTATTGCCGCTCATATTGATTGTTGGGAGGGGAGGTGCGTTGCCGTGCTGATTGTTGCCTGTTTGTTGCCTGTTTGTTGCCTGTTTGTTGCCTGTTTCTTGCCTGTTTCTTGCCAGTTTGTTGCCTGTTTGTTGCCTGTATGTTGCCTGTATGTTGCCTGTATGTTGCATGTTTGTTGCCTCTTTGTTGCCTGTGTGTTGCCTGCTTATTGCCTGTTTTTGGACTGTTTGTTGCCTGTTTTGGACTGTGTGTGGTCAGTTTGTTGCCTGTTTTTAAACTGTTTGTAGCCTGTTTGTTGTCTGTTTGTTGCCTGTTTGTTGCCTGTTCGTTGGCTGTTTGTTGGCTGTTTTTTGGCTGTTTGTTGCCTGTTTGTTGCCTGTTTGTTGCCTGTTTGTTGACTGTTTGTTGGCTGTTTGTTTCCGGTTTGTGGCCTGTTTGTTGGCTGTTTACCACTTATTTGCAAAGTTCGTGAAATTGAAACAAATAACGAATTCAGAAGGCACGAATGGAAGAAATCCTATTTAAATAACCGATCAATTGAACATATTAACGGGAAATATAACTGAGCGACTTCAATCAAGCCAAAATAACGCGTGATTGAACCAATCTTGTAGTTTACGATTGGCATTCCGATGATGATTGTTGCACTGGGAGCGATTGTTCCAGAAGCCTTTTCCTATCATCTCATCCTTTGTCTAATTTGTCGCACTCCCCCCACACTCCCCCACACTCCCCCACACTCCCCCACACTCCCCCCCACTCCACCACACTCCAACACACTCCCCCACACTCCCCCACACATCCCCACACTCCCCCACACTCCACCACACCTCCCCACACTCCTCCACACTCCCCCACACTCCCCTACACTCTCTCACACGCTCCCAAACTCTCCCACACTCCCCCACACTCCCATGCACTCCCCCGCACTTCCCCACACTCCCCACACTCCCCCACACTCCCCACACTCCCCCACACTACCCCCCTCACATCATCCTTTAGCTGTCGTCAGACCGCTTCATTATTGGGACTTCCCACTCCCTCCCCCTGGGCCCAGTGATCCAGCTGTGCTGGGTCCAGTGATTCAACTGTGCTGGGTCCAGTGATCCAACTGTGCTGGGTCCAGTGATCCAGCTGTGCTGGGTCCAGTGATCCAGCTGTGTTGGGTCCAGTGATCCAGCTGTGCTGGGTCCAGTGATCCAGCTGTGCTGGGTCCAGTGATTCAGCTGTGCTGGGCCCAGTGATCCAGCTGTGCTGGGTCCAGTGATTCAGCTGTGCTGGGTCCAGTGATCCAGTAGAAATATAAAGTTTTTTATATACTGTATGCTCAGTTCTTTAGGCTTTCCATTTATATATAAGAATATTATTTGATATAGAAGTATTTCCAATTAAATTTTCATACAGTGTTAGATCTGTGGACTTCGTTATGGCCCAATTTTATTAAGGTTCCAGTTAAGTTATTGATTTGATGCTCAACTCTTCATTTAAGTTATTGATTTGATGCTCAAGTCTTCAGTTAAGTTATTGATTTGATGCTCAACTCTTCAGTTAAGTTATTGATTTGATGCTCAACTCTTCAGTTAAGTTATTGATTTGATGCTCAACTCTTCAGTTAAGTTATTGATTTGATGCTCAACTCTTCATTTAAGTTATTGATTTGATGCTCAACTCTTCAGTTAAGTTATTGATTTGATGCTCAACTCTTCAGTTAAGTTATTGATTTGATGCTCAACTCTTCATTTAAGTTATTGATTCGATGCTCAAGTCTTCAGTTAAGTTATTGATTTGATGCTCAACTCTTCAGTTAAGTTATTGATTTGATGCTCAACTCTTCAGTTAAGTTATTGATTTGACGCTCAACTCTTCAGTTAAGTTATTGATTTGATGCTCAAGTCATCAGTTAAGTTATTGATTTGATGCTCAACTCTTCAGTTAAGTTATTGATTTGATGCTCAAGTCTTCAGTTAAGTTATTGATTTGATGCTCAACTCTTCATTTAAGTTATTGATTTGATGCTCAACTCTTCAGTTAAGTTATTGATTTGATGCTCAAGTCATCAGTTAAGTTATTGATTTGATGCTCAACTCTTCAGTTAAGTTATTGATTTGATGCTCAACTCTTCAGTTAAGTTATTGATTTGATGCTCAACTCTTCAGTTAAGTTAGTGATTTGATGCTCAACTCTTCAGTTAAGTTATTGATTTGATGCTCAACTCTTCAGTTAAGTTATTGATTTGACGCTCAACTCATCAGTTAAGTTATTGATTTGACGCTCAACTCATCAGTTAAGTTATTGATTTGACGCTCAACTCATCAGTTAAGTTATTGATTTGACGCTCAACTCATCAGTTAAGTTATTGATTTGATGGTGTTATTGAAAATTTAGTCCCCCTCAATACTCTGGCAAATTCAATAACGAATATCCCGCCACCTAAATGTACTAAAAATAACCGACGGTTTACCCAACGAGGTGTTGTGTATATGTCTTCCTCGAATAATACACGCAGAAGTTCACGATATATGCAGGGAACTTTAGCCTATAACTTGTTCACAAAATTGTTGAATAAGATTCACTATTTTTAAATTGTTCATGAAATAATTAACATGTCCGCCGTATAAGTGGTGAAATGATTATTATGTTCACAATATCGCTAATAAGAGGATTTTCACGGTCACAATATTGCTCATAAAATGATGTTCACGCTCATTATGTTGTTCAAAAATTGTTTACATTTCTTCAAAAAATTTTATTTATTGATTTACATCTTCACAATATTGTTCATGAAATGATTCACCGCATATGTAGTAGTCGTTAAAAAATTATTTCTAAAACTTAGCTGCATTTTCGTACGTCCATTTCATTGCTTAAATGTCCTGTACAAACATATTTCTTACAGCCTTCCTTTAGTAAAGGAATTACTGGATAAATATTTTCGAAGTTATTATTACATTAAAACGTAAAGCATATGTTGAAAAGCGTTCAATTAATATTAAGGTCAAAACAAAATAAGCGTGGAAGATTTTGTTTTTGGAGGAAAATTTTTATTTCGAGTTCCAATTTTCCTGCATATTAGCCAAAATAAAGCGCAAAATTAAAATATCACTTGAAATATCAGGTATTATCATCGCGTGAAGTCTACCGCCATATATAGCCTACCCAGGTGCAGTGTGAGATGTACGAATTAAGTGTTTATCGCTGTAATTAAATTCATGGACATTATTAATATCCATTAGTGACCTAACTTCACGCTATAGTTCTAGCTATAGGTAGATCTCATGCTGTAGTGTGGTAGACCTCACGATATAGTACTAGCTAGAGGCAGATCTCACGCTTCAGTGGCAGATCTCACGCTACAGTGGTAGACCTCACGCTTCAGTGGTAGACCTCATGCTACAGTGGTAGACCTCACGCTTCAGTGGTAGACCTCACGCTTCAGTGGTAGATCTCACGCTACAGTGGTAGACCTCACGCTTCAGTGGTAGACCTCATGCTACAGTGGTAGACCTCACGCTTCAGTGGTAGACCTCACGCTTCAGTGGTAGATCTCACGCTACAGTGGTAGACCTCACGCTTCAGTGGTAGATCTCACGCTACATTGGTAGACCTCACGCTACAGTGGTAGACCTCACGCTACAGTGGTAGACCTCACGCTACAGTGGTAGACCTCACGCTACAGTGGTAGATCTCACGCTATAGTGGTAGACCTCACGCTTCAGTGGTAGATCTCACGCTACATTGGTAGACCTCACGCTACAGTGGTAGACCTCACGCTATAGCAGCACCGAATATTATACATATGTCACACTTAACTAAACAAAATACAACGCAATATTAAAAATTTACGTAGAATATCATACCTCTGCCACGTGTGTTCGTCATGAATACAAAGGTTGAAAATCCTCTATTTCTCTTTCAGTGAAAGACACAAAACCTATTTCCACATCCCTCTAAGACAAAATGAATAAAAACTTCACTAGGGACCATAATTTTCCTGACAAAAAACGATCACTTCTAAAATCAATCTAACAGATGAAGCTTTTTTCTTTTACATCATTTCTTTTTTCTTTTCATTTCTCTCTGTCATTTCTCTCTCATTTCTTTCTATGATTTTTTTTATTCGGGGGTCGGCAGTAAACTCGGACCCTCATTTTTCCGGACGCCCGAGTTGATGGAATAATAAATTGAAAGCAGATGTTTTCATCACGCCGTAATCTTCCCCAAGATTGAGTCAAAAATCCTACTTGGCATCTCTCACCCCCACCCACAAAACGTTCAAAAATGCTTCAAAAGTTATGCAAATCTTTCTCAGGTAACAGCGTGTGTGTTTTATATCTTTATACACACACGTCAGACGTAGGGTATAATTTAAAACAACTTACGAAGAAAGTGAAATCAGTTATTGTACCAGAAACATATAACTGTACTGTTCGATAAAACAACATCTGGCAACTAACGGACCAATCAGAGGCCGCGCTCGCCGCCTCATCAACCGTCGCATTTCTTTCCGGCCAATCAGAACTAATCTTACTGGTGACTGAACACAATTCAAACACGGGCCCAACTTGCGTGATTTGTCTCCTATGAATTGCCGCTCTTCAGTCCTGCTCCGACTTTTATACGTAGGACTTTTGGGGATATGTCTGGGACTTTTGGGGATATGTGTAGGACTTTTGGGGGACATGTCTGAGACTTTTGGGGGATATGTCTGGGACTTTTGGGGATATGTGTAGGACTTTTGGGGGACATGTCTGAGACTTTTGGGGGATATGTCTGGGACTTTTGGGGATATGTCCGAGACTTTTGGGGGATATGTCCGGGACTTTTGGGGGTGTGTCTGGGAATTTTGGGGATATGTCTGGGACTTTTGGGGATATGTGTGGGACTTTTGGGGATATGTCTGGGACTTTTGGGGATATGTCCGGGACTTTTGGGGGATATGTCTAGGACTTTTGGCGGATATGTCTGGGACTTTTGGGGGAAATGTCTAGTACTTTTGGGGGATATGTCCTGTCCGGGACTTTTGGGGGATATGTCCGGGACTTTTGGGGGTGTGTCTGGGAATTTTGGGGGATATGTCCGGGACTTTTGGGGGTGTGTCTGGGAATTTTGGGGGATATGTCCGGGACTTTTGGGGGTGTGTCTGGGAATTTTGCGGGATATGTCCGGGACTTTTGGGGGTGTGTCTGGGACTTTTGGGGATATGTCTAAGACTTTTGGGGGATGTGTCTGGGACTTTTGGGGGATATGTCCGGGACTTTTGGGGGATATGTCTGGGACTTTTGGGGGATAGGTCTGGGACTTTTGGGGATATGTCTGGGACTTTTGCGGGATATGTCCGGGACTTTTGGGGGATATGTCCGGGACTTTTGGGGGATATGTCTGGGACTTTTGGGGGATAGGTCTGGGACTTTTGGGGATATGTCTGGGACTTTTGGGGGATAGGTCTAGGACTTTTGGGGGATATGTCCAGTGCTTTTGGGGGATATGTCCAGGACTTTTTGGAGATATGTCTAGAACTTTTGGGGGATATGTCTAGGACTTTTGGGGGATATGTCTAGGACTTTTGGGGATATGTCTAGGACTTTTGGGGCATGTCTGGGACTTTTGGGGGTATGTCTGGGACTTTTGGGGGATATGTCTAAGGCTTTTGTGAGGGTGAAGATAGAGCTTATGTTAAGGTAAAGCTAGAGTTTATGTGAGGGTAAAGCTAGAGTTTATATGAGGGTAAAGCTAGAGCTTATGTGAGACTAAAGGTAGATCTTATGTGAGAGTGAAGCTAGAGATTTTATGAGGGTAAATATAGGGCTTATGTGAGGGTGAAGATAGGGCCCGTGTGAGGGTAAAGCTTGGGCTTATGTCAGGGTAAAGTTAGGACTTTTGTGAGGGTAAAGCTAGGACATTTGTGAGGGTAAAGCTAGAACATTTGTGAGGGTAAAGCTAGGACATTTGTGATGGTAAAGCTAGGACATTTGTGAGGATAAAGGTAGGACATTTGTGAGGGTAATGCTAAAACGTTTGTGAGGGTAAAGCTAGAACATTTGTGAGGGTAAAGCTAGGATATTTGTGAGGGTAAATTTAGGACATATGTGAAGGTAATGCTAAGACATTTGTGAGGGTAAAGCTAAGACGTTTGTGAGGGTAAAACTAGGACATTTGTGAGGGTAAAGTTAGGACTTTTGTGAGGGCAAAGCTAGGACTTTTGTGAGGGTAAAGCTAGGACTTTTTTGAGGGTAAAGCTAGGACTTTTGTGAGGATATGCTGACGAGGCAGCAATTTTTCGCGAACTTTAGAACTTGTCAAGATTAGCGAGACACTTCGCTGGTATTAAAGTTGGCAATGGCCCAGAACTTTATCTTCTTATGATTAAACTGAGCTTTTTAATTTGGGGCTGGATTTTCTGCCGGAGAAAGAAAATAATTACATGAATATTGTTTATTTGGGTCTAGGTTTTTGGAGGTGAAAGATGATAATTAAAATAAGTTCGGCAATTTGGGGCTAGATTTTTCGGTGAAGGAAGATTAAGATTTAAATGAGGTTGATTATATTTGGATAGATTTTTTAGAGGAGAAAGGTTGTGGTTATTAAAATTATGATAATTTTGGGCAAGAGTTTGTCAAGTAGAAAATTTTTTTATGGAGTTATGTTAACGAGTCTAAATTTTATTGCCAAGAAAATTATTAAATTAATTTAGACCAATTCATGGCTAGATTTTTTGAAGGCAAAGGATTATGATTAAAATGAAGCATGTCAGTTTTGAGTTAGATTTTTGGTACACAACGGTGAAAGTTGAGAGTAATCTCAATAACTAATTTAGGACTGGATTGAAAAAAAAAAAAAAAAAAAAAACTTGTAATTTTAGGGCTGGATTTTTTCAAACGAAATTGAAAAGAATGGCAAAACCTGTAATTTTAGGACTGAATTTTTGAAGTACAATATAAAAAAAACAATAATACCTATAATTTTAAGGTTGAATTTTTGAAACGAAATATAAAAAATAGGAAAACCTATAATTTTAGTTCTAGATTTTTCAAACGAAATATAAAAAAAAGAAAACCTATATTTTTTGGGTTGGATAATCCGTCACGGAGAAAAAATGAATGTTCAATTATTAGACAAAAAAGTTAATTAGTCAGTTTATCAGTGGTATAGTGGTGACGGGTGAGGTGGGAGGTTTTTAACATAGTCTTTATTTCAGAGAACCATGTCAGTCTTGTAGGAAGTAATACATGTGGTAATACCTGTGCTTTTGAATATGAGCCTCAAATAGTAAAAGCTAAACGAATACTCATAAACACACACACTGATATATATGTAATTGTATATAGACATATATATAGAAGGAATTATAATTATAAGAATAATTATATTTTTCTTACGATGAATAAAGTTGCCTTCTCCATTTTTATCATTATTAATACGGTTGCAACCTTATGATCACTCTTATCAATAACGTTACCAAAAAATTATCATCGTTATCATTAAGACTGCAAAAGAATTATCATCGTTATCAATATGATTGCAAAAGAATTGTCATCGTTATCAATATGATTGCCAAAGAATTTTCATTGTTATCAATATGATTGCCAAAGAATTATCATCGTTATCAATATGATTGCAAAAGAAGTTCAATCGTTATCAATATGATTGCAAAAGAATTGTCATCGTTATCAATATGATTGCAAAAGAAGTTCAATCGTTATCAATAAGATTGCAAAAAAATTATCATCGTTATCAATATAAGATTGCAAAAGAATTATCATCGTTATCAATATGATTTCAAAAGAATTATCATCGTTATCAAAATGATTGCAAAAGAATTGTCATCGTTATCATTAAGATTGCAAAAGAATGATGATCGTTATTATTACGATTGCAATTAAGATTGCCATAGAATACTTGTTTAAATTATAATAAAATTTGCCATAAAATATCATTACGATAATAATGGAATTAAGGCACTTACATGGCCCACAAAACATTTCTATTTTGAATATTAATTATGTTTTTACTAAATTATACCTTGCGCAGCACTTGTACATGCACATCAGCTTTACCTATTCCTCTACAAATCTGTAATTTGTAGTATTTTCAATATTCTATGTGTGTTTTTCAATAGGTATGCAATATGTGGCATATTCAGTATACGAGTCTACCTTTTTCTAAATATGTAAATGTAATTTGTAGTATTTTTAATATACCTATGTATGCTTTTCAGTAGTATGTAGTATGTGCCATTTTCAGTATATACCTTATTCTAAAATTATGCAATTTGAGGCGTTTCCTATTCGCCATATACGTTTTTTAGAAAATATGTTATATGGGTTTTTCATTGTGCTACATATTGTTTTTGAAATATTTGTAATTTGTTGTATTTTGAACATGCTCCACAAGTTTTCCGCATATGTGTAATTTTTGGCATTTTCAATAAACAATATATGTTTTTCATGCATTTTACAAAAAAAAATTAAAGTTGATGTGAAATTGAAATGAATTTCTGGCATTTATGTGCTTTGTGTATTCAGTATACCTTTTGTTTTATTATATTATTGAAACTAAATTTTACTTTGTTTGTAAAAGCTAATATAGCGCTTCATAAAATAAATAGATAGAAGTACAAAATGATTGAGTGTGTAAAATTAAGTACGATACTCGATTATATCTAGGCATTTTTATTTGGCAAATATTTTTTAGTTGTACTTATGAAATGTTTCATTTTTATCCCGATATTAGCAGTTCTGTGTTATTTTAAGGAAGTATAATTCAAGATTTTACAGAATTATCTGATACATGCTTTTGATGATGGTTTAAGTTTTATTCGTTGTGGAGGCGCATGTTTTTCTGTTTCTTAAGGTATTTGGCCCAAAAGATGTACCTACATATTTTCCCGAAAATGTTTCTGAAATCATTTGATACAAAATAAGTACTTACTTTTTTCCGTGAATTCACTTTAAAGAATTTGATACTCGAGATATACTTATATATATTCCTGAAAATTCTTCTGAAATCATTTGACACCAAGTAAATACCTAAATTTTTTCGTGAACTCATCTTGAAGAATTCGGTTGAAGAGACAGAGTCTCATGTTTTTTAATGAATTCTTCTCAAACAGTTTAACATAACCAACAATTGAGTTAATTATAGTTAAGTAAAATGAATAAATAAACTTACCTAAATAAGATCATTAAATAGGGCGAAAAACTATGGTCTAAAGTTACCCAAAAAAGGTCATAGAAAAGGGTTAAATACAAGGATTTAATAAGGTTAACCAGCATGGGTGGTAAATATTGCTCGCCACATTCAATTCATTTGAAATGTTAATTACATCGTTACATGATTAGATTATTTAGTTTAAGCCTCCTTATCCGCAACAAAGGCTATCCAAAGAGAGGAAAGAAGAAGGCACCATTTAGTATGGAGTTAAGGAAACGCGGAATCTAGGCAGAAAGGGCACAGAAACAGAAAGATAAGAAAAAAGATCATGAAACAAGAAAAAGTTGAAGAAGATGGTAGTAGGTGCTGAAAAACAGGACAGCAGTGAACCACAAAACACAAAATAGATTTAATAAAACAACAAGTTTGAGGTTTCGACTGGAATGGGTTAGTTAATCCATTTAATTTTATCTTATTTGATGAAGACGTCTTACGGAAACGATTTAATTAAAGAAACTAAAAACGGGATTGATAATTACAACCAAAAGTAGGTTACTTGAAACCAATTATTGACCCCTTAATGATGATTTTGGTTAATGAAACAGTAAAGAGGTTGATTAACTAAAGTAATAATGAGTTAATAACACAAACCAATTGTAAATTGGTTAATTAAACCAAAATAAGGTTAATTAATTGAAATAAAAAAATTAAATAATCAAAGTAAAAAAGGATTGACCAATTATTATGAAAAAGTGATGATGAATTAAAGGAAAGTGACTTAGTTAATTACACAGAAAAGTGTTGAATCTTTACTTGAATCTAGAATTAATTATTTAAAATGAGAACTAGAAATAATTAAATTGGTGAAATTTAGCGCTATGCCTGAAATAGGGGGGAGTGAAAAATTGTTAGAGTGAGTTTGAATTTTTGTTAAACTTATAATGGCGGTTAGTTACATTTATATAGGCAGGCCTCGAAGAAAAAAATCTGGTAAAGTGCATGCATGTAAAAAAAGGCCTCGCCTTTATAAATTTAAATGGAACTTGCCTCGCTCGCTAAAAGAAAGAAAAAACTCAAATCGACTAGATTACAACCTATTTAATAAAAAAGGCCCTTTAAATTTGAGTGTAACTTAAAAAACTCAAATCGACTAGATTAAAACTTATTTAATAAAAAAAGTCCCCTTAAATTAGAGTAGAAATTAAGAAAGCTCAAATTGACGAGATCACAACCTATTTAATAAAAAAGCCCTTTAAATTTAAACGAAACTTGTCTCCCTTGCTAAATGAAAGAAAAAACTCCAATCGACGAGATTACAACCTATTTAACTATTCACGCTGCGAATTGAATAATGCATCCCATTATTTCTTTTGTAAAATGTGTGGTCCAGGTGAGACTTGCGCCCACAGTTGTCTTGTATTCAAATGACCTCCTTCTTAATGAACTTAATTAAAAACAAATGAAGCTGTAATTCATGCGAATTTTTTAAAACGCCTAACTAACTGAGGTCCAGAAGTTCTGATCGTATCTAAGTTCACTTCGTCTCATTTGTGAGGCGAATTCTATGATTGACATGCCCCCACACACTTGTGCCCCCTTGTGGGGGTGTGGGGACCCCCTTGCCCCCCCCCCCTCTCTGACCCTCGTTCCTATTCGACTTGGAGGTGTCGTACATATGGCAGCAGTTGTTCCGTTGTCTTACATCTGGCAGCTGTTGTTACGTTGTCGTACGTCTGGCAGCTGTTGTTCCGTTGTCGTACGTGTGGCAACTATTGTTACGTTGTTGTATGTCTGGCAGCAGTTGTTCCGTTGTTGTAGCAGTTGCTCCGCTGTCGTGCATCTGGCAGCAGTTGTTACGTTGTCGTACGTCTGACAACAGTTGTTACGTTGTCATACATCTGGCAGCTGTTGTTCCGTTGTTGTAGCAGTTGGTCCGCTGTCGTACATCTGACAGCTGTTGTTCCGTTGTTGTAGCAGTTGCTCCGCTGTCGTGCATCTGGCAGCACTAGCTCTGAAGTCGTACATCTGGCAATAGTTTTTCCGTTGTTGTAGTAGTTGTTCCGCTGTCGTACAGCTGGCAACAGTTGTACCGTTGTTGTAGCAGTTGCTCCGTTATCGTAGATCTGGCAGCAGTTGCTCTGTAGTCGTACATCTTGCAACAATAATTTGTCCCGTGGTTGTAGCAGTTATTCCTTTATCGTACTTCTGGCAGTAGTCGTTCTGATGTCGTTCATCTGGCAGCTGTTGTTCCATTGTCGTGCATCTGGCAGAAAGTTGCTACGTTCGTGTATCTGGCAGCAGTTGCTCTGTTGCCATGCATCTAGCAAAAGTTGTTCCGTTTTCGTGCATCTGGCATAAAGTTGCTCGATTTTCGTACGTCTAACAGAAAGTTTTTCTGTTGTCGTATATCTGACAGCAGTTGTTTTGTTGTCGTACATCTGGCAGGAGTAGTTTAGCAGTAGTTGTTTCATTGCCGTGAATCTGGCAACAGTTCTTCCGTTATCGCGCATCAGGCAACGCTGGTGGCGAGCCACTTATCGCACATCTGGCAGCGGCCTCAGAATAGTTTGCATTAAGCGTATTTAAATCGAGTTATCACACACGCAGTTGTGCGCGTGTGGGCCTCGAAAAGAACAAAGAAATGCGCTAAAAAGATGCAAGAAAAAAGGTGCTTGTGACTGTGAATATTTTTATGGGTTTTTCGATATTTTCCTACACCTGTACCGGGCGCAGCAAAGACGGTACAGGGCACGTGTTAACACTTTAGTAAATCTTTGTAAGGTACTATGATGAAGAAAAGGTGAAAGAAAATAGTAGGTATATTGAATAATACTTTTTTCTAATGTTTGATATATAACTTATGTTGGATAAACACTTTTTACCTAAAATGGGAAATCGTATGTGGGTTGCAGAAGTGTTTTTACCTCAAGTTAAACATCGTACGTATGTTTCATAAATACGGTCTTATATAAAGTTAAAAATAGAAGGTAAGTTGAATATATACATATTACTTAACGTTAAAAATTGTTTGTGTGTTGGAAAAATATTTTTTACTTTAAAAGTCTTATAGACTACTTTTCGCATGTGTTATTTATAATTCTACCAATAATCGTGAAGCTAATCAAGTTTAAAAAAACTAGACCTATTGTCCGTATAAATCATACTCGATTTAAACTGTCCATACCTATCCATATTCACTTAACTATCCATATACACTATACTCTCCATATTCACTATACTCTCCATATTCACTATACTATCCATGTTCACTATACTATCCATATACACTATACTCTCCATATTCACTATACTCTCCATATACACTATACTCTCCATATTCACTTAACTATCCATGTTCACTATACTCTCCATATTCACTATACTATCCATATTCACTTAACTATCCATGTTCACTATACTATCCATATACACTATACTCTCCATATTCACTATACTATCCATATACACTATACTCTCCATATTCACTATACTATCCATATTCACTATACTATCCATATACACTATACTCTCCATATTCACTATACCTTTCCATATTCACATGTGTAACCAACAACATTGAATGATGATGCCAATCATATATATATATATATATATGTTCACCAAAACACACATCCTGTGTACAACACCAACAGACCTCGCTTACTAATCATCACAAATGCGATAAATCACACAGAATGTTAAACATGTATTAATTAATTATTGATATCGCTCAGTGTATGATATTTGTATGAATAATATCAAACGTGATTTTAATATGATAAGATATAAGGGATATTAATATCGTTAATGTCATTAAATAGCACACCGATATCACTCAATTAATATTTCGTATTATTGATTTTTCACAAATAAAAATCTAAAAATTTTTATTGAGTATTATGAAAATGTAGATGATAATATTTAACATAATATTTAATATATTATTTAATTCTAACATTACGGGCAGTAATATTTTGAACACGAATAGATATGAAAGATATTATCTTAATATTCGTAACTGACCATAACTAATGCTTGTTGAGGAACAAATTATAATATTAATGCTAAAAGTTGATTATAATATTAATATTAGGAACAAATTATAATATTGATGTTAAAAACAGATTATGATAAATAATGTTAGGAGCAGATTATATTATTAATGTTGGGAGCAAATTATAATATTAATATTAGGAGCAGGTTATAATATTATTGTAAGGAACATATTATAATATTAATATTAGAAGCAGATAATAATATTAATATTTATGAAGAAAAATTTACAGCGGAAAAATGTGCGTTCGATATGCCCATATTCAAGCCCTTTTATAACTGGCAATTTCATCATGTACGTTGTATTTTACATACATGGATTTTAGGTATATGGTGAATATGAAATGGATTTTAGGTATATGGTGAATATGAAATGGATTTCAGGTATATGGTGAATATGAAATGGATTTTAGGTATATGGTGAATATGAAATGGATTTTAGGTATATGGTGAATATGAAATGGATTTTAGGTATATGGTGAATATGAAATGGATTTTAGGTATATGGTGAATATGAAATGGATTATAGGTATATGGTGAATATGAAATGGATTTCAGGTATATGGTGAATATGAAATGGATTTTAGGTATATGGTGAATATGAAATGGATTTTAGGTATATGGTGAATATGAAATGGATTTTAGGGGGTTTTAGGTATATGGTGAATATGAAATGGATTTTAGGTATATGGTGAATATGAAATGGATTTTAGGTATATGGTGAATATGAAATGGATTTCAAGTATATGGTGAATATGAAATGGATTTTAGGGGGTTTTAGGTATATGGTGAATATGAAATGGATTTTAGGTATATGGTGAATATGAAATGGATTTTAGGTATATGGTGAATATGAAATGGATTTTAGGTACATGGTGAATATGAAATGGATTTTAGGTATATGGTGAATATGAAATGGATTTTAGGTATATGGTGAATATGAAATGGATTTCAGGTATATGGTGAATATGAAATGGATTTCAGGTATATGGTGAATATGAAATGGATTTTAGGGGGTTTTAGGTATATGGTGAATATGAAATGGATTTTAGGTATATGGTGAATATGAAATGGATTTTAGGTATATGGTGAATATGAAATGGATTTTAGGTATATGGTGAATATGAAATGGATTTTAGGGGGTTTTAGGTATATGGTGAATATGAAATGGATTTTAGGTATATGGTGAATATGAAATGGATTTTAGGGGGTTTTAGGTATATGGTGAATATGAAATGGATTTTAGGTATATGGTGAATATGAAATGGATTTTAGGTATATGGTGAATATGAAATGGATTTTAGGTACATGGTGAATATGAAATGGATTTTAGGGGGTTTTAGGTATATGGTGAATATGAAATGGATTTTAGGTATATGGTGAATATGAAATGGATTTTAGGTATATGGTGAATATGAAATGGATTTTAGGAATATGGTGAATATGAAATGGATTTTAGGTATATGGTGAATATGAAATGGATTTTAGGTATATGGTGAATATGAAATGGATTTTAGGTATATGGTGAATATGAAATGGATTTCAGGTATATGGTGAATATGAAATGGATTTTAGGTATATGGTGAATATGAAATGGATTTTAGGTATATGGTGAATATGAAATGGATTTTAGGTATATGGTGAATATGAAATGGATTTTAGGTATATGGTGAATATGAAATGGATTTTAGGTATATGGTGAATATGAAATGGATTTTAGGTATATGGTGAATATGAAATGGATTTTAGGTATATGGTGAATATGAAATGGATTTTAGGTATATGGTGAATATGAAATGGATTTTAGGGGGTTTTAGGTATATGGTGAATATGAAATGGATTTTAGGTATATGGTGAATATGAAATGGATTTTAGGGGGTTTTAGGTATATGGTGAATATGAAATGGATTTTAGGTATATGGTGAATATGAAATGGATTTTAGGTATATGGTGAATATGAAATGGATTTTAGGTATATGGTGAATATGAAATGGATTTTAGGTATATGGTGAATATGAAATGGATTTTAGGTATATGGTGAATATGAAATGATTTTAGGTATATGGTGAATATGAAATGGATTTTAGGTATATGGTGAATATGAAATGGATTTCAGGTATATGGTGAATATGAAATGGATTTTAGGTATATGGTGAATATGAAATGGATTTTAGGTATATGGTGAATATGAAATGGATTTTAGGTATATGGTGAATATGAAATGGATTTTATGTATATGGTGAATATGAAATGGATTTTAGGTATATGGTGAATATGAAATGGATTTTAGGTATATGGTGAGTATGAAATGGATTTTAGGTATATGGTGAATATGAAATGGATTTCAGGTATATGGTGAATATGAAATGGATTTTAGGTATATGGTGAATATGAAATGGATTTTAGGTATATGGTGAATATGAAATGGATTTTAGGTATATGGTGAATATGAAATGGATTTTAGGTACATGGTGAATATGAAATGGATTTTAGGTATATGGTGAATATGAAATGGGTTTTAGGTATATGGTGAATATGAAATGGATTTTAGGTATATGGTGAATATGAAATGGATTTTAGGTATATGGTGAATATGGAATGGATTTTAGGTATATGGTGAATATGAAATGGATTTTAGGTATATGGTGAATATGAAATGGATTTTAGGTATATGGTGAATATGAAATGGATTTTAGGTATATGGTGAATATGAAATGGATTTTAGGTATATGGTGAATATGAAATGGATTTCAGGTATATGGTGAATATGAAATGGATTTTAGGTATATGGTGAATATGAAATGGATTTTAGGTATATGGTGAATATGAAATGGATTTTAGGTATATGGTGAATATGAAATGGATTTTAGGTATATGGTGAATATAAAATGGATTTTAGGTATATGGTGAATATGAAATGGATTTTAGGTATATGGTGAATATGAAATGGATTTCAGGTATATGGTGAATATGAAATGGATTTTAGGTATATGGTGAATATGAAATGGATTTCAGGTATATGGTGAATATGAAATGGATTTTAGGTACATGGTGAATATGAAATGGATTTCAGGTATATGGTGAATATGAAATGGATTTTAGGTATATGGTGAATATGAAATGGATTTCAGGTATATGGTGAATATGAAATGGATTTTAGGTATATGGTGAATATGAAATGGATTTTAGGTATATGGTGAATATGAAATGGATTTTAGGTACATGGTGAATATGAAATGGATTTCAGGTATATGGTGAATATGAAATGGATTTTAGGTATATGGTGAATATGAAATGGATTTCAGGTATATGGTGAATATGAAATGGATTTTAGGTATATGGTGAATATGAAATGGATTTTAGGTATATGGTGAATATGAAATGGATTTCAGGTATATGGTGAATATGAAATGGATTTTAGGTATATGGTGAATATGAAATGGATTTCAGGTATATGGTGAATATGAAATGGATTTTAGGTATATGGTGAATATGAAATGGATTTTAGGTATATGGTGAATATGAAATGGATTTTAGGTATATGGTGAATATGAAATGGATTTTAGGTATATGGTGAATATGAAATGGATTTCAGGTATATGGTGAATATGAAATGAATTTTAGGTATATGGTGAATATGAAATGGATTTTAGGTATATGGTGAATATGAAATGGATTTTAGGTATATGGTGAAAATGAAATGGATTTTAGGTACATGGTGAATATGAAATGGATTTTAGGTATATGGTGAATATGAAATGGATTTTAGGTATATGGTGAATATGAAATGGATTCCAGGTATATGGTGAATATGAAATGGATTTTAGGTACATGGTGAATATGAAATGGATTTTAGGTATATGGTGAATATGAAATGGATTTTAGGTATATGGTGGATATGAAATGGATTTTAGGTATATGGTGAATATGAAATGGATTTTAGGTATATGGTGAATATGAAATGGATTTTAGGTATATGGTGAATATGAAATGGATTTTAGGTATATGGTGGATATGAAATGGATTTTAGGTATATGGTGAATATGAAATGGATTTTAGGTATATGGTGAATATGAAATGGATTCCAGGTATATGGTGAATATGAAATGGATTTTAGGTATGTGGTGAATATGAAATGGATTTTAGGTACATGGTGAATATGAAATGGATTTTAGGTATATGGTGAATATGAAATGGATTTTAGGTATATGGTGAATATGAAATGGATTTTAGGTACATGGTGAATATGAAATGGATTTTAGGTATATGGTGAATATGAAATGGATTTTAGGTATATGGTGAATATGAAATGGATTTTAGGTACATGGTGAATATTGTCACTAAGGAAAATATGATGGATTCGACATGTGATGTATGAAAAAAAAGATTATTTGGCTCGTATGGAATTATTAGATCAAAATTCAATTACTGGAGCAAAATACTACGGAAAAATTAGATGTATTTACATTTTAATGTTCTTACTTTCAGATTTGAAATCATCGTATATTCTAATTCGAGTGACTTATTGTGAGTTTTGTGTTGTGTGTGGGCATTTGAAACAATACACACTATGCACACAACACACTTACACAGTACACACACACAGAACATATACACTCATGTGCTCACACACACTCATACAGCACATACAACAAACACAAACAACACGCACAACACACGCTAAAGTGCACTCCACACAACACACAACACACACAACACAACACACACAACACAACACACACAACACAAAGCATGCACAAGACACACAACCCACACAACACAACACACAACACACTTACACAGTACACACACACAGAACATATACACTCATGTGCTCACACACACTCATACAGCACATACAACAAACACAAACAACACGCACAACACACGCTAAAGTGCACTCCACACAACACACAACACACACAACACAACACACACAACACACACAACACAACACAACACACACAACACAAAGCATGCACAAGACACACAACACACACAACACAACACACAACACACACACAACACACACTACACAAACAACACACAACACAACACCCAACACAACACAACACACAAACCAACACACACAACACACACAACACACACAACACACTCAACACACACAACACACACAACACACAACACACTCAACACACACAGCACACTTAACACACACAACACACACAACACAACACAGCACACACAACACACACAACACACACACACACTACATACACACAAACACAGCACACACAACACACACACTACATACACACAAACACAGCACACACAACACACACAAACACAACACATACAACACAACACACACAACACACACAACATACACAACACACACAACACAACACATACAACACACACAACACACACAGCACACAACACACTCAACACACACAACACACTCAACACACACAACACACACAACACTAACACAGCACACACAACACTCAAGCAACACATCACACAACACACACAACACACACAACAAAACACACAACACACAACACAACACACACAACACAACACAACACACACAACACAACACACACAACACACACAACAAAACACACACAACACACACAGCACACAACACACTCAACACACACAACACACACAACACACACAACACAACACACACAACACACACAGCACACAACACACTCAACACACACAACACACACAACACACACAACACACACAACACTAACACAGCACACACAACACTCAAGCAACACATCACACAACACACACAACACACACAACAAAACACACAACACACAACACAACACACACAACACAACACAACACACACAACACAACACACACAACACACACAACAAAACACACAACACACACGACACACAGCCGTGGGAAGACGCCACAGGGTTGCCCGCTGCACTCTATTTAGATTTAAACAATTGGAGATTTACGGGCGTGATCAAGTGGTGGTGTTGTGGCTGTGTGATTGTGTTGTGTTGTGTTGTGTTGTGTTGTTTGTATTGTGTTGTGTGTGTTGTGTTGTGTGTGTTGTGTTGTGTGTGTTGTGTTGTGTGTGTTGTGTTGTTTGCGTTGCGTGCGTTGTGTATGAGTTGTGTGTGTATTGTGTGATGTGTGCGTTGTTTGTGTTGTGTGCGTTGTGTTGGTTGTATTGTGTGTGTTGTGTGCGTTGTGTTTGTTGTGTTGTGCGTGTTGTATTGTGTGTTGTGTGTGTTGTGTTGTGTGTTGTGTTGTGTGTGTTGTGTGTGTTGTGTTGTGTGTGTTGTGTTGTGTGTTGTGTGTGTTGTGTGTGTTGTGTTGTCTGTGTTGCGTGTGTTCTGTGTGTTGTGTGTGTTGTTTGTGTGTTTGTGGTGTGTGATGTGAGTGCTCAACATCAACACACCACGCAATACACAGGTGAGGTCCCTCACTAATAACACACAAATACCATCACAACACACAAAACTCTGCACCAAATAACTAACTTTATGTTAAAAAATAACTACTCAAAATAACCATACGTCAATTACACAGCTATTTTTTAATAAATTTGTTCATTTTTTCTGAATTATTTTTTTGTCATTTTTCAGATTTTTTGTTAGTTCTTTGTTCATATCGGAAATTCTTTATTTTTTTCATAATGTTGTCTCTAAATAACCCGTTGTTTTTGTTATGGTAAATCTGTTCATTTAAATCGTTTAATGTTGTTGGGAGCGGTAATGTTATTTTCTTAACTATTTTCCTCTTGTGTTCACAATCCTAATTGACTGATTAATTAAGATTGAATTAGTAAATTGTAATCTTAATTGATTGATTAATTATGATTGCGTTAACAAACTGCAATCCTAATCGGTTGATTAATTAAGATTGAATTAGTAAATTGCAATCCTAATTGATTGGTTAATTAAGATTGAATTAATAAATTGCAATCCTAATTGAATTTAATTATGCAATAATAATGAAAGCACAATCCATAACCCTCCGGTTCGCAATCTCTGGTTGCCGTCACGAACAATCACGGTTTTTGTGTAAGTTTTCCTTATGTACTTTCACATAAACTCGTTTCTTTATACAATTAATATAAAGTTTCCATTAGTAGTACAAACATTATAAGCACAATTATTGTAAAATAATTTGTGTCGATTTTATTATTATAAGTAAAGGTACTTTGATGTTATTCATGTCAATTTTATTACTATTACTAAAATTTTATTACTATTACTAAAATTTTATTACTCTTACTAAGATTTTATTACTATTACTGAAATTTTATTACTATTACTAAAATTTTATTACTATTACTAAAATTTTATTACAATTACTAAAATTTTATTACTATTACTAAAATTTTATTACTATTACTAAAATTTTATTACTATTACTAAAATTTAATACTATTACTAAAATTTTATTACTATTACTAAAATTTTATTACTATTACTAAAATTTTATTACTATTACTAAAATTTTATTACTATTACTAAAATTTTATTACTATTACTAAAATTTTATTACTATTACTAAAATTTTATTACTATTACTAAAATTTTATTACTATTACTAAAATTTTATTACTATTACTTGAATTAGAGCTGAGTCACTTGCTCCCGATTTCAAGGAAACTTTTTATACAATTATTAATCGTTTCAATTTTAAATTAATAATCTTCGTTTTTCGATAATTGATCGGTTCCCTAACTCAAGTTTAATTTGGCTTATTCATATAATCACGATTAGTTCTTTTTTTAATCATCTAGGTTTATCTCGCATTCATTTTCGATCATCTATTGCACACATTCATCTTTTCTAATATATGTCATAGATATACATTTTTTAATTGGTTCGTTTGAAACGGAACCCGGAATTCACAACTAACAATTTACGCCACCATTCACAATTCACGCCACCATTCACCATTCACTCCACCATTCACGCCACCATTCCCACCAACATTCACAATTCACGCCACCATTCACAATTCACGCCACCATTCACCATTCACTCCACCATTCACGCCACCATTCCCACCAACATTCACAATTCACGCCATCATTCACAATTCACGCCACCATTCATAATTCACGCCACCATTCACCATTCACGCCACCATTCCCGTCACCATTCACAATTCACGCCACCTTTCACAATTCACGCCACCATTCACAATTCACGCCACCATTCACAATTCACGCCACCATTCACAATTAACGCCACCATTCACAATTCACGCCACCATTCACAATTCACGCCACCTTTCACCATTCACAATTCACGCCTTCATTCATCACTCACTCACTCAGCCCTCAGACTACAATGAGTCAGCGTGAGACGATCTCATGAGCGCCAATTGAACCAGTCTGTGTGGCTCCGGGTACAGTCAGTGTACAGCCTCTATGTGTGGGTGTACAGACACAGTACAGTGTGTGAACAGTGTGTGTAGAGTCATTGTACAGCCTCTATGTGTGGGAGTACAGTCACTGTACAGCCTCTATGTGTGGGAGTACAGTCGCTGTACAGTCTCTATGTGTGGGGTACAGTCACTGTACAGCCTCTATGTGTGGGAGTACAGTCACTGTACAGTCTCTATGTGTGGGAGAACAGTCACTCTACAGCCGCTATGTGTGGGAGTAAAGTCACTGTACAGCCTCTATGTGTGGGAGTACAGTCACTGTACAGCCTCTATGTGTGGGAGTACAGTCACTGTACAGCCTCTATGTGTGGGAGTACAGTCACTCTACAGCCGCTATGTGTGGGAGTACAGTCACTGTACAGCCTCTATGTGTGGGAGTACAGTCACTGTACAGCCTCTATGTGTGGGAATACAGTCACTGTACATCCTCTAAGTGTGGGAGTAAAGTCACTGTACAGCCTCTTTGTGTGACAGTACAATCACTGTACAGCCTCTATGTGTCGGAGTACAGTCACTGTACAGCCTCTAAGTGTGGGAGTACAGTCACTGTACAGCCTCTATGTTTGTGTGTACAGTCACTGTACAGCCTCTATGTGTGGGTGTGCAGTCACTGCACAGCCTCTATGTGTGTGTGTACAGTCACTGTACAGCCTCTATGTGTGGGTGTACAGTCACTGTACAGCCTCTATGTGTGGGTGTACAGTCACTGTACAGCCTCTATGTGTGGGAGTACAGTCACTGTACAGCCGCTATGTGTGGGAGTACAGTCACTGTACAGCCGCTATGTGTGGGAGTACAGTCACTGTACAGCCTCTATGTGTGGGAGTACAGTCACTGTACAGCCTCTTTGTGTGGCAGTACAGTCACTGTACAGCCTCTATGTGTGGGAGTACAGTCACTGTACAGCCTCTATACGTGGGTGTACAGTCAGTGTACAGCCTCTTTGTGTGGCAGTACAGTCATTGTACAGCCTCTATGTGTGGGAGTACAGTCACTGTACAGCCTCTATGTGTGGGAGTACAGTCACTGTACAGCCTCTATGTGTGGGAGTACAGTCACTGTACAGCCTCTTTGTGTGGCAGTACAGTCACTGTACAGCCTCTATGTGTGTGTGTACAGTCACTGTACAGCCTCTATGTGTGGGTGTACAGTCACTGTACAGCCTCTATGAGTGGGTGTACAGTCACTGTACAGCCTCTATGTGTGGGTGTACAGTCAGTGTACAGCCTCTATGTGTGGGTGTACAGTCAGTGTACAGCCTCTATGTGTGGCAGTACAGTCACTGTACAGCCTCTATGAGTGGGTGTAGTCACTGTACAGCCTCTATGAGTGGGTGTACAGTCAGTGTACAGCCTCTATGTGTGGGTGTACAGTCAGTGTACAGCCTCTATGTGTGGCAGTACAGTCACTGTACAGCCTCTATGAGTGGGTGTAGTCACTGTACAGCCTCTATGTGTGGGTGTACAGTCAGTGTACAGCCTCTATGTGTGGGTGTACAGTCACTGTACAGCCTCTATGAGTGGGTGTACAGTCACTGTACAGCCTCTATGAGTGGGTGTACAGTCAGTGTACAGCCTCTATGTGTGGGTGTACAGTCAGTGTACAGCCTCTATGTGTGGGTGTACAGTCAGTGTACAGCCTCTATGTGTGGGTGTACAGTCAGTGTACAGCCGCTATGTGTGGGTGTACAGTCACTGTGCAGCCTCTATGAGTGGGTGTACAGTCACTGTACAGCCTCTATGAGTGGGTGTACAGTCAGTGTACAGCCTCTATGTGTGGGTGTACAGTCAGTGTACAGCCTCTATGTGTGGGTGTACAGTCAGTGTACAGCCGCTATGTGTGGGTGTACAGTCACTGTACAGCCTCTATGTGTGGGTGTACAGTCAGTGTACAGCCTCTATGTGTGGGTGTACAGTCAGTGTACAGCCTCTATGTGTGGGTGTACAGTCAGTGTACAGCCTCTATGTGTGGGTGTACAGTCAGTGTACAGCCTCTATGTGTGGGTGTACAGTCAGTGTACAGCCGCTATGTGTGGGTGTACAGTCACTGTGCAGCCTCTATGAGTGGGTGTACAGTCACTGTACAGCCTCTATGAGTGGGTGTACAGTCAGTGTACAGCCTCTATGTGTGGGTGTACAGTCAGTGTACAGCCTCTATGTGTGGGTGTACAGTCAGTGTACAGCCGCTATGTGTGGGTGTACAGTCACTGTGCAGTGACCCTATACAGGATGTTTCCGAACTAGAGGTTGAAGTGAAATTATTGAAAATCACAAAAAAAAAACGATTTTCACGAGTAACAAAACTCTAAAAAGTCCACCGTTTAGAGTAATTCCACGTTGTAAAGTTCCCATACGTAAAATATCAAGTTAGGGTATAGGGTAATAAGAAGTAAAATTACTGTATTCACGGGAGTGTGTGTCATTGATTACCCAATCCTTCTAATTTAGACCATTTTAGGAATAATTTTTTAAATTTCGGAGGAAAATAACCGATCACAAATGATCAATTATTTTGTTACAACAAGAGGTGTTCAAAGTGCCTACCGTGAACTTCAATGCACTTTTCATATCTGTCATGAACTAACTGCCGTACAGATGTGAAAGCATTAGGTACAACAAATAACCATTCAAGCATTAGGTACAACAAATAACGTGAATTGTGAACTCCCTGGCTGGAACCTTACACCTTCCCCCAAGCTCGTCATCATCGTAAAGAGACAAGAACTCCTCTTCATAAGAAGAAGAAACCGCACGATGAGTACGACAACAACAAGAAGCAAGCATGACTGACGTGCAAGACTGTAGTATCTATGTACCACGGAAGAAACCAACAGGACCTCACATTTTCCCCGAGAGCATAACCACCGTAAAGAAACAACAAAATGAAGAAGAAATGGCTCGATGAGTACGACAACGACAAAAGGCATGCATGAATGATGTACAAAAGGCTGTGGTGTCGTTGTACAACGGAAGCAGCCACCAGGACCTCACATTTTCCCCCGAGAGCATCACCACAGCATAGAAACAGCAACAAAAAGAAGATGAAGCGGCACGATGCATACGACAACAACAAGAGGCAGGCATGAATGACGTACAAAAGGCTGTAGTGTCGTTGTACAACGGGAGCAGCCACCAGGACCTCACATTTTCCCCCGAGAGCATCACCACAGCATAGAAACAGCAACAAAAAGAAGATGAAACGGCACGATGCGTACGACAACAACAAGAGTCAAGCATGAATGACGTACAAAAGGCTGTAGTGTCGTTGTACAGCGGAAGCAACCACCAGGACCTCACATTTTCCCCCGAGAGCATCACCACAGCATAGAAACAGCAACAAAAAGAAGATGAAACGGCACGATGCGTACGACAACAACAAGAGTCAAGCATGAATGACGTACAAAAGGCTGTAGTGTCGTTGTACAGCGGAAGCAACCACCAGGACCTCACATTTTCCCCCGACAGCATCACTACCGCAAAGAAACAGCAACAAAAAGAAGAAGAAACGGCACGATGAGTACGACAACAACAAGAGGCATGCATGAATGACGTACAAAAGGCTGTAGTGTCGTTGTACAGCGGAAGCAGCCACCAGGACCTCACATTTTCCCCCGATAGCATCACTACCGCAAAGAAACAGCAACAAAAAGAAGAAGAAACGGCACGATGAGTACGACAACAACAAGAGGCAGGCATGACTGACGTACAAGGCTGCGGTGTCATTGTATTACGGAAGCAACCACCAGGACCTCACATTTTCCCCCGAGAATATCACCATCGCAAAGAAACAGCAACAAAAAGAAGAAGAAACGGCACGATGCGTACGACAACAACAAGAGGCAAGCATGACTGACGTACAAGGCTGAGGCGGCATCGTTGTACGGCGGAGGCAACCAGCAAGTTTGTTTTGTGTCGCCCTTCATTGAACCAATCAGCGCGTCGGACGTACAGTCGCCTCTACAAGTCCTTCGTTGCTGCCCGCTCACTTCTCGAGCTCTTTTGTTCTGGTGTTTTCAAGGGGTTATTTTCGGCAGTGACTTTGGTCTCATAAGGATTTTTTGCGATGACTTTGTTTAGAGGGTTTTAGCTTGTTATTCTCCGCAGTGACTTTGCTTCTCTTGGGATTTTTTGTGATGACTTTGAATAGAGGGTTTTAGCTTGTTATTTTCTGCAGTGACTTGGCTCTTGTTGGGATTTTTTGCGGTGACTTTGATTAGAGGGTTTTAGCTTGTTATTCTCCGCAGTGACTTTGCTTCTCTTGGGATTTTTTGTGATGACTATGAATAGAGGGTTTTAGCTTGTTATTTTCTGCAGTGACTTGGCTCTTGTTGGGATTTTTTGCGGTGACTTTGATTAGAGGGTTTTAGCTTGTTATTCTCCGCAGTGACTTTGCTTCTCTTGGGATTTTTTGTGATGACTTTGAATAGAGGGTTTTAGCTTGTTATTTTCTGCAGTGACTTGGCTCTTGCTGGGATTTTTTGCTGTGACTTTGAATAGTGTCTTAGCTTGTTATTTTCCGCAGTGACTTTGCTACTCTTGGGATTTTTTGCTGTGACTTTCAATAGAGGGTTTTAGCTTGTTATTTTCTGCAGTGACTTTGCTCCTCTTGGGATTTTTTGCTGTGACTTTGAATAGTGTCTTAGCTCGTTAATTTCGGAAGTGACTTTGCTTTCGCTGCATATGACATGTGATTTTTTACAGTGACTTTGGTCTCAGGATGAGTTTATGAAGACTTTGAATATAGTGTTTTAGCTTGTAATTTAGTGGCTTGCTTTTCATGAGATTTTTTGCAGTGGTTTGATTATGGTGTTTTACCCTTTTTAATTTTGGCAGGGACTTTGCTCTCATTGTGATTTTCTGAAGTGACTGAATGAAATGTATAGCTCGTTATTTACGGCAGTGATATTAGATTTTAGCGTTTATAGCTCGTCACTTTATAGGCCAACTTTAGGTTTCAGTGCCTGTGGTTGGTAATTCTTGGAAGTGACTTTAAGCTTTAGCGTGGTATTCAGCGTTATAGTTTGAAATATTAGGCGGTGAGCGTTGTTATTTTGAATGCTTTTAGCCTGGAATTTAGGTAGTTGATGCTAAATTCATTGTTCATTGTAGCCTCAGTTTATAATCAGTTTTCTAAACAGTCTTTCACGTATTTAGCATAACGAAATTTATTTTATGCTGGAATTTGAATTTTTCATTCTATTAAAACCTATGTAAGCATTACAAAGAAACACATATAGGTGTTTTCAGTTTTTAAAATGTATGTGCCATGCCAGACCTGTTTTTGATAAGGAAACATAGAGTACACAGAAATATAAGCCAAATGTCACCTATATTTTCAACACAAAGGTATTCAAGTGGATTTATTACAGATAGATAATTAAAATTACTTTATTATTATTATTATATTTAATATTGATTTATTATTGATATTTAATATTTAATAATAAATTTAATAATAATATATTTAATATTGGAAGCCGGTAAAATTTTACAAATAATGCGAAATTAAAATCTGCCGAGTATTACACCAATTTACATCAACACACTCCAGTACACATCATCAAACACCAATATACACCAATACACAACAAAACACACCAACACTGGAAGTGTTTTGTGTGCCACACATGACACGGCACTCATAATTAATGACTGGCACACAGCTGTGTGTGCCCACGCACACAGACACATACACACATACACGCACACACACACGCACACACACACGCACACACACACATACACAACACACACACATACACAACACACACACGTACGCACACACATGCACACACACATACACAACACACACGAACACACACAAATACAGACACTCACACTCACATACGAGTAAAAACACATGACACTCACGACACACTCAACACTTGCTACGCGCGCGAAACATACAAAAACACAACTCCACACCATTTTAAACCATCAAACTCAATCATACGCCCATAAAATGCAGCCCATAAATCACCAGCACAAACCCATAAAACGCAGCCCATAAATCAGCAGCACAAACCCATAAAACGTAGCCCATAAATCACAAGCACAAACCCATAAAACGCAGCCCATAAAACACCAGCACAAACCCATAAAACGCAGCCCATAAAACACCAGCACAAACCCATAGAACGCAGCCCATAAATCAGCAGCACAAGCCCATAAAACGCAGCCCATAAAACACAAGCACAAACCCATAAAACGCAGCACATGTCCATAGAACGCAACCCATAATACGCAGCACATGCCCATAAAACGCCAGCACAAGCCATAAAACGCAGCCCATAAAACACCAGCACAAACCCATAAAACGCCAGCACATGCCATGAAACGCAGCTCATAAAACGCAGCACATGCCCATAAAACACCAGCACAATCCCATAAAACGCCAGCACATGCCATAAAACGCAGCTCATAAAACGCAGCACATACCCATAAAACACCAGCACAAACCCATAAAACGCAGCCCATAAAACGCAACCCATAAAACACCAGCACAAACCCATTAAACGCCAGCACAAGCCATAAAACGCAGCTCATAAAACACCAGCACAAACCCATAAAACTCGAGCACAAGCCATAAAACGCAGCCCATAAAACGCCAGCACATGCCCATAAAACGTAGCCCATAAAACGCAGCCCATAAAACGCAGCCCATATAACGCAGCCCATAAAACGCAGCCCATAAAACGCCAGCACATGCCCATAAAACGCCGGCCAATAGGGTGTCGCGACGCGTGTCCATTTCGTCCAATCGGACGCTCGATTACGGTGGCGGAATTTTAATCGCCGTCGCGACGGCATCGTTAGTCAAATGCTAATGTGCATGCCTTCTCCGCCATGCGTGTTGCGTGCCTATCATTGCCTCTATATTGCCTAGCCAGCGATATTGCCTTGTCCGCTGATATTGACTGGATACCTAATATTGCCTTTGTATTGCCTTGTCCGCTGATATTGACTGGATACCTAATATTGCCTTTGTATTACCTTGTCCGCTGATATTGACTGGAGTGCCTAATATTGCCTATGTATTGCCTTGTCCGCTGATATTGACTGGAGTGCCTAATATTGCCTTTGTATTGCCTTATCCGGTGATATTGACTGGAGTGCCTAATATTGTCTTTGTATTGCCTTGTCCGCTGATACTGACTGGATGCCTAATATTGCCTTTGTATTGCCTAGTCCGGTGATATTGACTGGAGAGCCTAATATTGCCTTTGTATTGCCTTGTCCGCTGATATTGACTGGATGCCTAATATTGTCCTCGTATTGCTTTGTCCGCTGATATTGACTGGAGTGCCTAATATTGCCTTTGTATTGCCTTATCCGGTGATATTGACTGGAGTGCCTAATATTGTCTTTGTATTGCCTTGTCCGCTGATACTGACTGGATGCCTAATATTGCCTTTGCATTGCCTAGTCCGGTGATATTGACTGGAGAGCCTAACATTGCCTATGTATTGCCTTGTCCGCTGATATTGACTGGATGCCTAATATTGTCTTCGTATTGCTTTGTCCGCTGATATTGACTGGAGTGTCTAATATTGCCTTTGTATTGCCTTATCCGCTGATATTGACTAGATGCCTAATATCGTCTTTGTATTGCCTTGTCCGATGATGTTGACCGGGATACCTAACATTGTTTTTATATTGCTTTTCTCAAAAAAACCTGTTTCCTGACCTAATATTGCCTTTATATTGCCAAGTCCAACAATATTGCCTTGTTCAATAATATTGCTCCTGTGACACAATATTGCCTTACACAGCGAACTTTCAAGGCGCCCCTAATATTGCGGAAACAAGTCAAAATTTTCACAAATGTAAATGACGTTCGTTAGTGAAAATAACACCAAGTAATGTAACCAATTTGAAACAATCGTTTCAATGTTAAGTTAAGAAAATATTTATATTGAATGAAGGTGAAGATTTTAGTTGAATATTAATTTTTTCCGGCTTGATTATCCTCCTTTTTAAAGGAATTTTTAGCACTCCTACACTCCCCCACACTCCCCCACACTCCCATACACTCCCCCACACACCCCCACACTCCCCCATACTCTCCCACACTCCCCCACACTTCCCCACACTCCCCCACACTCCCCCACACACCCTCACACTCCCCCACACTCCCCCACACTCCCCCACACTCCCAAACACTCCCCCACACTCCCCCACATTCCATCACACTCCCTCACATTCCCCCACACTCCCTCACACTCCCCCACACACCCCCACACTCCCCCACACTCCCCCACACTCCCCCACACTCCCCCACACTCCCCCACACTCCCCCACACACCCTCACACTCCCCCACACTCCCCCACACTCCCCCTACACTCCCCCACACTCCCCCCACACTCCCCTACACTCCTCCACACACCCCCACACTCCCCCACACTCTCCCACACTCACCCACACTCCTCCACACTCCCGTAAACTCCCCGACACTCCCCCACAAACCCCCACACTTCCTCACATTCCCCCACACTCCTCCACACTACCCCACACCTCCCCACACTCCCCCACACTCCCCCACACTCCCCCACACTCCCTCACACTCCCCCACACTCCCCCACACTCCCTCACATTCCCCCACACTCCTCCACACTCCATCACACTGCCCCACACTCCTCCACACTCCCCCACACTCCCTCACACTCCCACACACTCCCCCACACTCCCCCACACTCCTCCACACTCCCCCACACTCCCCCACACTCCCCCACACTCCCTCAAATTCCCCCACACTCCCCCACACTCCCTCACATTCCCCAACACTCCCCCACACTCCCCCACACTCCCCCACACTCCCCGACACTCTCACACACTCCCCCACAGTCCTCCACACC